>CM035125.1:35875055-36478469 GCA_020205555.1 Panax stipuleanatus
AAACAAAACTGGTTCCAGGACTCTGCGCAGCTGCGCTGAGCCCAGGTATTAACCCGGCGCAGCTGTGCCGGTGTCCGGCCAGTCCACGAATTGTTCTGCTTCGACAGAAACCAGCCCAAATCACAAATTCTCTCAATAAAATTGGTTTCAAACAATCATATGGCAGTTCTAACATATCTAGAAGCTGGTATAACACTTATAAAACATCTTCATAACTCAATCCATCAATACATGCCTAATTCAAAGAATCAAATAACTTAGCAATTTACAGAATTTGGAGAACAAGATGGGAAATATACCTCTGCAATGGGAAATGAACTTACTGCTAAACAAATTCTCCCTCACTGATAACTCTCACAGTGACTTACTCATTATAATGCTATACTCACTAGCCTTACTTCACAGAATTCTCAGCAAAAGAAAATGAGAGGAAGAGAGGTTATATTTATAGGCAAATGTATAACCAGACATTATAATTCTCCACCATTTAAAACCAAAGGATTGCAAAATTGCATAATGGTTCATATAGATTAGGTAGGAGGTTGGTGAATCCCATCATCATCTTCACTCCCCCATAATCATAAGCTATATTTGCTGAAATTGAGAAGGAAGGTAGACTAGCTAGCCATGTGGGAGTTCACGTGAAGAGAATGAGAGGGACTCACATATAGGGACAAGCAATTCTCTGCATTGTAATATAACACTTGGGTTATACATCCATATATACACTTTGGTTATAATATATGCACACATAGTATATTTTTAAGTCACAATGCCCCTTCTAAATGCAATGTAACAATTAAGGGTACATCCATATAATTCATGTACATTTTTCTTAATACCAATTACCTATTTCAATTGGGTATCATTATTATTCATTATCACAATGGTTATTATTTCTATGTTTAAAAATTGTTATTGATATTACTATATAATAATAGGGTATACAACAAGGTCTACAAATACACATCATGTTACATAAGCAATAATATTATGTAACTCACAAACTGTAATTAATCTTATGATATATTCTATATATATAATATATAGCCACATTAATGTGCCACATTGCACTATATAATATAGTTTATATATAATTATAGGGTCACACTTAAGTGTTGCACTACACTTTATATAACATATGCGTAACTACTATATGTTATACTCTTAATAATCACATGCTTTGCACATATCAACTAGTTGAGCAATTATAATCATATTAATAATCTACTCGTTTATATATTATTATACTCAATGGCAATTAATTAATTAATTAAATATTAATTAATTCATCCCTCATCAATCAATGTAATTATTAATCTCCATAACAATTAATTAATATTTATATGGTTAATTATCACAATAAATATAAATCTTATTATATTTATAACCAATATACTTATTGTCTTGCTATCACTTGCAATAATAATAATTCAACGTACCATTATGATAGAAATTAACAATTAATATAGATTAATTGTTTAATTAATAATTCCTCAATCCTTAAATAATTTAATTCATCATCGGATCTATTATCGTGCCACACAAGGCATTTCTCACAAGCTCAATCGCAAGCTTATTATCACTTCCACCACACTTAAACATTCTTTTAATATAATATTTGTGTGACACATGCATTTTAATGCTAAGCTACCTCAATTAATTATACTTATAATAAGTACAACCTTTACGCTTATAGTAATTAATATATATACTCTATTAATTATTCAAATAATAATATTCACGATCAAATAATAACTTAAGTTATTTAATATATTAAAATAACTTAGTTTCCTTTCATTAATTAAACTCCCTTGAAAATACATTAAAAATTATTTATTTAGCCATAATATAAAATATTATGTTTTCTCCAAATAAGTACATTTATTATTAGAAAATAATTTACTTATTGTCTCAAGATATTATAATTAATATAATATCTATTAGAAATAATCACATGTACGACACATGTACATTATATATAGAAAATAGGTAATAAGTTTATTTTCTATTATAATAATTTGTTTCCATCAATTTATTTACATATAGCAAATATGTTTTAATATATTTATCATATTAATTAATCATACCTATTACCTCATACAAAAACATATAAGGTAATATTATTATTTAAAAATAATATTTTCTCATTTTATTAAAATAATTCAATATTAGAAATTATTTTAATATCCTTTATTAGAAATATATAATAACTATTTCTCTTTCCTTTCTATAAATTGCCCCAACACAACTTCTTTAATCTATACATTTAATCATATCTCAAATATTAAATATTCATTTAAAGATATAAAGATTTCAATCTCCCTTTAATAATGTATATATATATATATATATATATATATATATATATATATATTAACGTTATTCGCACATTAGACTTTCTCATATATTACCATTCTAAGTACTATATATAAAAGTACCAACTATAATTACATAATCGACACATATATCAATTCACTCCTTTACTTAAGCAAATTATTCCTGTAGTATATTACCATAGTTAATTAAGGTTTGACACTCACATTATATTATTCTGTAATAAAATTCTCAACTATCAATTAACCAATATTTATTCTTATTAGTTAATTTCCTTAACTAACTCACGCTTCACTATCCAAACCCATTCACGGATAGCTTAAGTACTATCAATAACCTATATTATAAACATAGTAGTTATTAGTATATTTATACAAGAAAATGGCGATTACACATTAAAGGTATTTAATGTCACCAACTTACTATGATAAAATAATTCTATAAATTATTTAATATCGTTCAGAAATTTTATTCACTTCCTTTATCTCAACTGAATTGTCTCTACGATCAATAACAAATATATATTTATTAATCACATATTACATAGTTCATATTACTCTATGTAACACAATACTTACTTCATAATACACATATATCTATTCGAACCCAATACATGTCTTAAGAATTTTATTTATTAAATTCTCATTTTAATAATTTCTTGAAAATTCGGGTTCTTACATGTAATCTAACAACTCCTACCAAACCCAACCACTCCTTATTATGTGTCACTCATTAGACAAGCCACTCATTTTTACCAAGAGTGCAAGCAAAGCAACCTTGATAATGAGAGAGAAGAAGCAAGATATGTTAGTAGATTATACATAGATATACCAAATATATCTATAAACTTTTACCAACACTTAACATCTAATTCTCTTTCATCTCATTCCTTCCATAATTATCATTCTCTCTCTCATTTCTCTTCCTTCCACCCACACTTAGAGAGAGAAAAGAGAGAGAGATCAACCATGTATTAGGCAAGGAGAGAGAAGGAGGTAGCCATGAAAGGAGAAAAGCTTGCACACAAAAGATATAAAACATCCTAAACTAAATTATTTCCTTTTTGTTTAATTTATTTTGATGGAATGGAGATCTAAGGTTTCAAAACTCCAAAACCTTAGATCTACATGTTAATAAGTATGTTATGTTTAGATCTATCACTTTTAAATATTAAAAGTTAGATCAAAAGCAAGAAAAATGAAATTATATTTTAAAAGTTAGAAAATCTTGATTTTCCTAGCCTAAAGTATGTTTTACTTGGATTTGGTGTAAGTTTGATGCAATAGATCATGGATCATGGTAGACCCATGATCTTAAGGTATATTAGTATGTATTATAATGATTCTTGATGTTTAATGTTTGTTTAATCAAGAGATCTAGGAAGTTTTCTTACAAAACACAAAGATTTAAAAATTAGATTTTTGAGAAAACGCCATATCTCCTAGTGTATTTTGAATTTTTGAGTGTGGTTAATTTCTAGAGTTAGATCTAGACGTTTTCTAACGTTTTCAAGTGGAATCACTTAAAAAGAGTTATAGATTTTCGTGTGGACTATTTTTAGCAAAGGATGCCAAAACTGAAAATGACAAAAAGTAGGCTGTCTGGAAATTTAAGGGACTGTTTCGTCCACTTAACTTATGGAATAAAATCAGGCCTTTTGGGATATTAAAATATATGGGATAAAGTATCTTGTGTACAAAAATGAGCACATTCCGACTTGAAATGAGCAAGTTATGACCATTTTAATATTTACGTTTTTTCGACAAAAATTGCTATAACCGGAGTTGTGTAACTCTGATGGCAATGAAATTTAAACTGGAGGATCACGTTAACATGTATAAGATCCCGCCAAGAGTTGGGAATTTTTGGAGTTAAGCGTGAGGTAGTTATTTTCTTAAGGAATTAACTAGAAATGGATTTTTGGAAAATACTTAAGGAAATTAAAAAATTCCTGAAAAATTATTTTTGTGTATGAAATATATGTATATATGTTTGAACAAAAGATAAAAAAATAATAAGATGATTAGGTTAAAAAAGGGGAATCCAGTTTGCTGGATTGGCCATCAGGTTGCTGGATTGCAATCTGGTTTGCTGGATTGGCCATCAAGTTGCTGGATGAGATATTTGGATAATTCAGGATGCTGGATTGGTCTGTTTAAATAATCTAGGTTGTTGGACTGAAGGATTGATGAATCTAAGCTTGCTGGGTTTGAGGTTAGTGAATCCAGGTTTGCTGGATTGGAGTTCAGTTGAATCCAGTCTGCTGTATTAGAAAATAGTTTACTATATTGAAATTCAATCTGAATCCAGGTTGCTGGATTAGATATTCGGATTACTAGATTATAAAAAATGGACTTATAAAATGAAAGACTAAGTGTTAATTCACAAGTTTAATGATACAATAGTGTTAAGTCTAAGGTAGTACAATCATACTCTTTAATGGTTGATATATAGTAGTTGGGCTAAACGACTCCTTCATATGGGAAAGGGAACTACGAATTAGTAACCGATTTAACTCGCTGTGAAAACAGTGTAGACAAGACAGAAGCTAATTTGTTAGTTGTTTGTGGGAAACCACGTAGTATACTATATTGAATAATTTTAAAGACTTGATGTGTGCTAGGTTTAGACTTGTATATATGTATATGGTTAAGGTTATCTAATATTTGACTATGGATTTAAATATTAGATAGTTTACTTATAAGGTATGTTATGCTAATTGAAAGATCAATCTTATAACTGATAGGTCTTTCCAATAAAGCGATTAGATTGCGTAGCAGTAATCGAAGGTTCAGGCAAGTTTCTTAACTCGAACCCGAGTTGTTATTGTAAAGCATGTTCGTGAATAATTATTGTTAATTATTCACATCTATACTGATTATTGATTCGCACCTTGTGCATGTTGTATATGTTCATCAGGTATGAATGGCTGATCACCTTCATTACCATATCATTCAGTTGAATTTATTCATGTTCATTGTTGACCAATCATCATTATTGATTATGTCATTCAGTTTTGAAATTGATTTATATGCTTACACAATCACTATATTGTTGAAAGTTTGACAGCTTATTATTATTCTTTTCAATCATGATATATCTTCCTTTGTATTTAAAACTTGCTGGGCAAACTTTTTGCTCACCCTTGCTATATCATGATAAACATTTCAGATTAAAGAAGAAACTTCGGACACAGTCAAAGGCAATGACAAGTTCCAGGATGAAATTATTATACGGTTAAAATGGTAATAGTATAGGATACAAATGACATGGTATGTCGTATAGGATATTGAAGGCAGGTATTAAGTTAAGGTTACAGACCTTGGGGATTATGTTGTAAAAAGTTGTTGTATAAATAATTTATGTTTATATCTTCCGCAATAGTTATAGAAATGATGTATCGTAACCTACCAGGTCCAAGGTTCTGGGGACCCGAATTTGGGGGCATCACAGTTGGTATCAGAGGTGTAGGTTATAAACCTTAGGTAGGGCTACTTAGGCTATAACCGCAGGGATGAGGAGAAGGAATAACCTCAAATAGAGTTTAAATTCTAAGCGATGAATTTGGGCAAGGTATTAATAAGTCAATAAGATTCAAAGAAGAATCTTGACAAGTAATAAAGATCCAGAGTTACCTAACTCTGATAATAAAGATGAACATTAGTAATGACTAGATAGAGTCTAAAAGACTAAAATATAAAGGGAATGAAGATCGTAAAATAAAACGATCATAATATAGAAAAGAATCGTAATATAATACGATTATAATATGAGATCACAACGTGATCTGATAAGGTCATAAGAGGACAGATGATCAATCAAACGATTGAGAACTTTATAGCAGAATTGCTATACGAATAGGGTACTATGAAATTGTACTATTAAAACTTAGGAAAGAGTTATGAATTGTAGATACGGATTAAATAAAATTCGTATCGAGTAGTGATGGAGCTAGGATTAAGTGGGATTTCAATTGAGGACTCATGTCAACAGCTGAGTTGTATGATTCCTTATATGGGCGGGGAATTTGTACTTGGTTTTAGAACCACTTAGCTTCCTACTCGATATAGTGGTTAAGTTGAACAATTCTTTGTATGGGTGGGGAATTGTCCTTGGTGTAACAACCGCTTAGCTTCCTATATTGATTAGTGGCTGGGTTGACCAATTCTTTGTATGGGCAGGGGATTGTGTTTGGTTCGACGACCACTTAGCTTCTGGTACTGATTGAAATGTTTGTGTCGCGTTGTTTGCTATATAACATGTTGAGAAGGTGATTCTTTTCTCATGTTTATAACGGATAAGTAGAGTATAGTTAGAGAATATAAGATTATATGCGAGTTCTTAAAACTCATACTTATGGTAAGTTCGTGACTCATAATTATATGCAATGTTTTTGAACCCCTCAGCGAATGGACGCCTATGGTCTGACTAGGATAAGTTTTTAAACCCATATGATTATGGCAAGTTCCTGAACTCATAATATGTGGTAAGTTTGACGAACTGGGTATAGATATGTGTGAATTGAGAATTGAGGATGATAAGAATAGATAGGCTGAATAAGCAATGGATCATTAATGGAAGCATAGGTTTTCCAAATCGAATTGTTTTGGTATAGAATCTTATGTTAAATTGGTATCCAATTAACACCAGTTGGTGTCAAGTTAGTATCGAGAACTTCTTTTGGTATCAAATGGATACAGGTTGGTATCCAATTGACATAAGTGGGTGTCAAGTGGGTATCGAGAACTTCTAAAACCTCGATAGTTCAGGGTCTATATGACTCCTTAGCACAAGTTGAAAATTCTAATTCTTGAGAGTGATGTTTTGGGGTAGTATATGATGATTGAATAGAGGTTGTGTTGAAGAAACCTAGTTTTGGTGAATGAATGATATAGAGTGTAGTAGGTTGGAATTTCCAATGGTGTAAGGTGTAAGGTGAATTTCGGGGACGAAATTCTTAGAAGAAGGGGTGAATGTGATAACCCGAGAATTTATAAGATTAATAAAATCTTAAATGAGTAAATAAAGGTTAAATAATAAGACCTAGACTGGAAATAGAGTATGGATTTAAATTTTTTAAAGAAGAACGTAAATGGGTTATTATTTGATTGAGAATAGAGGAATTATAGGTTACAAATTTCTAAACCATAGAGATGAATCTATATGTGTTTGATAGAATATTAAGAATAAAGTACTACGATACCTATAAAGTTCAGTGACCTAATATATAAATTAGGTATGTGAATTATGTGTATGATTATGTGAGGGTGAGTGTTTATAACTCATTAAGCCAATTATGGCTATTTAGTTAATAAACTAATAGAATGTATGCGACTTATGTGAATTGGGTGTACGATTAAATAAATATACATTATATATTGTGTATACATTTATTTTGTATATAAAGATAATTAAGAATATGTAAATATCAAAAATATTGAGCACTGTTTCTAGTGAGAATAGATTTAATGGACTAAGATGATTTTGTGGCCCAAGGAATTAAATAAATAGCCCAATTGTTTAATTAAGCATTGAACTTGTAGCCAATTTGATTTAATAACAATTAAGTTATTAAGCTAGCCCAATATATATGTATGAGACATATATTATGATGGCCCAATTTATTTATGGGTGAAAGCCCAAGTTTAATTTTATTAGTAAGCAAACAAGAATAAGGTGCAAGCCCAAAAAGAAATAAAATGGAGCCCAAGACTTTAGCCCAATTGTTAAGGAATGTTGGATATTTAAGTAAGCAAGATAAGGCAAATAATTAAACCAAGTTGGGAGAATAAGGGCCCAATAATTTCAGCCCACACAAGAGAGGAGAAAGAGAGTGGATGAATGTAATGATGTAATCTAACAACTCCTACCAAACCCAACCACTCCTTATTATGTGTCACTCATTGGACAATCCACTCATTTTTACCAAGAGTGCAAGCTAAGCAACCTTGATAATGAGAGAGAAGAAGCAAGATATGTTAGTAGATTATACACAGATATACCATATATCTCTATAAACTTTTACCAACACTTAACATCAAATTCTCTTTCATCTCATTCCTTCCATAATTATCATTCTCTCTCTCATTTCTCTTCCTTCCACCCACCACTTAGAGAGAGAAAAGAGAGAGAGATCAGCCATGTATTAGGCAAGGAGAGAGAAGAAGGTAGCCATGGAAGGAGAAAAGCTTGCACACAAAAGGTATAAAACATCCTAAACTAAATTATTTCCTTTTTGTTTAATTTGTTTTGATGGAATGGAGATCTAAGGTTTCAAAACTCCAAAACCTTATATCTACATGTTAATAAGTGTGTTATATTTAGATCTATCACTTTTAAGTGTTAAAAATTAGATCAAAAGCAAGAAAAATAAAACTATGTTTTAAAAGTTAAAAAATCTTGATTTGCCTAGCCTAAAGTATGTTTTGCTTGGATTTGGTGTAAGTTTGATGCAATAGATCATGGTAGATCCATGATCTTAAGGCGTATTAGTATGTATTATAATGATTCTTGATGTTTAATGTTTGTTTAATCAAGAGATCTAGGAAGTTTTCATACAAAACACAGATTTGAAAATCAAATTTGTGAGAAAACGTAACATGAAATTCAAACGACCATATCTCCTAGTGTATTTTGAATTTTTGAGTGTGGTTAATTTCTAGAGTTAGATCTAGAAGTCTTCTAACGTTTCCAAGTGGAATCACTAAAAAACGAGTTATAAATTTTCGTGTGGACTATTTTTAGCAAAGGACGCCAAAACTAAAAATGACAAAAAGTAGGCTGTCCGGAAATTTAAGGGACTGTTTCATCCTCTTAACTAGTGAAATAAAATTAGTTCTTTTGGGAAATTAAAATATATGAGATAAAGTATCTTGTGCCCAAAAATGAGCTCATTCCGACTTAAAATGAGCAAGTTATGACCATTTCAATATTTGTATTTTTCAGACAAAAATCGCTATAACCGGAGTTATATAACTCCGATAGACATGAAATTTAAACTGGAGGCTCACGTTAACATGTATAAGATCCTGCCAAGAGTTGGGAATTTTTGGAGTTAAGCGTGAGGTAGTTATTTTCTTAAGGAATTAACTAGAAATGGATTTTTGAAAAATACTTAAGGAAATTAAAAAATTCCTGAAATATTATTTTTGTGTATGAAATATGTGTATATATGTTTGGTCAAAAGATAAAAAGAAATAATAAGATGATTAGGTTAAAAAGGGGGAATCCAGCTTGCTGGATTGGCCATCAAGTTGCTGGATTACAATCTAGTTTGCTGGATTGGCCATCAAGTTGCTAGATGAGATGTTTGGATAATTCAGGATGCTGGATTGGCCTGTTTAGATAATCTGGGTTGTTGGATTGAAGGATTGATGAATCCAGGCTTGCTGGGTTTGAGGTTAGTGAATCCAGGCTTGCTGGATTGGATGTCAGTTTGAATCCAGGCTTGCTGGATTGGAGGTCAGTTGAATCCAGTCTGCTGGATTGAAAAATAGTTTAATATATTGAAATTCAATCTGAATCCAGGTTGCTGGATTAGATATTCGGATTACTAGATTATAAAAAATAGACTTATAAAATGAAAGACTAAGTGTTAATTCACAAGTTATATGATACAATAATGTTAAGTCTAAGGAAGTACAATCGTACCCTTTAATGGTTGATATATAGTAGCTGGGCTAAACGACTCCTTCATATGGGGAAGGGATCTACGAATTAGTAACCGATCTAACTCACTGTGAAAACAGTGTAGACAAGACGGAAGCTAATTTGTTAGTTGTTTGTGGGAAACCACTCAGTATACTATAATGAATACTATTAAAGACTCGATGTGTGCTAGGTTTAAACTTGTGTATATGTATAGTGTTAAGGTTATCTAATATTTGACTATGGGTTTAAATGTTAGATAGTTTACTTATAAGGTATGTTATGCTAATTGAAAGATCAATCTTATAACTGATAGGTCTTTCCAATAAAGCGATTAAATTAGATTGCGTAGCAGTAATCGACGGTTCAGGCAAGTTTCTTAACTCGAACTCGAGTTGTTATTGTAAAGCATGTTCGTGAATAATTATTGTTAATTATTCACATCTATACTGATTATTGATTCGCACCTTGTGCATGTTGTATTTGTTCATCAAGTATGAATGGCTGATCACCTTCATTACCATATCATTCAGTTGAATTTATTCATGTTCATTGTTGACCAATCATCATTATTGATTATGTCATTCAATTTTGAAATTGATTCATATGTTTTCACAATCACTATATTGTTGAAAGTTTAACAGCTTATTATTATTCTTTTCAATCATTATATATCTTCCTTTGTATTTAAAACTTGCTGGGCAAATTTGTTGCTCACCCTTGCTATATAATGATAAATATTTCAGATTAAAGAAGAAACTTCGGACACAGTCAAAGGTAAAGACAAGTTCCAGGATGAATTATTATACGGTTAAAATGGTAATAGTATAGGATAAAAATGACATGGTATGTCGTATAGGATATTGAAGGCAGGTATTAAGTTAAGGTTACAGACCTTGGGAATTATGTTGTAAAAAGTTATTGTATAAATAATTTATATTTATATCTTCTGCAATAGTTATAGAAATGATGTATCGTAACGTACCAGGTCCGAGGTTCTGGGGACCCGAATTTGGGGGCGTCACAGCATTGGTTTAAATTTAACTTTACTTCTTATGGCTCGCGTTCTTGTAATCTAAGTTTACACGACCAACTTTATTTTATTTCTTCAGTATTATGACATACGAAGATGGCATAAACCTTATAATCATCTTTTACGATAGACTTACATTCTCATCTTCTTCTTATATCATTTCTAGGACTTAACTCATTGTTGGTCATTTTACCGATCAATATATGCGTGCAAGTATATACGGTCAACAAGTAATAAAGAGTAAGTTAAGTATCGTCCCAAAGAGAATTAACTAATAAAGTTCACCAAGCACTAACCCATAACCATTTCAATCTTATTTCAACGAATGACTTAATATTGTGAATTATAACTAAGCAATTAAACTAATACTGTGACGCCCCTAAATCCGGGGCCCAAGAATCTCGGACTTGGTACGTTACGATACTTCATTATCATACATATTTTATCATCTAATTCGGAATAATAAACATATATTGTTTATTTCACATAATTCTATAACATTTTCCCAGGTTTACTAACCTTAACTAAATACATACCTTTAAAATTACAACAGGTTTACATAAGATAACTAAATAGTTATTCGCATAACAATCTAAGATTTGTACTTTGCTCTTGTCTGTGTCCGTCTTTGAACCTTCGTCTTAATCTGTAATTTATTATCATGATATAGCAAGAGTGAGCAACTACTTTGCCCAACAAGTTTAAATTCAATAAAGATATATCATGATTGAAATAATAATAAGCTTTCAAGTTTTCAATAATATAATAATTGTGAAAAAGTATGAACCAACATGTCAATAATTGAATGACTGAATCAATAACATTTAACGTCACAAGGACCATGAACAACTTTAACTGAACCTTAGGGTAATGAAGGTGATCAGCCTTTCATACCTGATGTACATATGCAATTTGCACTAAGTGCGAATCAATAATCAAAGATGTGGAATAATTATAAATAATTAAACCACTAACATACTTTGAGATAATAACTCGAGTTTGAGTTAAGAAAACTTGCCTGCATAGTCGATTACCGCTACGCAATTTAACTTAACCTCCTTATTGAAAAGACCTATCAGTTATAAGACTGATCTTTCAATTAGCATATCATACTTTTACTTTATAAGTA
Source organism: Panax stipuleanatus (assembly GCA_020205555.1). Classification (NCBI taxonomy): domain Eukaryota; kingdom Viridiplantae; phylum Streptophyta; class Magnoliopsida; order Apiales; family Araliaceae; genus Panax; species Panax stipuleanatus. Next base: position 35,887,202 of record CM035125.1, read on the forward strand.
AACTATCTAGCATTTAAACACATAGTTAAATATTAGATAATACCTTGACACCATACACCTTCACAAGTCTAAACATAGCATTCATCGAGTCTTTAATAGTATTCAATATAGTATACTGAGTGGTTTCCCACAAACAACCAATAAATTTGTTTTCGTCTCATCTACACTGTTTTCACAGCGAGTTAGATCGGTTACTAATTCGTTTATACCTTCCCCATATGAAGGAATCGTTTAGCCCATCTACTATACATCAATCATTAAAGGGTACGACTGTACTACTTTAAACTTAACATTTAATCACTCATTTTATAAGTTATTATCATCTTATATTAACTTGTCTAACATAGTTAAGTATTAAACATTACATTATAGTTTTAGTATTATCATTATACTTTGATAATCTTTTAATCATGTCATAACTTATACTTTTAAGTTTTACCTTTATATGTTATCTTAATAAACTAGATAACATTTCAGTAAACTAAAAATACTATTTCAGTAAACCAGGTTTCATTTCAGCATCCTGAAATCACCATTTCAGCAGACCATAATCAGTTTTAGTAAACCGAAATCATTTCGGCAACCCAAAATCTAATTCAGCACCCTGAATTCTCATTTCAGTCTACTACATGTATAATATAGTTTCTAGAATACCAAATTCAACAAATATATTGAAAATTAACCTAATTCTCTTATTTTAATTCTCCGTTTAATATTATTAATTATTTAATAATATTTTAAGCTAAGGTTATTAATCTTTTAATAACATTCAAGTCAAAGATAACTAATAATATCTTAATCCAATATCATTAGTCATATAAAAATAATTTAAATCATTAATTCCATAAAAAAATAATTTATTTTAATTATTTTCCTTTCTTTAATTAAATCATTAAAATATTCTAAAATGCCATAAACAACATAACACTTCACAACCAGCCCAAACCTCCATCAAAAATCTGCACAAACCATACTTAAGGGTCTCAAGTCGAAAAATCTTATTTTTCATATTTTTGACATCACATATTTAATTAAACTCATTTATCTATATAACATCAGTTATATGAAAAAATACCAAATCAGTCCCAAAAATATTTCTTTTCTGGAATTTAGCAGAATATAGTCCCACATTGAAAATATAATTTTTTTCGAAAATTTTAAAATACATTTACTATATTTAAATAGTCCATTATAGCCAAATCTTCTCAAAAATTTTAAATATCGAGATTAACTCCAAAACTTCTAAAATTGACAAGGAAAGCTCCTGTTATACACATGTATTTCTAGTAAAAATTTCGTAATTTTTAGACTTATACACAGAGAGTTATTCCGGTAGCTTTATAAAAATAGTCCTTAGCCGTAAAAACCATAACTCTCAAATCGTATGACCAAAAATTCTAAACCTTTTTCAGGACCTTCATAAACTCTGATATTATCACTCCAAATTTTCTCCAAATTTTTAGAGCATAAAAAGTGGATTAAAATACCCCCATTTCTGACTGGTCCAAAACTGTTTTAAGAAATCGGGACTGTTTTCACCAAAACTCACACAACTTTTAAAAACGGAATTTTTGAGTTCTACCACTTGAGTTTACTAGCCAACACCTATATCTAGCACCTCTCTTTGACGAATCGCGAAAAGAAGATGTAGATCAAAAACGATGGACATTCAAAGTACATAGAAGTTAGGGTTTTATAAACTAGAAAAATATATTTCCTTACTTTTGATTCCCAAACAAATTAACACCCAATATGGGTAAATCCATACTTGAATTCACATAAAATACATAGATGAAAGAGTTTTATACATCCATATAATAAACCTCTTTCATCAAATCTATAAAACAAATGAGAGGAAAGCTTAGGAAAAAAATTTAGTTTTATACATTTGCTTTTTCTTCTTCTTCCTCTTCTTCTTCTTCTTCTCTCTCATGGAGATTTTCTCTTCCTTCTTCCCCTATGGGCTACCGCCCCTCTCTTCTTTTCTCTCCCTCTTATCCCGTTAGCTCTCTCTCTCCCCCTTTCTTATCTTTCTTATCTCTTATCTCTTTCTTTCCTTTTTCTTAATCTTATTTTTTTCTTCTTTTCTCTAACCGGCCAAGTTGCCTTCAATTCTCAAAATATCCTTATAAATCCTCCCTCTCATAATTACAAGAGCTTACTTGCAAGAAAGAGCAAAAGATTTGGTCCATTAAGTGGTGGACAACTAAAAAGTAATTACCTAATAAAGTGATAATAATTATCACAAGCATCACCTTTTTCTTCTCTCCCACAACTTTAGGCCACATGGCCTTGTACATCTAACAATTTATTTGTTTTATTTTAAGCTTATATAATAACTAAAATCTGTCTTTTTAAATGGGCCAAGAATGGGCTTTTAAATAAATTCTTATGGGCTAGAAATTTTTTCTCAATTTGCTCACTAACAAAATGCACTTGGGCTTCCACCCATAAATAAATTGGATCATTATTAAACTTACTCTATACATGATATATTAAGCTAATTTAATAATCTAATTACCTTTAAATCAATTTATCTACAAGTCGAATGCTTAATTAAATAATTGGGCTTGTTTAATTTACTTACTCTTTTTAATTTGTTAACTCTTGAGCTAATGCTCATTATTATAGCAATTTTCGTATTATTATTCATTAATAATATTAATTCACTTACATAATCCAATTAGACTTGTCGTATACAAGTTTATTGAGTATGTAATTAGAGTTTAATACTTTACTCAATTTTCTTGATTATTTACAATACTTAGGTTATAAAATAACTTGCATGAAATAAATTTCTTAGAGTTAGTATATATTATAAATACTATTATTCTCCCATCTCATAACCCTTAAGTTATTCAATCCTTCATTCCTAATATATAATTAGGATTACATTAGTTTCTTTTATTTGTTTATATAATAAACAAATATAAACAATCCACATAATATTCATATTCACTTACTCACATATTCATACAAAATAATTTAATAGATTTAGACATGATCCACACATATCTTAGATTAGGTCACTAGTATATAATTAAAATACTAGGACCACTAAATAAAAATAACCATTTAGGTTATTTAATTCTCATACCTAATTTAAATAACTTATTAAAATTATACAATTTATATTGTATAATTTAATTTAATTTCCTCCTTCTCTCCATAAATTATTTTAAAATAATTTATTTATATATTAAATATATGATTTAATATATTAAATCATTTATTCAAATATGAATTTAATTTACTAACTAGTTGATACCAATATACATATTTTATATATTGGGTCTCATCTCATATTTTTACTTTACATCATTTGGTATAATATTAAATATTATACCATTATCCATGTAACATAATATCATATATCCAATTATTTTCTTTACTTTCTATAAATTGCCTTCACAATTTATTTAAATGTAGTAAATATATTAATATATTCACCACATTAAATACATGCTTACATTACACTTAATAATGTAATATATGATTTCTTCCATAAAATAGTGGTTATACATGAAGTATATTTAGTGCCACCAATTTACCACATTAAAATAATTTAATATTATAAATTATTTTAATTTTACCCATCTAATTCTCTTTAATAATTTAGTCCTACACTTTACTTGCATATACTAAATATATAATTTTAATATATTTATTATACACAACATCCCATATTGCATGACACATATTCCTTTGTGCACTACAATATCACATAACATATCATCTAATAAGACATTTATTTGTTTAATTCTTATTTTAATATTACCCAAAAATTTGGGTTATTACATTCACCCCTTCTTCTAAAAATTTCGTTCTCGAAATTACAGTCTACTAATTACTACTCCTTTTATTCATCAAAACTAGGTTTTCAAGTTAACCTTTATCTGATTTCATGCTCAATTTAATGAGTACATATTGCTTCCTACTATGAGGAGCTCTTCTATCATCACATTCTTCTATGACTTTCTCTAAGGAGTTTAAACTTTTTAAATCATGCTGAGGGGTCATATAGACCATGAACACATAGTTTTAACGGTATTCAAACCGCAAAACGGTAAATTACTAGGTATGTTTACAATCACAAAGAAGGTAAACTACCGATGCTAGTACTTTAGGTAATCAGCCTATCGTACGCTTACGTCATGCATAACGTATTAATCTTGTTTAACGACTAATTACGCTACTAGATTGGATTATTTTATCCAATCGGCATATCCCCCATATTCGGGGTTGTTCACCTCAGACTTAGCATAAGATTTCGCACCAAAATAATTTGGTTCAGAATAAATTCTCAAAAAGATACTTGAATTTTCATAAACATTTGTCTAGCTGAATCAATTAGCTTAGACATACCAATAATTCGAATATCAATCGAAACATGTATCTAGCCAAATCAAATTGGCACTTAACTTTTCTTTAAAATTCTGAAATTCATTTTATGACGTCATGATACCGCACTGTATTCACAGTCCGTTTGAAAATTTCGTCATTTTATGACTTCGACATACTACATCGCACTATAGTAGGCTGACGATCCTTAGCTCACATCCAATACTAGGTAATTCTGCATTGATAACTCCATTATTTTTATCATTTCTGCATCAGGTTCCATGATGTATCAATGATAAATAAAATACCTTTTGATATCTCAAATTATTCTTGTTTAGCCGAAACAATTAGCGTAAACTTTTCTTTAAACCGTTCAAAAACTATTAAAAATCATTTTTGATGTTATCATGTCGCAACTGGTAACGATGTGTTAGTGGTACGAAGCCCACTTCTACACAATTGTAACCATGTGTTGCTGATAACAAAAATTCATTTATATTTTTAAAGGCACATCAGTGCGAATTTAGCTTGATGTCAAAAATTTGAAGTCTAGTACAGCTAGAAGATTTGGAATACCTATGCTTCCATCATCAACTTCAATTGCTCTAATGATCAATTGCTTAATAATTCTATCTATTAAAAATCCTCAATTCTTCATCCATAACTTTTCTATATCCCAGTATAGTTCATCAAACATACCACACGTTATGAGTTCATGAACTTACCACAATCATATGGGTTTAGGAACTTATCCTAGTCAGATCAAAGTCGTCCATTCGCTGAGGAGTTCCACCATACGATTATGAGTCATGAACTTACCATACGTATGAGTTTAAAGAACTCGTACTTAATCTTATATTCTCTACCTATCCGTTATACATATGAGAAAAGAATCACCTTGTCAACATACATATAGCGAATAGCGCGATTCCAACATTCCAACGATTATAAATGTGATAAACTAAGTAGTCGTTAGACCAAGCACAAAACCACCGCCCATACAAAGGTTTGTACAACTCAGCCATCACATGAGTCCTCAATTGAAATCCCACATAATCTTAACTTTCTCTTTACTCGATAATAATTTTATTTAATCCGTACATCATCATTTTCAACTCTTTTTGAGTTTAACTCATACTATTTCATAGTACCATTCTCATATAGCAATTCTGCTATAAGGTCTTCAATCAATAGATTGATTATCTGTCCTCCTATGACCTCATCAGATCACGTTGTGATCTCTTCTTATAATCGTGTTATATTACGATTCTTTTCTATCTCAGGATCGTTTTATTTTACGATCTTCTTTTCCTTTAATTATATTATATTATGATTTTATACTTTTCATCTTATAGACTTTGTCTATTTATTATCACTTTTCATCGTTATTATTAGAGTCAGGTAACTCTGAATTCTTATCTTTATAACTCTTCAAGATTCTTCTTTGAATCTTATTTATCATCCTCTTAACTTAATATTGGATTTACCAAATTCATCTTCTTAGCACTTAAACTATATTTGAGTTTATTCCTTATCCTCATCTCTGTAGTTATAGCCTAAGGTAATCCTACCTAAGGTTTATAACCTACAGCTCTGATACCAACCTGTGACGCCCCCAAATTCGGGTCCCAAGAACCTCGGACTTGGTACGTTACGGTACTTCATTATCATACATATTCTATCATCTAATGCGAAATAATAAACATATATTGTTTATTTCACATAAATCTATAACATTTCCCAAGGTTTACTAACCTTAACTGAATACATACCTTTAAAATTACAACAGGTTTACATAAGATAACTAAATAGTTATTCGCATAACAATCTCAGATTTGTACTTTTCTCTTGTCTGTGTCTTTCTTTGAACCTTCGTCTTAATCTGCAATTTATTATCATGATATAGCAAGAGTGAGCAACTACTTTGCCCAACAAGTTTAAATTCAATAAAGATATATCATGATTGAAATAATAATAAGCTTTCAAGTTTTCAACAATATAATAATTGTGAAAAAGCATGAATCAACATGTCAATAATTGAATGACTGAATCAATAACATTTAATGTCACAAGGACTACGAACAACTTTAACTAAACCTTAGGGTAATGAAGGTGATCATCCTTTCATACCTGATGTACATATGCAATTTGCACTAAGTGCGAATCAATAATCAAAGATGTAGAATAATTGTAAATAATTAAACCACTAACATGCTTTGAGATAATAACTCGAGTTTGAGTTAAAGAAACTTGCCTGCATAGTCGATTACCGCTACGCAATTTAACTTAACCTCCTTATTGAAAAGACTTATCAGTTATAAGATTGATCTTTCAATTAGCATATCATACTTTTACTTTATAAGTAAACTATCTAACATTTAAACGGGATTGTTTTCACCAAAAGTCACACCACGACTTTTAGAAACGTGATTTTTGAATTCTACCACTTGGGTTTACTAATCAATACCTATATCTAGCACCTCTCTTTTGATGAATCGCGAAAAAAAGATGTAGATCAAAAATGGTGGACATCCAAATTACATAGAAGTTAGGGTTTTATAAACTAGAAAAATTATTTTTCTTTACTTTTGATTCCCAAACAAATCAACACCCAATATGGGTAAATCCATACTTTAATTCACATAAAATACATAGATGAAAGAGTTTTATACATCCATATCATAAACCTCTTTCATCAAATCTATAAAACAAATGAGAGGAAAGCTTAGGAAAAAAAATTAGTTTTATACCTTTGCTTTTTCTTCTTCTTCTTCTTTTTCTTCTCTCCTATGGAGATTTTCTCTTCCTCCTTCCCCTAAGGATTGCCTCCCCTCTCTTCTTTTCTCTCCCTCTTATCCCGTTAGCTCTCTCTCTCTCTCTCCCTCCTTCTTATCTTTCTTATCTCTTATCTCTTTCTTTTCTTTTTCTTAATCTTATTTTTTTCTTCTTGTCTCTAACTGGCCAAGTGGCCTTCATTTCTCAAAATATCCTTATCAGTCCTCTCTCTCATAATTACAACAGCTTACTTGCAAGAAAGAGCAAAAGATTTGGTCCATTAAGTGGTGGACAACTAAAAAGTAATTACCTAATAAAGTGATAATAATTATCACAAGCATCACCTTTTTCTTCTCTCCCACAACTTTCGGCCACATAGCCTTGTACATCCAATAATTTATTTGTTTTATTTTAAGCTTATATAATAACTAAAATCTCTCTTTTTAAATGGGCCAAGAATGAGCTTTTAATTAAATTCTTATGGGCTTGAAATTTTTTCTTAATTTGCTCATTAACAAAATGCATTTGGGCTTCCACCCATAAATAAATTGGATAATTATTAAAATTACTCTATACATGATATATTAAGCTAATTTAATAATCTAATTACCTTTAATCAATTTATCTACAAGTCCAACGCTTAATTAAATAATTGTGAGAACCCGAATTTTCAGAAATTATTAAATAAGAATTTAATAAATAAAATTCTTAAACCGTGAGATGGGTTCGAATAAGAATATATATATGTGATGTGAAGTATGTGGTATTATATTATATAGGGTAATATGGACTATGTAATATGCATTTTTGTGATTTATAAATATATTATTAATATATATTTGTTATTTATTTTAGAAATGATTCAATTGAGGTAAAGGAGGTGGATAAATTTCTATCGATATTAAATAATTTATAGAATTATTTTATCATAGTAAGTTGGTGACATTAAATATCCTTAATGTATAATCACCATATTCTTGTGTATGTGTATTAATAACTAGTATGTTTATAATATAGGTTATTAATAGCACTTAAGCTATCCGTGAATAGGTTTGGATAGTGAAGCATGAGTTAGTTAAGGAATTAACTAATAAGAATAAATATTAGTTAATTTAAGTTGGGAGTTATATTATGGAATAATATAATGAGAGTATTGAACCTTAATTAACTATGATGATATAGTACAGTGTTTAATTTACTTAAGTAAAGGAGTGAATTAATATGTGTGTTGAATATGCAATTATAGTTGATACTTTTTATATATATTACTTAGAGTGGTAATATGTGAGAAAGTCTAATGTGCAAATAACGTTAAATATATATATACGTTATTAAAAGAGGATGGAAATCATTATATTTTAAATAAAGATTTAATATTTGAAGAAGTTGTTTTGGGGAACAATTTATAGAAAAGAAAGAGAAATAATTATTATATATTTCTAATAAAGGATATTAGAATAATTTCTAATATTGAATTATTTTAATAAAAGGAGGAAATGTTATTTTTGAATAATAATATTTCCTTATATGTTTTTGTATGAGGTAATAGGTATGATTAATTAATATGGTAAATATATTCAAACATATTTGCTATATGTAAATAAATTGATAGAAATAATTTATTATAATAGAAAATAAACTCACTATCTATTTTCTATATATAATATATGTACATGTGTTGTACATGTAATTATTGGATATTATATTATAATATTTTGAGTTAATAAATAAAGTATTTTCTAATAATGAATATCTTTATTTGGAGAAAATATAATATTTTATGTTAGGGCTAAATATATAATTTCTAATGTATTTTCAAAAGGAGTTTAATTAATGAAAGAAAACTAAGTTATTTTAATATATTAAATAATTTAAGTTATTATTTGATCGTGAATATTATTATTTGAATAATTAATAGAGTATATATTAATTATTATAAGCGTAAAAGTTATACTTATTATAAGTATAATTAATTGAGGTAATTTAGCATTTTAATAGCTTGAGTTATTATATTACCGTAAAGGTTATATAGAATATTTAAATATTTTCATTCACGATATATTTATATATATGAACCTTATGATTTAATAGTTCTAATTATATTGAACATGTTATAAGTAGTAAGTGATGGGAATAATAATAAGCTTGAGATTAAGCTTGTGAGAAATGCCTTGTGTGGCACGATAATAGATTCGGTAATGAATTGATTAATTCGAGGATGGAAGAATTATTAATTAAACAATTAATCTATATTAATTGTTATTATAATAATATATTGATTTATTATAACTGGTGATAGTATGATAATAAGGAAATTGATTATAAATATAATCGGAATCATATTGATGAAGAATGAGATATATTGTCTTATGATCGTTATGGGCAATATACTATTATCAAGTAATTATTTGATAATATGTTGATTAATGAATAAATGAATTATAAGATTTATATTAATCAATTGTTATAGAGATTAATAATTGATTTACGAGGAAGGAATTAATTAATATTATTGTTAATTAATTGATAAGATAAGTAATTTATTAATTTCTATGTGCAACCATGCGACATTAAAAGTATAACGTATGATAGTTAACTATATGTTATACGAAGTGAAAAGTGCGATGTGACTATGTTATTTATGAATATAAACTATATAGTAAAGTTTATTGAGTTGTAAGAGTTACACGAAATATGTGTGTGACAATGTGTATATGAGTATACAATAAAATATTATATCATGGATATATTGTAAATAATTATTGAATTAATAAAATTTAATAATAATGGAGACAATATAATGTGATAATATCCAATGGAATTATATTCGGTGTTAATAAAATGGGATATATCTACATGTACCCCTACTTGATACATTGTAATATTAGTTACTTATTAAAAGTACATTGTGACTATATTACACCCTAAGTGTATGAAATGAGTATATATATTATATAACCTAAGTGTTTATATATATACTACATTTGCAAGTGGCTAGTGCTGAGCTTTGTAAATTGCCTAGTCCCAAGTTGGAAGACCCATTTCTCTCTTCACGTGAATAACTCAATAGCTAGCCTACTACTCTATATCTTTCTCAAACTCAGCAATGTATAGACAATGATCATGGGGGAGTGGGCAAAATAGTGAAGTTCAACAACTAATCACCAACTCCCTCATAACCAACATGCAATCCTTACTCTCATTGGTTTGAATTGGTGCAAATTTACATTGTCTAGATTCTTATTCTTCTATAAATAATAGCTCTTCTCCTCTCTAATCCATTACTGAGAATTTTGTCTAAGTATTGAATTTAGAGTGTTGTGAGTTGGATAGCAAGATAGTTTTCAGAGAATTGAGAATCCAATTTAAGCTAGCTTAATGCATAGCAGAGGTATAAAATTCTTCATTCTTGTTCTTCCTTCAAATTAATGTCAAGATGTTGATTCTTGAAATTGAGCATGGAATCCATGATTATGTGATCAAGCAATGTTTGTTAATTGCTCCTTAGTTGCTATACTAGTTTATAGATATGTTTAGACTGTTATACGGCTGATACAGAATCGAATTGATAAGAAAATGTTGAGTTGGGTTATTAAACTGCTGAAGCCGCCATGACTATTTCTGGCCGGCCAGCGGCGCAGCTGCGCCAGTTTTATACTAGCCAGCAGCGCAGCTGCGCTGGGCCCTGGAACTTGAAAATTTTTCTGCAACCTACTTGATTCTATTAAGTAATAATTGTTTAAAGTAGCTTAAACAAGCATGCTAGAAGGTTTAACATGCCTATAACATGCACCCGCATTGCTATGATTGCATTCATGATTCGTAAAGGTTTATAATTTCCAAAAGTAAACGTAAAGTTTTGTAAACAAAAATGACTTCTATGAACCATGTCGACATTCTGATTTTTCAAGTATGATTATATTATTTAGGAATGCATAAGAAGCGTATTAACTTACGAATATATGTTTCATAGTATAACATGAGCATGCCGGACCTCGTTAGTAAATAATTTTAACGAAAATGTTAGTTTCAAAGGTGAACCTTGGCACGTAAATGTCATGAATACATTCTGATTTTGGGAACATGTTTAGATGACTTAGAAATACGTGTCGAACATGTTAACACATGAATCTAGATAGCATGGACGTATTAGACCCTATTAGTGAGGTTTACTAGTGAAAGTATACGTTTTGCACGTGATTCTTGACATGTATATTGAGATTTGAATTCTGATAATTGTAAACATGTTTGATAGTACTCGTAGACTCGATCATGTATCCTACATATATATATACCATGATTAGGTGTTGTGATTCAAATGAAGCATAAATAAAGCATGTTTTCAAAACAAAACGGTGTTAGTTGCATGAATGTGATATAATTATTCATGAGTATGCCTAATACAAAGCATATGAATACCCCATGTGTTTAAAAAGCGAGCATGTTAGACTTTATGACTTTATAGCCTTGAATGGACTTAAGTTTTTACGGGTATTAACTTAGAACCCATATCATGAAAATTAAACGTGAAAAGGTTAAACGAGCATGAAAGTATCCTTTAATGTGTATACATGCTATGTAGGACCAAATGTTAATACTTGAATTCAATTTCGACGATTAATAGAGTTTATTTGCTTTGATATGGTCTTATGTGTTAGGAATGATATATGAGAATGCTTAACTCAAAAGATGGACTACACTAGCTATATGTAAATAGATTAGTGGTAGACGAGCATGTGTATGTAGAGAATGGTAGTAAGTACGTATGGTTAAAGTATACTTATACGTACATAGTTATTCTAAGACTACGATAAGAAAGTAAGACGAAGGTTCTAAGAACCATGCTAGACAACAATGTAATACTTATTATTATATTGAGAATGTATGGAAGTGTATAACTGATGGGTGTGATCTCTATGATTAATATAACTGTGTAGGATTACACAAAGTGCAGAGATTCTTAAGCAGTTAAGTCGTAGTTATTAAACTACGAATCATGCAAGTTTTTCAGTTCCTATTTGATATATGAATTCAATAACTGTTAGTTGAATTATATTATGTTGTGATAATGTGAACTTATATATGAACTGTATATGTGATATAAATGAGATTGAAAGTTGATATTTGATGATATACTTGTTATGTGAAAGTAACATGCGTAGTAAATATAAATTGTTATTAAATGCATGAACTGAATATGATGTTGTATGCTATGTGATGCATGAAAACTGTTAGAATTGTTGAGCTGTCGAGCTCACTCTTGCAAATAACCATTTTTGCAGGTTAAGGACTTACGATAAAGACTTCGTGCTTCTTGATTGATAAAGATAGATAGTATCGCAATGAAGAATACTATTTAGATTATTACTTGAACCACGTTTAGGTTCTAGGAGTGTGCTTGATATATACTTACGATGTTTAATACTTGTTGCATTGTAAAGATGTATTAGTTAATACATAGAGGATATCGAGTTGAGTTGTAAACCTTTATACGGTAATTCGAATCATATTATATAGTTGATTCAAGAATTGTAATTAATTCAAAGTTATGGAATCAATAAGAAGAATTTATTCAAAGGATATTAAAAAGTTTAAATTATTCCGCATTTTAGTAACATCGAATATGATGTAAAGACGAGATCTTAGATATAAATAGAATTATATTCTAAATTATAATAAGCAAAGTTGTATTCTTTTATTGATGATTAAAAGATGTAATAGTTTGACGATAGTAGTATCGTGACTGCACCGAATCCGAGGTTTTCAAAGGAACGTGGATTTGGGGGTGTCACAGGTTGGTATCAAAGCTGTAGGTTATAAACCTTAGGTAAGTGTACCTTAGACTATAACCTGAGAGAGTGAAAGATAAGATTAAAATATATCTAAGCGAACATTCAAAGAAGAATCTCGAAATATCTAGAGAATGAGAATCAGGAGTTTCCTAACTCCGGTAATAAAAATGTTAAGATGATGTCTATAAGATGTATATGACAAAAATAGTGAGAATAAACTCAAATAGAGTTTAGTTGATAGTAGGGAAAGAACCCTAAAGTAAAGCTATGATCACGACGTGATCAGATTGAATTGTGAAATGATACATAGTCTGTAACGACTAAGTGTGTATAGCTTGATCCTATAAGAGAATGTACTATGATATTGTACGAGATGAACTCATGAGGAGTTGTATGTGGTGAAACATAGAAAGTTCGTAACGAGGAAGTGATAGAGTAAGATAGAGTTAAGTGTTGGACTTCCATTGAGGACTCATGTGATGGCTTAGTTGTACAAACTTTTGTATGGGCAAAAGTTTTGTGCTTACACTGAGTGCGTCTCATTGATAATCGTTGGAAAGTTAGTGTCGCGGTATCATTCTACATATGGTGGAAAGGTGATTCTTTTCTCATATTTATTTTGATAGAAAGAGATTTCTAAGATATAATTAGATAATATTAAGATTAGGTGCGAGTTCTTAAGACTCATGCCTATGACAAGTTCGTGACTCATAATCGTATGGTGGGACCCCTCAGCGAATGGACGACTTTGGTCTGACTAGGATAAGTTCCTACACCCATATGATTGTGGTAAGTTCCTGAACTTCCATGGTGTGGTAAGTTGGTGAACTGTACTGAGAATAGATATATTATATAAGAGTTTTGGAATAGTAATCATTGATGGTGGTAAGAGATTGAAGTGATGGAGAAATTTGGATTTTTCTAAATCTTCTAGGTATGCTAGGTTTTCAAAATTTATTGACTTCATGCTAGTGTTTGCACTTTGATTTTGTTGAGAAAAACATTGGGTCAAGTGACTGAACCAATTAGTTTTAAAAACAATACCGTTATTCGTATGTCTAAGCTATTTGTTTCGACTAAGATAAATATGATTTGAAAATCTTTCAAAATGTATTTTGACCATGGGCATCATTTGATATGGTGTATAATGGTAAACGATGGAGTCATCAATGCAATCGAACCTAGTGTCGGAAGTGATCGTAAGATCGTCAGCCCATTATGGTATGATGTAGTATGACAAAGTCACAAAATGACAAAATCTTCAACGTACTATTAAGTGGGTGCGGCATTTTAACGTCATAAAATAATTTTTGGTTTTCTTTCAAATTATGAAAAGTTGACTAAATTATTTCGATTGATGTCCGAATTGTTGATAAGAGTCTAACCTAATTAATTCGGCTAGGCGACTGTGAAAAAGTGATTATAGAATTCAAGCATTCTTGTGTATTTGTGCCAAACTAGATTGCTCTGGTGCGGATGTAGAAGTTGAGAAGCTGAGTTGTACAATCCTATAACGGGAACCTATTTTTGGAGACAGTGCTCACGAACATGACTCATATAGTCATTACAACACGCTACGTTGCGGCCCAACGTAGTAGTACAATAGGGTAGCCACCTAGTGTACGTGTGGAGGGTGTTTTCAGTCCTTGTGATTGATAAACATTCTAGTTTATAGTGTGGAGACTCATGTTGAGACATTTGTAAATGTGGAAGAGTTCACGGTCTTGTGTGACCCCTCAGCATAATCTGAAATCTGAGTTATTCATACTACTTCCCGATTATTGAAAAATCGTGGAAGATTCTTATTCTTCTAAAGGATGAATGTAGTAAGTAGAATGTTCCTTAGAAAGGAGAGAATGGTAGAATGCGATTAAGAAGGTTATAATAATAAAATTTTCGAAAAGAGAATGAATAAAATTATTCAAGAGAATATGTAATAATCGGAATGACACGGAGTAGAGGAGGTTTCGGTGATTCCCAGGACGAAATCCTTATAAGGGGGAGAGGATGTGAGAACCCGAATTTTCAGAAATTATTAAATAAGGATTTAATAAATAAAATTCTTAAACCGTGAGATGGGTTCGAATAAGAATATATATATGTGATGTGAAGTATGTGGTATTATATTATATAGGGTAATATGGACTATGTAATATATGTTTTTGTGATTTATAAATAGATTATTAATATATATTTGTTATTTATTTTAGAAATGATTCAATTGAGGTAAAGGAGGAGGATAAATTCCTATATATTAAATAATTTATAGAATTATTTTATCATAGTAAGTTGGTGACATTAAATATCCTTAATGTATAATCACCATATTCTTGTGTATGTGTATTAATAACTAGTATGTTTATAATATAAGTTATTAATAGCACTTAAGCTATCCGTGAATAGGTTTGGATAGTGAAGCATGAGTTAGTTAAGGAATTAACTAATAAGAATAAATATTAGTTAATTTAAGTTGGGAGTTATATTATGGAATAATATAATGAGAGTATTGAACCTTAATTAACTATGATGATATAGTACAGTGTTTAATTTACTTAAGTAAAGGAGTGAATTAATATGTGTGTTGAATATGTAATTATAGTTGATACTTTTTATATATATTACTTAGAGTGGTAATATGTGAGAAAGTCTAATGTGCAAATAACGTTAAATATATATATATACGTTATTAAAAGAGGATGGAAATCATTATATTTTAAATAAAGATTTAATATTTGAAGAAGTTGTTTTGGGGAACAATTTATAGAAAAGAAAGAGAAATAATTATTATATATTTCTAATAAAGGATATTAGAATAATTTCTAATATTGAATTATTTTAATAAAAGGAGGAAATGTTATTTTTGAATAATAATATTTCCTTATATGTTTTTGTATGAGGTAATAGGTATGATTAATTAATATGGTAAATATATTCAAACATATTTGCTATATGTAAATAAATTGATAGAAATAATTTATTATAATAGAAAATAAACTCACTATCTATTTTCTATATATAATATATGTACATGTGTTGTACATGTAATTATTGGATATTATATTATAATATTTTGAGTTAATAAATAAAGTATTTTCTAATAATGAATATCTTTATTTGGAGAAAATATAATATTTTATGTTAGGGCTAAATATATAATTTTTAATGTATTTTCAAAAGGAGTTTAATTAATGAAAGAAAACTAAGTTATTTTAATATATTAAATAATTTAAGTTATTATTTGATCGTGAATATTATTATTTGAATAATTAATAGAGTATATATTAATTATTATAAGCGTAAAAGTTATACTTATTATAAGTATAATTAATTGAGGTAATTTAGCATTTTAATAGCTTGAGTTATTATATTACCGTAAAGGTTATATAGAATATTTAAATATTTTCATTCACGATATATTTATATATATGAACCTTATGATTTAATAGTTCTAATTATATTGAACATGTTATAAGTAGTAAGTGATGGGAATAATAATAAGCTTGAGATTAAGCTTGTGAGAAATGCCTTGTGTGGCACGATAATAGATTCGGTAATGAATTGATTAATTCGAGGATGGAAGAATTATTAATTAAACAATTAATCTATATTAATTGTTATTATAATAATATATTGATTTATTATAACTGGTGATAGTATGATAATAAGGAAATTGATTATAAATATAATCGGAATCATATTGATGAAGAATGAGATATATTGTCTTATGATCGTTATGGGCAATATACTATTATCAAGTAATTATTTGATAATATGTTGATTAATGAATAAATGAATTATAAGATTTATATTAATCAATTGTTATAGAGATTAATAATTGATTTACGAGGAAGGAATTAATTAATATTATTGTTAATTAATTGATAAGATAAGCAATTTATTAATTTCTATGTGCAACCATGCGACATTAAAAGTATAACGTATGATAGTTAACTATATGTTATACGAAGTGAAAAGTGCGATGTGACTATGTTATTTATGAATATAAACTATATAGTAAAGTTTATTGAGTTGTAAGAGTTACACGAAATATGTGTGTGACAATGTGTATATGAGTATACAATAAAATATTATATCATGGATATATTGTAAACAATTATTGAATTAATAAAATTTAATAATAATGGAGACAATATAATGTGATAATATCCAATGAAATTATATTCGGTGTTAATAAAATGGGATATATCTACATGTACCCCTACTTGATACATTGTAATATTAGTTACTTATTAAAAGTATATTGTGACTATATTATACCCTAAGTGTATGAAATGAGTATATATATTATATAACCTAAGTGTTTATATATATATACTACATTTGCAAGTGGCTAGTGCTGAGCTTTGTAAATTTTCTTGTCCCAAGTTGGAAGACCCATTTCTCTCTTCATATGAATAACTCAATAGCTAGCCTACTACTCTATATCTTTCTCAAACTCAGCAATGTATAGACAATGATCATGGGGGAGTGGGCAAAATAGTGAAGTTCAACAACTAATCACCAACTCCCTCATAACCAACATGCAATCCTTACTCCCATTGGTTTGAATTGGTGGAAATTTACATTGTCTGGATTCTTATTCTTCTATAAATAATAGCTCTTCTCCTCTCTAATCCATTTGCTGAGAATTTTGTCTAAGTATTGAATTGAGAGTGTTGTGAGTTGGATAGCAAGATAGTTTTCAGAGAATTGGGAATCCAATTTGAGCTAGCTTAATGCATAGTAGAGGTATAAAATTCTTCATTCTTGTTCTTCCTTCAAATTACTGTCAAGATGTTGATTCTTAAAATTGAGCATGGAATCCATGATTATGTGATCAAGCAATGTTTGTTAATTGCTCCTTAGTTGCTATACTAGTTTATAGATATGTTTAGACTGTTATGTGGTTGATACAGAATCGAATTGAGAAGAAAATGTTGAGTTGGGTTATTAAACTGCCGAAGTAGCCATGTCTATTTCTGGCAGGCCAGCGGCGCAGCTGCGCCAATTTTATACTGGCCAGCGGCGCAGCTGCGCTGGGCCCTGGAACTTGAAAATTTTTCTGCAACCTACTTGATTCTGTTAAGTAATAATTGTTTAAAGTAGCTTAAACAAGCATGCTAGAATGTTTAACATGCCTATAACATGCACCCGCATTGCTATGATTGCATGTATGATTCGTAAAGGTTTATAACTTCAAAACGTAAACGTAAAGTTTTGTAAACGAAAATGACTTATACGAACCATGTTGACATTCTGATTTTTCAAGCATGATTATATTATTTAAGAATGCATGAGAAGTGTATTAACTTACGAATATATGTTTCATAGTATAACATGAGCATGCCGGACCTCGTTAGTAAACAATTCTAACAAAAATGTTAGTTTCAAAGGTGAACCTTGGCACGTAAATGTCATGAATACATTCTGATTTTGTGAGCATGTTTAAATGACTTAGAAATATGTGTCGAACATGTTAACACATGAATCTAGATAGCATGGACGTATTAGACCCTATTAGTGAGGTTTACTAGTGAAAGTATACGTTTTGCACGTGATTCTTGACATGTATATTGAGATTTGAATTCTGATAATTGTAAACATGTTTGATAGTACTCGTAGACTCGATCATGTATCCTACATGTATATATACCATGATTAGGTGTTGTGATTCAAATGAAGCATAAATAAGTTTTCAAAACAAAACGGTGTTAGTTGCGTGAATATGATAAAATTATTCATGAGTATGCCTAATACAAAGCATATGAATACCCCATGTGTTTAAAAAGCGAGCATGTTAGACTTTATGACTTTATAGCCTTGAATGGACTTAAGTTTTTACGGGTATTAACTTAAAACCTATATCATATAAATTGAACGTGAAAAGGTTAAACGAGTATGAAAGTATCCTTTAATGTGTATACATGTTATGTAGGACCAAATGTTAATACTTGAATCTGATTTCGACGATTAATAGAGTATATTTGCTTTGATATGGTCTTATGTGTTAGGAATGATATATGAGAATGATTAACTCAAAAGATGGACTACACTAGCTATATGTAAATAGATTAGTGGTAGACGAGCATGTGTATGTAGAGAATGGTAGTAAGTACGTATGGTTAAAGTATACTTATACGTACATAGTTATTCTAAGACTACGATAAGAAAGTAAGACGAAGGTTCTAAGAACCAAGCTAGACAACAATGTAATACTTATTATTATATTAAAAATGTATGGAAGTGTATAACTGATGGGTGTGATCTCTATGATTAATATAACTGTGTAGGATTACACAAAGTGCAGAGATTCTTAAGCAGTTAAGTCGTAGTTATTAAACTACGAATCAGGCAAGTCTTTCAGTTCCTATTTGATATATGAATTCAATAACTGTTAGTTGAATTATATTATGCTGTGATAATGTGAACTTATATATGAACTGTATATGTGATATAAATGAGATTAAAAGTTGATATTTGATGATATACTTGTTATGTGAAAGTAACATGCGTAGTAAATATAAATTGTTATTAAATGCATGAACTGAATATGATGTTGTATGCTATGTGATGCATGAAAACTGTTAGAATTGCTGAGCTGTCGAGCTCACTCTTGCAAATAACCATTTTTGCAGGTTAATGACTTACGATAAAGACTTCGTGCTTCTTGATTGATAAAGATAGATAGTATCGCAATGAAGAATACTGTTTAGATTATTACTTGAACCACGTTTAGGTTCTAGGAGTGTGCTTGATATATACTTACGATGTTTAATACTTGTTGCATTGTAAAGATGTATTAGTTAATACATAGAGGATATCGAGTTGAGTTGTAAACCTTTATACGGTAATTCGAATCATATTATATAGTTGATTCAAGAATTGTAATTAATTCAAAGTTATGGAATCAATAAGAAGAATTTATTCAAAGGATATTAAAAAGTTTAAATTATTTCGCATTTTAGTAACATCGAATATGATGTAAAGGCGAGATCTTAGATATAAATAGAATTTATATTCTAAATTATAATAAGCAAAGTTGTATTCTTTTATTGATGATTAAAAGATGTAATAGTTTGACGATAGTAGTATCGTGACTGCACCGAATTCGAGATTTCGAAGGAACGTGGATTTGGGGGCGTCACAATAATTGTGCTTGTTTAATTTACTTACTCTTTTTAATTTGTTAACTCTTGAGCTAATTCTCGTTATTATAGCTATTTTTGTATTATTATCCATTAATAATATTAATTCACTTACATAACCCAATTAGACTTGTCGTATACAAGTTTATTGAGTATGTAATTAGAGTTCAATACCTTACTCAAATTTCTTGATTATTTACAATACTTAGGTTATAAAATAACTTGCATGAAATAAATTTCTTAGAGTTAGTATATATTGTAAATACTATTATTCTCCCATCTCATAACCCTTAAGTTATTTAATCCTTCATTCTTAATATATAATTAGGATTACATTATTTCCTTTTATTTGTTTATATAATAAACAAATATAAACAATCCACATAATATTCATATTCACTTACTCACATATTCATACAAAATAATTTAATAGATTTAGACATGATCCACACATCTCTTAAATTAAGTCACTAGTATATAATTAAAATACTAGGACCACTAAATAAAAATAACCATTTAGGTTATTTAATTCTCATATCTAATTTAAATAACTTATTTAAATTATACAATTTATATTGTATAATTTAATTTAATTTCCTCCTTCTCTCCATAAATTATTTTCAAATAATTTATTTATATATTAAATATATGATTTAATATATTAAATCATTTATTCAAATATAAATTTAATTTAGTAACTAGTTGATACCAATATACATATTTTATATATTGGGCCTCATCTCATATTTTTACTTTACATCATTTGGTATAATATTAAATATTATACCATTATCCATGTAACATAATATCATATATCCAATTATTTTCTTTCCTTTCTATAAATTGCCTTCATAATTTATTTAAATGTAGTAAATATATTAATATATTCACCACATTAAATACATGCTTACATTACACTTAATAATGTAATATATGATTTCTTCCATAAAATAGTGGTTATACATGAAGTATATTTAGTGCCACCAATTTATCATATTAAAATAATTTAATATTATAAATTATTTTAATGTTACCCATCTAATTCTCTTTAATAATTTACTCCTACACTTTACTTGCATATACTAAATATATAATTTCAATATATTTATTTTACACAACATCCCATATTGCATGACACATATTCCTTTGTGCACTACAATATCACGTAACATATCATCTAATAAGACACTTATTTGTTTAATTCTTATTTTAATATTACCCAAAAATTTGGGTTATTACAAATACTAAATAACCCTAGAATAAACTAGATAATGAAGATATGAGATTACAATTTCCCCCAACACTTCATTTAAATATCCTAACTCTCTCTTTTCAACTAGTTAAATCACAAGAATTGTCATCTGAGGAATCACAATTACATAAAAGCCTCTCTCGATGGTCAATTATGAATCTTCCTAATACTGCATGTAGGTATATATGTCTATCCTACAGACTATCAAGAGACCAATATCAAGAATAATTAACAAGACACATGTCACGGGAAAATCTCGTTAACTACTCCTTCAATTACTAACTTTCACATAAGAAGTCATTAAGAATAGATTCTCAATTAGACGCATATGGTATTTAGGTATATCTCTATCCTAAATACTATCAAATTATCTATTCTTGAGGATAATGAATAAGACAGACGTCACAAAATCTCATAGGCTACTCACAAGAATATCTAATTTTCGCATGATATCATAACTAGGTCTCAACCTATAATCCGTTTGTCAAGTTCATATAGGTTCCCAAGGTAATTACGAGCCAAGAAATTAATCTATAAGCATAAGTTATAATAACCAATTCATAAGTAATCAATTAATAGCAAAGAGAGAGAAATCAATACAAACTATGTGTTGGGTTCCATAGAAATCTCAAAATAGAGTCTAACTCATACTTGAATCAAATCCCACAAACCACAATTGATTAAACATTAAAAAATACAAATAGGAATCAAAGAGAAGTTATGAATAAGAAAAGCAAATCTGATCTCTTGCTCCAAGTCTGAATTCTCACTGTCTTCCAATTGCTTCAAGCCCCAAATCCAATCTAATTTAGGGTTCTACTCTAATCTAACCTAATCTAATGAAAGAGAAGAAGAGAAGAGAGGAGAATATCTATACTATTGATCCCTAAGGGTGGAATACCCTCTAATCTACTCCTATGTTTCTTTTCTAAGCCCTAATATGCCTCCTCCCCCTTTTCGCTTCAAACACACTCTTTAATGAAAAAATCAAGTCTGGTTGCGTTCAAGAGTGGCGCGGTCGCGCTGGAAATGGCCTGGAATTGGGCGTGGGCGCGCTGGAAGCAAATATCACTTTTTTTGGCCTAGGGACGGGTGCGACCGCGCCGAAAATACACTACAAAATAGCGCGGCAGTGCCGTAGAAATTCTGCTGCTGTGACCTCTGGTAGAACTACCATAACTTTTGATCCGGGAGGAGTTACGGGGCCTGCCACTTGTCAAATCGAAGATATCGAAGAGATCTACAACTTTCATTCTTTGAGCATTAAGAAATAATGGAAAGATGAAGGCCTAAATTGGGCTTGAATTGAAAGCTATGCAATGGCAGCCCAAAACTGTGAAGTTCAATGTCTGTTAGTTGGTAAAAAGGTCATAACTCTAGCCTCTGAACTCCGATTGAGATGATTCAAGATGTTCCTAAAAGCTTAGAAGACGCTCTACAATATGACCCAAGTTCCAATCCAAGAACATGAAATGAACATGATACCCCCAAACGATGTCCGAATTACATTTACTTCCTATTTTTGCTTCAAATGCCACCAAGAGAGTTCCCAATATGAAAACTACAAAAGAAAACAAAAATGCATGAAAAGCTACGATAACACATGAGTTGAAATCTAAACAAGTGGTTATAAAAGCACTTATCACTCATCCTCTACCTCTATATATGTGAAATGAATTACAATTTCACCATACGTATGCACAACTCTACACCTTGCACACATCGAGCCACTAACAGTGTTCAATATAGTACGCTGAGTGGTTTCCCACAAACAACTAACAAACTAGTTTCCCATCTCGTATACACTGTCTTTCACAGCGAGTTAGATCGGTTGCAAGTTCGTATTAACCTTTGCTTTCTAAAGGAATCGTCTAGCTCAGATACCATACATCAACCATTAAAGAGTACGATTTTACCATAACTTAAACATAACTTCTTATTCTTACCTTTTTATTATAACTTACTCAAACCATTAAAACTATAATGTTCATTTAGTTAAATTCCCATTCCTAATGGTTTTCTGGCATCAAAATGCCATACCTGAATATTTATTCATTAATGTATAGATCATACAACCATTTGTATGCCAAGAGTCAACACTTAATGTTAAGACTATGCATTCATAGCTTTTATACATTTTACATTACCTTATCTTCATATATTAAAACGTTCGGTCCATTAGACTAGAAATGTTAATTAAGTTATTAACACTAACTCGGCTTATTCAACGATTTCACGTTATTCATTATTCTTCATTTTCTCACGTTCAAACCATACACGGTGTGTACGATAAGCACGTTCTATTTATGCGTACACTCAAGACCCTCACATTGGTTCGTGTGTTCTAATGCTTACACTTCATTCTACGTTCGTTATTTGACTCACACTCAGACTTTTATTAATCTTATTACCGTTCGTTATGACTTTCTTGATGATTACACATCTTACTTACTACATTCGTCAACGCCTAAGTCATACAACCAATGTATACTTAAAACATTTGTCCGACACGAATACGGTTCATAAAAGATCATTTACGTATTATGCGTTCACATTATTCGTCTTTTAAACCTTCATTCAACCATTACTTATGGTTTTAATCACTTTCATTCGTTATCTATTACATGAACATCATATTCATCATACTCTCATAATGTCTAAGCCATACTGTTCGTCGTATTCTAAGACCGGTCGTTCATCGCAATTATCTTGTGGTTATAGCGTTTATACGCTTTATACTTAACTGCCATTATGACATTATAACATCGAAATGCTATACCTCACCCTCATCACTCAACATCTAAGGAATCACAAGCATAACAATCCCACACGTTCGTTATAACGCGAATACGATCCCCGAATATCGATTACGTACTTTATGTTCATCGTTTTATAACCTTTATTCGACATTTACTCGTCAAACTCAAGGTTTTATTTATCATTCTAGACATTTCTTTTCATGAACATTTCATTCATGCTTGCCTTTTAATTACCATCTAAAAAGTTGGACAATAAAAATCTCTAGTCAAAACTTTTCGGGTTAAGGGCGCTGCGACGCCACTCTCTTTGTTAAACCCGGCGCTGCGGTGCTTTTTGGCAGTACATTGGGTTCGGAGCAGGCAATACGGCGTGCCTTCCCCTTTGCTGTGTGGCGATGTCATAACTTGCTCTAACTATTGTAGACACTCAAAATTTTCTTTCCCTGTTACTAACATTATTGGAGGGCAGAATTGTCTTTTCAAATCCACTTAGGTCTCAATACCGGGCCGTCAATTCAACCCTGATCTCAATATCGGGCCATCAAATCAACCCCGATCTCAATACCGGCCAGTTAAATCAACCCCGGTCTCAATACCAGGTCATCAGTTCAATCCCGGTCTTAATACCGGGCAACCAAATTAACCCCGGTCTCAATATCGGGCAATCAAATCAACCCCGGTCTCAATACCGGGCAATTAGTTCAACCCCGGCCTCAATACTGAGAAATCAGTTCAAACCCGATCTCAATATCGAGCTGTCAATTCAACCCCGATCTCAATACCGGGCCATCAAATCAACCCCGGTCTAAATACCGGTCCACCAAATCAACCCCGGTCTCAATATCGGGCCGTCAATTCAACCCCGATATCAATACCGGGCCATCAAATGAACCCCGATCTCAATACCGGGCAGTCAAACAACCCCAATCTCAATACTGAGTCATCAGTTCAACCCCGATCTCAATACCGGGCCATCAGTTCAACCCCAGTCTCAATATCGGGCCATCAGGTCAACCTCGATCTCAATATCGAGCCATCACTTCAACCCCGGTCTCATTATTGGGCCGTCAATTTAACCCCAGTCTCAATATCGGGCAATCAAATTTAACCCCGGTCTTAATATCAGGCAATCAGTTCAACCCTGATATCAATACCAGGCCATCAAATCAACCTCGACCTCAATACCGGGCCATCAACTCAACCCCGGTCTCAATATCGGGCCATCAAATTAACCCTGGTCTCAATACTGGGCAATCAGTTCAACCCCGATCTCAATACCGGGCCATCAAATTAACCTCGGTCTCAATATTGGGCAATCAAATCAACCCCAGTCTCAATATCGGGTCATCAGGTCAGCCCCGGTCACAACCCGAGAGGTATAGGTCAGCCCCGGTCTCAACCCGGGAGGTACAGGTCAGCCCCGGTCTCAACCCGGGAAGTATAGGTCAGCCCCGATCTCAACCCAGGAAGTGCAGGTCAGCCCCGATCTCAACCCGAGAGTACAGGTCAGCCCCGATCTCAACCCGGGAGGTACAGATCAGCCCCAGTCTCAACCTGGGAGGTATAGGTCAGCCCCGGTCTCAACCATGGAGGTACACATCAGCCCCGGTCTCAACCTGGGAGGTATCGGTCAACCCCGGTCTTAACCCGGGAAGTCAGTTCAACTTCAACAGCAAACCTGAGACATCACAACATCTCCAGAGGAAAACCTATAGCTACCAGGTCAGTCTCAAAGTTAACACTGAGGACAAACAGACTCGAATGGGATCCACGTCTTGGAAACAGCTTCAAGAAGTCAACCGAAGGCCATGCCGACACTAAAGGCAACCTTGGGAGGGGCAAAACAGTCATGCTATCAATGCTAAGCGGATTCAGTCAAACTCAAGCCCAATTGATGCCACCAAGGTCAGAACGAACCATAACGATGATCCCAAGTGCAAACAGCGCAGGACAGCTCAACTAATAAACTGCGGGGAATCGAAGACTTGGTTATGAACCCATCTTCTTGGACCTAGAAAATGTTTTATCCCATGTCATTGTGACACTCTCGGCGAGGGCTTTCCAGAAAGGTATCGCACGCCTCAAAAGGACGCTCCGATCAAAAGTTAGAAAGTTTTAACTTCGACCTCGCGTTGCTCGGAGTGCACGTACTTCGAGATGATGAAGCCCACCATATGGGCTCCACCACGTAGAGCCGTACCTCTACCTACGGCAGCAGCAGGTAGGGTGGAGGCTCCCTGTGTAAGACCCTAATTTTTATGAATAAGATTTAATTTTCTTTATATATTATTTTAAAATAGTAAGGTGTTGATTTGATAAATGTGATAAGTTATGGGTGAGATGTGCAAAGTTTACAAAGTAAACAAGTGGTTATAAAATATTCGTTGTGTCGGAAAATATTCGTTTGGTCGAGGAATATTCCTTTTGTCGGAGAATATTCGTACGACGGTGTAGTCATTGGTGGACCCCACAATGGAATGAATGTCGAATATAGAAAGCGACAGAAGTAATCTTTTTATAAAAATAACGGCAAAATTGTTACCGTTAGTACTGTTGAAATACCCGGTGGTTAAAATACAGTAATACGTGGTGTTGCACAGTAGCACACGGTATTGCACAGTATTTCAAATTTTTGATTCTTACGGAGGAAGGCACTTACTCAATTATTGTTATAGTAATTACTGTTCAATATTTTATATTATTGATTCAATAATTGCATAATATTTTATTGGTTCAATATTTGCTACATTGATATTTTATATCAATAAGTGCTACTTTGCTATTTTGTATTAGTGATTCAATAATTATCATTGCACAGTATTTCAAATTATCAAATCATTAATTCATATTATTTGAATAATATTATTAGATACCATTATTGGCAATGTCGAAGGAAGTTCTGTCTAGGAAAGGGGTTGATTAATTGCGCGCCAATAAGGAGAAATCTTTATCGGAAGGCCCCCTCTTTCACGGGAACGACCTGGTTGTCAATATTGTAGTTCTGTAATATTATTTGTGAATAATTAATTTTTGATACATATGATAAGGAAATATTTATTCAATGTGAATTTAAACGGACGAATGTTTAGCATGTGACATTTGTTGAAAGTTAGTATTTTATCTTTTTCAATAAAATAATTCATTCAAATATATTGTTATAATATTACATTATAGTAGTATGATGTGATTATATAATAGTATGATTTTTATAATTATAATGGTACCATTATTATAGTAAATTCATGATATAAAAGTTAAACGAGGTGAAAGAGTGCAAATTGAATTTGAACTCTTATGATGTAAACAATGATGTCATCGGAGCGATGAGGTAAGCAAGGATGTCATCGGAGCGATGAGGTAAGCAATGATGTCATAGGATCGATGATGTAAGCGATGATGTCATAAATTATGGCAAAAAGACTATTTTACCCTTACTCTGCCGAGCCTATAAATAGAAGCTCATTTCTTTATTATTTCTCACCAATTCACTAAAGCTATAAAGAGAGAAAGTATAGAGAGAATAAGAGAGAAAGAAGAAGAGTATTCTGCTATTACACTAGTTTAGTCTCCAAATTTTTAAGGTAAGGGGTATTATTTCTTTCGTATTCTTGAAGAGAGTTATTTTATTTCAATACTCGTAAGGGTTGTTATTCTATTCTTTATTATTTTGTTGGAATAACCTGTCTACACGGACTGCCGCATGCATGGTGAAATTCTGTTGTTATTCCATTCTTTATTATTTTGTGGGAATAACTTGTCTACGCGGACTACCGCATGCCTGGCGAATAACCCTTCATATTCCGTTGAAATTAAATTGTGAAAATAATTTGTCTGAGAGGACTACCGCCTGACGGGTGAAAATTCAATTGCAGTTTCATATATTGTTTCATTTCAGATTCCTAACTCTAAACTTACTACAGTAAGTATTGCTTCTATAATTCCTGAAATGATCAAAAATTCCTTGAGTTTTGCGCTTCATCTAATATCATTTCACTGGAATATTGGTCTGAACTTTCTTGTGAAATTTTTATCTTTTTCATGTCGAGTTACTATTCACGGGGTACTATTCACGGTAAAAAAATATATTTTTTTTCTTCTAAATCATCTTTGATTGGATCCAAGTTTTGATTTTCATTCTTGAACTCTAGATAAATTCTCTAATATTTGTTCTTTATCTCACTAGATTCGTTATTCGTATTGTTTTTCATCATCCTCAGTCCTAAATGGTGATATAACTGAATATCTTTGGCCTGTAGTGCAAAGATGAATGATTACTTGATGAATATCTTTGGCCAGTAGTGCAAAGATGAATGATTATCTGATGAATATCTTTGGCCCGTAGTGCAAAGATGGACAAGTGTTGAGATGAACATGACCAACTGGTGATACAAATGAATATCTTTGGCCCGTAGTGCAAAAGATAAATATTTGATTCGAGATGTATATTGATTGATGTTACCGGGATAAAATATTGATGATGGACTTTTAAATCAAAGAAGATAGTAGACATCATTCTCTACTTAACTCTTCTAATGAATTGTTATTTCCACTGCGAATATTGATCTAAAACTTGTTGTCCATAATATTTTATCTGATTTATTGAAGGCTAACGATAATTTGTTTTTCATTATCTTAGTCATAATATTCTTTACTGGGCTAGTTGAGCTCACCCTTTTCTTCCATTGTTCTCTTTAGGAAATGAGAATATCGCGGGTACTAGTCGGGGAATGGAGTGATGGTCCGAGTTAGAGCTGTAGAAGTCCTCACTATGTTTTTAAATAGTGTGACAATAAATGTAATGAGGACTTAGTTTGAATGTTTATATTTTCTACATGTCTGTATTGACACTTCACAGTTGTGTGGTCGTATTTTGCACGACCGTTTGATATGAAAGATTGTATTTGGATTCTGTACCATGTATTTGGTGACTCAGAATGGGTTGAGTATTGAACCTATTTTGGTGGCGTCACAGTTGGTATCAGAGTTTAGGGATATGATCTCTGGCGGAGATCTGGGAATAGAACTAGGAGGGGAGAGACGAGTAAAACCTTCGCTAGTGTGTCCTACCTAAGCTTAATTGTTATTTAATTGGTCGGTTGGAACATAGGGTTAATATATGATATGTTAATTTGTTTGATTAACCCTTGTTTTGTGGCAGTGTTTGAGAATGACAGCTGAAAATCTAAACAATGGAGTGAATGAGACCATTGAGACACCTTTAATCACCAACCAGGACAACGTACAACAGGAAGGCTATATTCCTCTTATAAACAACCCTACCAAAAAAATGATAAATGACGGGATGTTTAGAAGCTTTTTGCAGTTCATGCAAAACCAGACGAGGGAGACTCGTGTTCTTAATACAGGTGGAAATAATAACTTGCGGCTTGTCACTGCCAAGCAGTTTAAAGAGTTGGGACCACCAGAGTTTCAGGGAAAGCCAGATCCAATCAAGGCAGAAAATTAGATTAAGCAAATTACCAAGATATTTGATGTCTTGGAATGCACGGAGGAACAGAAGGTTCCATTTGCCACCTTTATGTTCTGTGGAGAGGCAGATTATTGGTGGGAATCTGTGAAGCGTACCTAGCCTGCCGCACTCAAGATGTCTTGGGGGACGTTCCAGAAACTGTTCAATGACAAATACTTTCCAGAAAGTATTTGTCACATGAAAGAGGTAGAGTTTATCAGACTGGAATAGAACAACATGATTGTGTCCCAGTACGAGGCTAAGTTCGCGGAGTTATCCTGATTTGCACCTCATTTGGTGGAGAATGAGGAACGTATGACGCGGATGTTTCTGAGAGGTTTGAAACCCGAGATTCGTCAATACCTCATTTCTCACAAATTTTCTCTATATTCGAATGTAGTGAACAGGGCCCAGTTATTAGAATGAGATAATGATTATGTTCAACCAAAGGACAACAACCAAGGTCGTACCGGTAGCAGCAGTCATCAGAACATTGACAACCAGCAGGGAGGAAAGTATCATGACAGAAGCGGTAACCACTCCGGTGGTAATCGTGGCCATGATAATAGGAGTGAGTCGGGGGGAGATTTCAAGAAGATAAGGTACAACAATTAGAACGTGAAAGCATCTACAGCAGCACCAACATCAACTGTTTCTAGGGGAGGAGAATGACCGCCTGTCGTATGCTATAAATACGGGCAAGAGGGACACATCAATCCCAACTGCACACAACAATCCAAGGTATGTTATAACTGTGGAAAGGAAGGGCACATAGCTCGAGTGTGTCCTGTAGCGAAACCAAGTCCAGCAGGGATGGTGACTCCAAAGGCTATCCCTGACAAGTAAAAGTCAGTGGTTCTTGGAAGAGCTTTTGTCGTGACTGCCCAACAAGCAAGGAACCCGAACGAGGTTATTACGGGTAAGCTGATAATAAACTCTTGCGAAGTTTACACTTTATTAGATATTGGTGCTATCCATTCTTTTATTTCACCTACTTGTGCTCAACGTTTGAACTTGACACCTGAGAAATTAGACTTTAACTTATCTGTTGAAACTCCGTTGGGAGAAACCTTCGTTACATCTACAGTTTACAAATCTTGCTCGATTCAAATTGGTACCCTCACCCTACCTGTTGATCTTATATCTTTGAAAATACTTGCATTTGATGTGATTTTAGGAATTGACTGGTTGACCACTTATCATGCCAAAATTGATTATTTTTGTAAGGTTGTTAGTTTTCATATTCCTAACCACCCTATTGTGCAAATTCAAACAAGCAAACCACTAAAATCAATCAATGTTATTTCAAGTCATAAAGCTATTCGTTTATTAAAAAACGGATGTCAAGCTTTCTTAGCCCATGTCACTAATCTAAACCAGAATACGTTAGGTTTGAATGATATTTTTCTATTGTTAATGAGTTTTCTGATGTATTTCCATATAAACTTCCAGGTCTACCCCCGGAACGTGAAGTTGAATTCTTTATTGACCTTGAACCCGGTACAAAACTCATTTCTAAAACCCAATATCGAATGGCTCCTATTGAACTTCAGGAGTTAAAGGTCCAACTACAGGAGTTGCTAGACATTGGTTTTATACGTCCTAGTACATCTCCTTGGGGTGCTCCTATTTTATTCGTAAAGTAGAAAGACGAGAGTATGCGACTTTATATTGACTATCGGAGTTGAACCATGTCACCATCAAGAATAGGTATCCGTTACCTCGTATTGATGACCTGTTCGACCAGTTACAAGGTGCACAATTCTTTTCAAAGATCGATCTTCGTTCTGGATATCATCAGTTGAAGATTAAAAGTGAGGATATTCCAAAGACTGCTTTCAGAACTCGATACGGGCATTATGAATTCTTAGTCATGTCTTTCGGATTGACTAATGCTCCTACTTCTTTCATGGATATGATGAACTGTGTATTCAAGGAATATTTAGATCAGTTCGTGGTTGTCATTATAGATGGCATCCTCATTTATTCCAAAAGCCGTGAAGATCATGAGCACCACTTGAAGCTGGTACTTCAAAGGCTTCGTGAAAACAAGCTATATGCCAAGCTGAAGAAATGCGACTTCTGGCTTGAGGATGTAGCATTCCTTGGGCACGTGGTATCAACATGTGAAGTATCTGTTGACCCGACGAAGATTGAAGCAATACAAAGTTGGGAGAAACCGAAGTCGGTGACCGAAGTACGTAGCTTTTTGGGCTTAGCTGGTTATTATCGGAGATTTGTGGAAGGATTTTCTCGAATCGCTATCCATTAACTCAGCTGACTCGGAAAGATACAAAATTCGTATGGAACAAGGAATGCGAGAAGAGCTTTCAAGAGCTTAAGAGGAGACTCATTTTGGCACCTGTTCTGATGATACCATCTGGTTCAGATGGATTTATCATTTACAGCGATGCTTCGGGCAAAGGGTTAGGATGTGTTCTCATGCAACATGAGAAAATCATAGCCTATGCCTCGTGACAACTCAAGGAATATGAGAGGAATTATCCTACTCATGATCTAGAGTTGGCAGCAGTCGTTTTCGCGTTGAAGATCTGGAGACTACCTGTATGGGGAGAAAGTGGAGATCTATACGGATCATAAGAGCCTCAAGTATTTCTTCACCCAAAAGGAACTCAACATGCGACAACGACGTTGGCTTGAGCTGTTAAAAGATTACGATCATACCATCCAATACCATCCTGGAAAAGCGAACGTGGTAGCTGACGCGTTGAGTAGAAGATCATATGCGGGAACGAATGCGATGCTTTCAAGGCCTATTTTGTGTGATTTACAAAAGATGGAGATAGAGTTCAAGACTCCGAGGACCCATGCGATGGTGTCAAGTATACACGTAGAACCAGCTTTGATTGATAAAGTTAAAGCTGCTCAAGCTACAAACCCGGAGCTAATGAATATGAGGAAGAAGGTGCAAGAAGGTGCTATTCTAGAAGCAAGAATTAATGAAGAAGGAATACTTCGAGTCAACTCCAGACTTTGTGTTCCTGGTGATTCTGATTTGAAGTATAGAATCATGATGGAGGCACACAACACACCATTTGCAATCCATCCTGGAAGTACCAAAATGTATCATGATCTTCGACATACATTTTGGTGGAGCAATATGAAGAGAGAGATCGCGAAGTTCATCTCGAGGTGTTTAACATGTCAACGTGTCAAGGCGGAGCATCAAGTGCCAAAGGATCCATTGCAACCACTTGAGATTCCAAAGTGGAAGTGGGAACACATTAACATGGATTTCATTACGGGTCTTCCCAAGGTTTCTCAAGGCATAGATGCGATTTGGGTTATTGTTGATAGATTAACCAAGTCTGCTCATTTCTTGTCGATACGGGAGACTTATTCCCTTGAACGTCTTTCTCATATGTACGTGAATGAGATTATGAGATTGCATGGCATGCCAGTATCCATAGTTTCGGATCGTGACCCAAGATTCACTTCACGATTTTGGGTCAGCTTGCAGAAAGCTATGGGCACGAATTTACGATTCAGTTCGGCATATCATCCATAAACAGACGGGCAATCGGAAAGGACTATCCAAACCCTTGAAGATCTATTGAGACTCTGTGTTATAGACTTCAAAGGGAGTTGGGAGAAGTACCTACCATTGGTGGAATTCTCTTACAACAACAGTTATCAGGCAAGTATAGGCATGGCTCCATTTGAGGCGTTGTATGGACGAAAATGTCGTTCTCCAGTATGCTGGGACGAGGTGGGTGAAGCAATATTGTTGGGACCGAAGTTAGTACATATGACTGCGAAAAAGATTCAAATAATCTGGTAACGTATACAAACTGCACAAGATCGACAAAAGATTTATGTTGATCTTCATCGAAGGGACGTGGAGTTTAATGTCGGAGATCATGTATTATAACGTGTTGCTCCATGGAAAGGAGTTACGAGATTCAAAAAGGGAGGAAAGCTCAACCCACGATTCATTGGTCCATTTGAAATCCTTGACCGAGTAGAAAATGTGGCCTATAGACTCGCCTTACCTCCAAGCATGTCTCGTGTTCATAACGTTTTTCACATATCTGTGCTTCGTAAATATGTGAAAGACCCAAACTACATTATTGAGTTAGAACCAGACGAGATAGCCAAAGATTTAACATACGAGGAGGTACCTATCAAATTTTGGATAGGAAGGAACATGTCCTACGCTCAAAGGTTATACCTCAAGTTAAAGTTTTGTGGAGGAACCATGATATCGAAGAAATGACCTGGGAGTTAGAATCGAAAATGAAAGCGAGGTATCTTCACCTTTTCGACATACCAGGTACGTACGTCAATTTCGAGAATGAAATTTCATAAGGAGGGGAGGTTGTAAGACCCCAAATTTTATGAATAAGATTTATTTTTTTTATATATTATTTTAAAATAGTAAGGTGTTGATTTGATAAATGTGATAAGTTATGGGTGAGATGTGCAAAGTTTACAAAGTAAACAAGTGGTTATAAAATATTCGTTGTGTTGGGAAATATTTGTTTGGTCGAGGAATATTCTTTTTGTCGGAGAATATTCGTACGACGGCGTAGTTATTGGTGGACCCCACAACAGAATGAATGTCGGATATAGAAAGCGACAGAAGTAACCTTTTTATAAAAATAACGACAAAACTGTTATCGTTAGTACTGTTGAAATACCCGGTGGTTAAAATACAGTAATACGTGGTGTTTCACAGTAGCACACGGTATTGCACAATATTTTGAATTATTGATTCTTATGTAGGAAGGCATTTACTCAATTAATGGTACAGTAATTACTGTTCAATATTTTATATTATTGATTCAATAATTGCATAATATTTTATTGGTTCAATATTTGCTACGTTGATATTTTATATCAATAAGTGCTACTTTGCTATTTTATATTAGTGATTCAATAATTGTCATTGCAAAGTATTTCAAATTATCAAATCATTAATTCATATTATTTGAATAATATTATTAGATAGCATTATTGGCAATGTCGAAGGAAGTTCTGTCTAGGAAAAGGGTTGATTAATTGCGCACCAGTAAGGAGAAATCCTTATCGGAAGGCCCCCTCTTTCTTGGGAACGACCTGGTTGTCAATATTGTAGTTCTGTAATATTATTTATGAATAATTAATTTTTGATACATATGATAATGAAATATTTATTCAATGTGAATTTAAACGAATGAATTTTTAACATGTGACATTTGTTAAAAGTTGGTATTTTATCTTTTTCGATAAAATAATTCATTCAAATATATTGTTATAATATTACATTATAGTATTATGATGTGATTATATAATAGTATGATTTTTATAATTATAATGGTACCATTATTATAGTAAATTCATGGTATAAAAGTTAAACGAGGTGGAAGAGTGCAAATTGAATTTGAACTCTTATGATGCTAACAATGATGTCATCGGAGCGATGAGGTAAGGAAGGATGTCATCGGAGCGATGAGGTAAGCAATGATGTGATATGATCGATGATGTAAGCGATGATGTCATAAATTATGGCAAAAAGACTATTTTACCCTTACTCTGCCGAGCCTATAAATAGAAGATTTCTTCATTATTTCTCACCAATTCACTAAAGCTATAGGGAGAGAAAGTATAGAGAGAATAAGAGAGAAAGAAGAAGAGTATTCTGGTATTACACTAGTGTAGTCTCCAAATTTTTAAGGTAAGGGGTATTATTTCTTTCGTATTCATGAAGAGAGTTATTTTTTTCAATACTCGTAAGGGTTGTTATTATATTCTTTATTATTTTGTTGGAATAACCTGTCTACGCAGACTGCCGCATTTATGGTGAAATCCTGTTATTATTCCATTCTTTATTATTCTGTGGGAATAACCTGTCTACGCGGACTACCGCATGCCTGATGAATAACCCTTCGTATTCAGTTGTTATTAAATTATAGAAATAATCTGTCTGAGCGGACTACCGCCTGACGGGTGAAAGTCCAATTGCAGTTTCGTATATTGTTTCATTTCAGATTCCTAACTCTAAACTTACTACGGTAAGTATTGCTTCTATAATTCCTGAAATGATCAAAAATTCCTTGAGTTTTGCGCTTCATCTAATATCATTTCACTGGAATATTGGTCTGAACTTTCTTGTGAAATTTTTATCTTTTTTAATGTCGAGTTACTATTCACAAGTTACTATTTACAGGATACTATTCACGGTAAAAAAAATATTTTTTTTCCTCCAAATCATCTTTGATTGGATCCAGGTTTTGATTTTCATTCTTGAACTCTGGATAAATTCTCTAATATTTGTCCTTTATCTCATTGGATTCGTTATTCGTATTGTTTTTCATCATCCTCAGTTTTAAATGGTGATATAACTGAATATCTTTGGCCTGTAGTGCAAAGATGAATGATTATTTGATGAATATCTTTGGCCTGTAATGCAAAGATGAATGATTACCTGATGAATATCTTTGGCCCGTAGTGCAAAAGATGAATATTTGATTCGAGATGTATATTGATTGATGTTACAGGGATAAAATATTGATGATGAACTTTTAAATCAAAGAAGATAGTAGACATTATTCTCTACTTAACTCTTCTAATGAATTGTTATTTCCGCTGCGAATATTAATCTAAAACGTGTTGTCCATAATATTTTATCGGATTTATTGAAGGCTAACGATAATTTATTTTTCATTATCTTAGTCATAATATTTTTTATTGGGCTAGTTGAGCTCACCCTTTTCTTTCATTGTTCTCTTCAGGAAATGAGAATATAGCGGGTACTAGACGGGAAATGGAGTGATGGTCCGAGTTAGAGCTATAGAAGTCCTCACAATTTTTTTTAAATAGTGTGATAATAAATGTAATGAGGACTTAGTTTGAATGTTTATATTTTCTACATGTCTGTATTGACACTCACAGTTGTGTGGTCGTATTTTGCACGACCGTTTGATATGAAAGATTGTATTTGGATTCTGTACCATGTATTTGGCGACTCAGAATGGGTTGAGTATTGAACCTATTTTGGGGGCGTTACACCCTGACCTATATATATGTTGGCACCCCCCTCTCATTTTTCTATTTCCGAAATGCTTTAAACCTCTGCCCGTTTGGTTTTCTGTCTAATTTCTTGTCTTCCAAACTCAAATTGTTTCACTCTAACACGTAGATATACTCACATACTACCGCATATCAGAAAATAACGGGTAGATTTGGACGTTTAAAGCCTATAATTTGGCAAAAAGCCCGTGTAGCAGTCCATTGCGAGTATTTTAACTATCAGCAAGTTAATACTACTATTTCACACTTTTATACACTTGCACGTTAAGTATCGTTTTCTAAATATGCCCCAGAACTCAGTTCCATGACCATTTTCGTCAACTTTTGGTATATTTTGTACATAAACACATTTTCTAGCATTTTTACAACTCGAATTGATGATCAGTCGCTTCTAGCAGCTTGCATATACTTGCATCTTCATACTAGCAACTTCGCTGGACTGGGTTATCTTCCCAGTCTGGGTTTGGCTTTTTTTGAATATATTTAATTGTATATATACTAACTTTTCAATTCTGTCAAGCCTGAATGTCAAATCCATGGTAGTTTACTGCTTTTATATATAAATATGCATATATAAGCCGCCTTCACCACCACTGGGTTATCTTCCCAGTCTTGGTTGACTATTTTTTTATCTCTATATATATATTTATATTTCAGCTCGGCCTGGATTATTCTGTGGCCATTTTACTGCATTTATATATAAATATGCATATATAAGCAGCCTTCACCACCACTGGGTTATCTTCCCAGTCTTAGGTTAACTACTTTTCTGCACATTTATATTTCAGTTCTGCCTGGATCATTCTATGGCCTTTTTACTACTTTTATATATAAATATGCATATATAAGCAGCCTTCACCACACTGGGTTATCTTCTCAGTCTTGGTTGACTACATTTCTATACATTTCAATTTTAGTCCGGGCACAAGCGTGAAAACCCATCGCCATTTTTACTATTTTTTAAATATATATTTCAATTCTATCCAGCCTGGATCATTCAGTGGCTTTTATACAACTTTTATAAATATATATATATATATATATATATTTCAATTTCAGTCCGGGCACCGGTGTGAAAACCCATTGCCCTTTACAGCTTTTGTATATATAATTGTATATATCTTGCTTTACTTGCTTCTATTAAATTGTTGTTTTAAATATTTATTTTATATGAATCGGCATTGATATATCTGCAGGCGAACTAGATTTACTTAAATCTAGGTTTATTTATAAAAGCAATCTCGTGGCCCTTAGATCGCTATCTAGTGGGAACGAGACGCTTCGGCTAGGTGCGAACCAGGATTTACTGAATGAATCCTCGGTTCTGGCGATATTTGGGATATATATCTGTTTTTATAAAAATTTGAACCCTGCAGGTTTATTGGCTACTCATATGTGAGCATAGGAATCATGGGATTTATGATCAAACTGATCAGAATCTGATTCCCACGATGGACAAACTTCACTTTACAAATGTACCCTGCCAGTTTTTTTGTAAAACGTACATACAAAAGACCTTAAAACGGTTATCCGGATTTAAGGTCTCAAAATAATGAGAATTTTGGTTTGTCGTGTCAGAGTCCCTTCGATGGCTATCATGCCCATGAGGAGACCGACACTTGTATATATGCTGTGGTCGAGGATGCTTCGCAACCCGACAATCACCATTCAAATTGAGACTTAAGGCTAAAAAGATAAAACTGAAGTATCGATATGCTTCAACTCCTATGTTAGCATAAGGGTTTGAAAACCTTCTTTCAAAACATCATTCAACAATCTTTTAGGAAAAAAGAAGCCTTTGCAAATCAAATAAAACACTTTTACAAATCAAATCAAAGACATTTTGCAAATCAAATCAAACCCTTCGTATATAGGTTCAACGATGCATAGACATGCTTTCAATAAAACAAAGGCCCACTTTTCAAACAATATACACACACACACTTCAGTTTTTAAAGGGAAATATTGAAAAGATGCGGTACCGTGTTTACACGGGAGTTGTGGGGTGCCTAAAACCTTCCCCACACTAAACCAAGCCCCCAAACTCAAACTTTTTTTTTTTCAAATATCAAGTTTCGACAGTGTCCAGCAATTGGGCCTCTTTTCAAACAACACTCGGTTGAGTTGGTACAACCATTTCAAATCTACCAACTGGCGACTATGTAAAACGTTCAAATCGTCGACATGATGCATGTTGGCCTTTTCCTAAAAAACCCTTCAAAACCTTTTTCGCAATAAAAAGAGTGAGGGTAGAGATAACTTAGGAAGAGAGAAAGATCCGGGTTGTGACCTGACCCGCGGATTTTTTTCGACGTCGACAGGTGGCGACTCTGCTGGGGACAGTAGAGGGCTTAGGCCGCGTTCAAATCTTTTCAAACATTTTTCTTTCAAAACCACATATGTGTGAAATGTTGCGTCTTTACATTGAATGAATGCGTGAATGATACGTAATTACATTGAATGAATGTGAATAAATGATTTCCTATTTTTTAGTGCTTCGCACCCATATTAGTGCTTCGCACCCATGACATCATATGCATAACTGTAAAACACGATGTATGTGAATGTATGTTGTGTGATTCCTCCTTCTGGAGGCAAAACCCGTCGGTGATAAGTAATGTCTATGGGGACGACTTAGTCTTTGGGGCTCATGAAAATGCACCACCCAAATTCGCTCCAGTTGGAAGATCGGATTAATTTCCCCTCGAGTAGATTGTGATGATCTAGGGACCTTCATGCCAAAAAGCCATGAAAGTAGCCTAAGATAGGTCAGCCTCTGATTAACCAAATCTGAAGGGAAGCTTCTTCATGCTTTCCTCTTTCAATTCAATGTCAAGTTTTCAATTCCAAATGTAAAGGAGCACAATGTAAATAATGAAAGGTTTACATTTCCTGTCATATACTTTTATCATCCTATCATCAAAACAATTTACCTCTATTTTGCAGTATAAAATTTAAAAAACACATCATGACATGCATCCTATCCCTACCTACATTAGGAAATTGACACACCTACGTTTTGTTGTAGGTGAAAATTGGTCCTGTCACTTGATCCAAGTCTAAGAAAGCACTAAGTCCATCCACGGACATGACTTCCAGTGCTTAACTAGAATCCACCCCTATATCTAGGGAAGAGTTTGAAGGACTAAAAAATTAGATAGCCGAATTGGCCAATTTTCTGAGAGAACAAAGCAAGGCCCTTAAAGGGAAACAAGCCCAAGCTCACACAGAACCGAGAACACCTGGTGGTATTGGTGGCAGCCAAGAGACTGAAAAAGTTGAGACTCAGATTTCTGGACCACAAAACCAGGACACAACCAATAAAACTCTTGAAATCACCATCCTCAACAAAGAGCAGGAAGCTGGTGACATTGTGAAGAAAATACAGTAGATGGAAGAAACTCTCCGATTTATCAAAGGGACTGGGGCATTCGGCAGTGTTAATTACTCTGACCTCTGTATATTCCTTGGGGCTCGTTATCCCGAAAAATTTAGAACTCCTCATTTTGAGACATACGATGGATTGGGAGACCCCTATACCCACCTGAAAGTATTCATTGGAGAACTCGGATCCTATGCAGAGGACGAGAAGCTTCGAATAAAATTATTCCAGAAGAGTCTGACTAGAGAGGCCAGAGCCTGGTATGCCCCGTCTGGACAACTCTAAGATTCACAGTTGGGAAGAGTTGGCCCATGGCTTCCTCATTCAATATAGCTTCCAATCTTAGCTAGTTCCAGACAGATATGAGGTAACCAAAATCAAGAAACAAAATGCTAAATCATTTAGAGAATATGCACAACGTTGGAGGCGGGTTGCAGTACAAGTCACCCTAGCCATGACTGAGTCTGAGATAGTCATGACCTTCCTTAACATACAAGAAGCTCCATATTATGAGAGGGTCCTAGCAGACATAGGAAAACAATTCTCTAAAATGATCAAACACAATGGAATGGCCGAAATGGGGCTCAAGTCCAGGAAGATAAAGGACCTGACCTCCCTCAAAGCTGTTGCTGAACATATCCAGTCCAGAAATTACGGGAGTAATCCCCGGAGGGTACACAAAAAGAATGAGGAAGAAGTGTTATTAGTGTTAGAAGGACAGAATCAAAGAGGCGAGTCAAACAGTATGCCCATTCAAAGGAGGAACTTTACCCCTTTCCAAGCTTCAGCACAGCCTTCAAACCCCCCATTTCAGAAAAATATGGAGGTCAGGCGTCGAAGAACTTTCACCCCTCTAGGGGATTCACTCGAGAATGTGCTAAAGTTATTGACGGCACAGAAGAAGATTGTACAACTCCTTCCACCAACCAACACTGGTGGGCGGAATTTTAACTCAAGCAAGAAGTGTGCTTACCATTCTGGATCTCCGGGCCATGTTACTCAAGACTGTTGGTCTCTCAAGCACAAAATTTAAGACTTGATTAACAACGGAGAGATTGTGGTAACAAAACCTGAACAATCGCGTGTGCATGACAATCCTCTCCCACAACATAAAAAGGAGAATGTCAATATGATCAGCACCACAAATAGAGAAAGATCCAAATACCTCTGATATATCGGAGAATCAACTCCATCTAGTAGCAACAACCCAAACAATTGGGAAGTCTCAGAAAGGAGATTCCTGATAGAGCAAGAGATAAAGTCTATCAAGGAACAAATCGAACAATTAGCAGAAATGGTCGTCTACCAGCATCAGATCACCAGGCAGATGATAAAACAGGCCAACAAGTCTGACGTCGATCGTCCTTCCACACCTAAAATCAATCCTCGGAGGGATCATAACCAGTTTCATGAGCATGAACCTTGGGCCGACAAGACAGCGAAAGATGAGAATTGCCGAGATGGCAGGAAATTCTTATTTCAAAGAAACTTCACCAACCTGAACCAGCCAATGGAGGAAATCCTCCAAATGTTAATCAACGAGGGAATGGTTGTAGATTTATTACCACCACTAAACCCTCGATCCAGAAAATTCAAGCCTAACCAAATATGTCAGTACAACTTCAATGCAATCGGCCATGATACTGAAGGTTGGGCACTTCGTAACCTGATTCAAAATATGATTGAAATCGGTGACTTGATAAAAGGGAATCGAGATTATGGCCTCCTAGATGAAGACATTATCTTTATCCCCACTACATGGAATCAGGATACAGTGGCTGTGGTTTCCTGCGATAAGGAGCCAAGCCTCACACCCTTAGTACTGTCAGGGAAAGGGGTCAAAGAAATACAAAATCCTATGAAGGTGGCCGCACCCGAGCCTTTAATCTTGCCCTTCAAACCTCAGTATCTAATAATTAGTTTGAAGAGGGTCCCCTGGAGCTACAGGAATGATAAAGGTTCCGCTTCAAACAACATTTCCATCGTACCAAAGGATAATCCATTATACCTGCCTCAGCGGGTGATCAAACCAGTCATCAAAGCCAAAGAAAAGGTGACTGAAGAGAAGATCAAAGAGTTCCTCAACAAAATGGGACACAATGAAGTCAAAATTATGCAAAGCCTGAAAGACGCACCTAAGAAAATATCCATCCTATGTGACAACCCGGAAAATCAAGTTGTCCAGAAATTAAGATTTAAAGAATTAATAATTAATAAAATATATTTTATTGATTATATTTTGTGATATGTGTTTATTAATTATTCTATGACATATGATGATTAGAAATGGGAAGGATTCTGGCTATGAGATAGAATGAACGAGTATGAATTTTCAAGACGAAAATAAATGATTTCCGAAAATAAAAATATTTCTGAGAAAAAGACGAAATAGACACTATTCATGTATGAAACCTAAGGGTTAGGGTTTGAGG
Organism: Panax stipuleanatus; assembly: GCA_020205555.1. Classification (NCBI taxonomy): domain Eukaryota; kingdom Viridiplantae; phylum Streptophyta; class Magnoliopsida; order Apiales; family Araliaceae; genus Panax; species Panax stipuleanatus. Next base: position 35,929,582 of record CM035125.1, read on the forward strand.
TTAGGGTTTGACCCTAAGCCTTTTCGGGAGATTAGAATGTCGGAATGACATTCTGTCAAAAGATTTGAAGGTAATATACCGTGAAAAGTTAAGTTAGCCGAGAAAAGTTCTCGGGAAAAAATGATGAAAATCACTATTCATCCATTTTTGCTCAGGAATTTATTTTGAAATTCCGACAAACGCGTAATGATAGGAATTTGAGACGAGATGGAATATGTAATAATATTTCATTTAAGGCTCGCGAAGTTTTCGCGTAGGGACTTAAAATCCCATGCGTTAGGAAAAGTAAAATCAATGATTAAATGGATTACATAATAATAAATGATTATTATACGGAATGAATATGAGTATAATACGAGTTATTATACGAGTATAATACGAGTTATTATACGAGTATAATACGAGGAGGATATGAGAATTAATACGTCGTATAATACAAATTTTATACGAAGTAAAAAGGATTTAATTTGAATTAAATCTAAGTATTTAACCCGTGGGTCTAACCGACTGGTAAACAGGTGGTTTAAACCCATGGGACAACCCATGAGCATTTGATTGCACATGGTGGCCATTAACTAGCACATGCTAGCACATGGGAGGACATAGTTTGCATGTGGGGAGACATAGGTGGCACATGGGCTCAAACTTGGGCACAAAGAAAGGGTGAGGAGGTGGGAATAGTGAGTAGGTTGGGCCTAAAAGACCCTTAAGCCCTTAGTATTGCTTTGCCTATAAAAGAGAAGCTAATGCTTCATTTGTTGGTTGGAAAAACTAACTATGGAGAGAGAAGAGAAGAGAAGGAAGAGCTTTTGATGAGCAACTCATGAAGCAAGAGAAGTTAGCTTCAGGCTTTGTCAGGAACACAAAGTCACAAGCTCTAGAACACTTATAAGGTATAAGTGTTAACCATTAATTTTCATATTTCTTTCAATTCTTAGATTGATAGAGAAATGAAAATGGACGAGCATGCATGTTAGGAAGAAATAAGATTGGTATTAGTGGACTTTAAAACACTAAGAACCAAGAACAAGTAAAATCATAAGTAAATGATTAAGGAGTTAAGGAAGAAATGTCTTAAAACCTTGAATTAGTTAAGTTAAACAATAAGGAATGGTTTATGAATGTAAAGAAGAATAGAAGATGCTAGTGGACGATCCGGATGAGTTATATTAACTCTCTGATGTTATAAGGTTGAATTATCAAACTTATAACATGGTATATGTGAACTATTGGCTTTGGAACGAGCCAATTTCGAGTTATAACGATCGCGTTATGAGCCCGGGAATTTTAGAAATTTTTAACTCTTAGCAAATTTTCTGGGCAGCAGGGGCAGCGCTGACCGCGCCTTAACCAGGGTTGGTGGCGCCATTCCGGATCAGGTCACTTCATAGGTAGTGGTGGCCGCGCCATTTGCAAGGGAAATGGAGTGCGGACCGCGCCGTCCAAGAAAAATTGTTGACCAAATGAAATGTTTACTCAACTTTTTCCACAAGTAATAAAGTGTTAGTAAGTGATGAAGGAACATGAATGTATACCCTTACACAACATATTTAACCAAGGGTTAATTAGAACAAAACGTATTTAATTTCTAAAACTCAAAAGCCTAAAATAGTGAACTAGGGTTCGTGGTCGAGTTTGATGCACGCCTCAAGGGTACATGTTATGTAATAGATGTGTGGCATGCGAGAATGTAAAGAATGAAGCTAAAACTTATTTAATTTCTGTACGGAGTCCGATAACGGGAATCCGATGGAAATATATGTGATCTAGCAAACTGATTATGGTTTCGCTTGTCGTGAGGTCCAACGACGATCGACGAGAATCGGTTGATGACACACGAAAGATAGTGAAAGTATACTTCACTTAATGTAACACTTAAACAAGTGATTTAAATCTTAAGTAAAGGTTGAATGAGATTAAGAGACCAGTAACGTGAACGCAAGATACGTTAATGTTTCTCGTGAATCATATCAGCTTTAAGGGAATGTTTTAGGTATACATTGGTTGAATAACTTAGACTTTAATGAATGTTGGCATGCGATTGGTAATAAGCCATAATGAATGGTAATAAGAGAATGTAGAACGTATAATGTGAAAAGCCGAGTTAACGTTAATATCTTGGACTAACGTTCTGAGTCGAATGGACCGGACGTTGTAAGAAAGGTAATGAAGATTAACTTAACGAACATTAAGGTTATAATAGTTCGAAGAAGATTAGTCTAAAATGGGAGTAAAGCTGGTCGCGTAGACTTAGTTTGCAAAAACGCGAACCATATGAAGTAAGGTGAAGTTAAACCAATTCATAAGTCAAGTATTTGACTAATTGGTATTTGTTATTCCTTATGTGATATATAGGAATTTCGATGAGCAGCTCAACGTAAACCCTAAGCGGTAGTTGTGCGAAAGGCAAGTTTCCTGACTTCATTCATATTCTATTGTGAATGCTAGTTCTTAACTTCCTTAGATGTTGGACATGAGGAAGTATTTTGTATGTGCAAATGTACGATATTTGTACAAGATGGTAGTATGTATGAGGCCTTGTGCCATAATGTTAACACTTCGATGTTTAAGTGAAATGAACTGTTCTGTGATTGAACTGTTAAGTATGTAAGAGTTCAGTTTATTCATGAGCCGTTCTTGTTAAGTCTGAGCTAATGATTCTAGCCAGATAGAATGTGTATGGAAAAGGTAGAAGGATGAAAGTATGATAGGTATAGGTGATGTATGTTTAAATGATAGGAATCATAACGTATTCCTATTATTCGAACTACTTCATAACCATTGTTCGGTTATTGAAGACTTAAAAGAAGTTTGATTCTTGCTTTGGTTGTTTACTCAACTGGTATGACTTGCTGAGCAATTGAATGCTCACACTTACTTGAAATAAAACTATTTTCAGCGAACGACGATAGTATATGTTAAAGGACACGATGAAGATCATGATGATGGATGTCCTGCTATGGTCAGATGCTGTGGTCGTGAGTACCATTAGCATCACAAGATGAAGAATCGTTCAAGTTATGAAAGAGCGTGAAGATCAAGTCAAGACTTGTAGAATAGTTAGATTAAAACTATTCTGTAGATATGTTGACTAGTTAAGTCACAGATGTAATGTGATAGGAATAATGTAATTATCATTATTTCTAATGAATGAACGTTTTGAGGTTACAGAACCTGGGAATGTATGAATATATCATGTATCTTCAGGATATAATGATGTATATATGGAATGAGGAGTACTCGTATTGCACGAGATTCGGCAAGAAAAATAGGTCTGGATTCGGGGCATCACAAGTTGGTATCAGAGGTGATAGGTTATAAACCTGAGGTAGGAGAACCTAAGACTATATTCTGAGAAGAGAAGGGTAAGAAAATCATTGAGATAAACGATTAAGGAAGAGATCACTACGTGATCTCATTAAATCATAAGAACAGGTTTCCTATTAAACGATGGACGGGTTATAGCTAATTGCTATACTGAAAAGGTACTGTAAGATTATACAAGGGAAAGAACTTGGTAGAGTTGTATACGAATTAAAGAAAATTCGTAGTAAGTCAAGAGAGAGTTAGAGGGTTGTAAATTTCAATTGAGGACTCATGTGATAGTTGAGTTGTATAAACTTTTGTTATGGGCGAAGGTTTGTGCTTTGGTTTAACAACCACTCAGTCTATTACAGTGATAATCATTGGAATAGTGATGTCACGTTGTCGATGTGTATATGACGAGAGGGTAAATCCTTTCTCATGTGCATATTTGATAGTAGATTGTATTAAGTTAGGTGCGAGTTCTTGAAACTCATACTTATGAAAAGTTTGTGACTCATAGTTGTATGCTATGTTTCTGAGTCTTGAGCATGTGGACAGTCCTTGATTTATTCTTGGATTACATACTGCGAAGATAAGTTCTTAAACACATATGGTTATGGAGAGTTCCTGAACACATAAAGTGTGGTAAGTTGATGAACTATACTAAGGTATAGGAAGTTAGACTAAAAATGAGTTATTTTTAGTATAGATAGCACCTTAGGTGCTAGAAGAGGTTAATATTATCGCAAGTATGACAATAAATGAAGCAGAAGTAGAAAATTCCAAGTTTTCTAGCTATGCTAGATTTCAAAATTGATTGACATCGTGCGGATGTGTATGTCTTTGAATCAAAAATATTGGTTTCAATTTTGGAAACCAACGATTTTTAAAAGAGCTATTCTTTGTATGTCTATGCTGATCATTTCGGCTAGACAGAGTTTGATTTGAAATATCAAAATTAACTTTATGTCATCTGTGCATTGGATGCAGAGATGGTAAAAAGATGGAGTTATTATTACATCTAAACACACCTTAATGTGTATGACAGTATGTAGTATGGCAAAGTCAAAAAATGATGAAGTCCTCAACATGCTGTGAATCAGTACGGTATCACGACGTCATTACACATTTTGAGTTATTGTGAAAGAATTTAAAAAGAGAAGTCGATGTCAACTGATTGACTAGATGACTGTTTTAAGTTAGAGTCCAATTTATTGGTGGTCTGAGCTATTGATTTGGCTAGACAAATGGTTTATCATGCTTAAAAGAATTCAAGCTTTCTTTGAGAAGTTGTCCCAAGCCAAATTATTTTGGTGCAGAATCTGACAAATAAGTCTGAGGTGAACAAACCCACCGTTTTGGGGTTGTACAATAGGTTGATCACCTAATGTACCGGAAGAGGTAGTTTACATTCTTTGTGATTGTAAACTGATCGACAAGGAATTGGTTCTCGGTAAATACCGATAAATCAAGTTCAATGGTTCATGGTTTCTAGGATCCCTCAGCAAAATGTTTTAAAGGAATCTTATATATTCCTTGTCATTCATTTAAACTTCATAATTAGTGTGTAGATTGTGAATATTACTGAATGGGGGAAGATGAGAAGTATTGGGCCTTAGTGCCGGGATGTTCCTTTATAAATATGAAGGCAACATATGAAATGTTCTTAAATGAACGATGGATGATAACTTCTGTAAAGAGAAGTAAGGTTATGGCAACAATTTCGAGGGAAAATTTTTTAGAAGAAGGGGTGAATGTGATAACCCGAGATTTTAGAAATATAGTTATCAGGATATGTATCATCTGACAGTTATAACAAGATAAGGATCCTTGGGGGGAAGGATGTGAATGAGCTAATGAGAAGGAATGACTAGGTAAATACTTAATTGAATTGTATGTTGAGATTTTTCAACATAATAAGAATAGTTAAGATTAACTCTTCGTGAAGGGTTGTAAGGATAACGCATCCGGGTATGGATGTGGTTTGGGAAATTCCGAGGACGTAATTTTTATAAGGAGGGAAGAATGTGACAACCCGGAAAATTGAGTTTTCCAAAAATTAAGATTTAAACAATTAATAATTAATAAAATGTATTTTATTGATTATATTCTATGTTATGTGTTTATTAATCATTCTATGACACATGATGATTAGAAATGGAGAAGATTCTGGCTACGAGCTAGAATGAACGAGTATGAATTTTCAAGATGAAAATAAATGATTTCCGAAAATAAAAATATTTCTGAGAAAAAGACGAAATAGACACTATTCATATATGAAACCTAAGGGTTAGGGTTTGAGGTTAGGGTTTGACCCGAAGCCTTTTCGGGAGATTGGAATGTCGGAATGACATTCTGTCAAAAGATTTGACGGTAATATACCGTGAAACGGTTAAGTTAGCCGAGAAAAGTTCTCGGGAAGAAAATGACGAAAATCACTATTCATCCGTTTTTGCTCAGGAATTTATTTTGAAATTTCGAGAAACGCATAATGATAGGAATTTGAGACGATATGGAATATGTAATAATATTTCATTTATGGCTCGCGAAGTTTTCGCGTAGGGACTTAAAATCCAATGCGTTAGGAAAAGTAAAATCAATGATTAAATGGATTACGTATAATAATAAATAATTATTATACAGAATGAATATGAGTATAATACGAGTTATTATACGAGTATAATATGAGTTATTATACGAGTATAATACGAGGAGGATATGAGAATTAATATGTCGTATAATACGAATTTTATACGAAGTAAAAAAGATTTAATTTGAATTAAATCTAAGTATTTAACTCGTGGGTCAAACCGACGGGTAAACTGGTGGTTTAAACCCATGGGACAACCCATGGGCATTTGATTGCACATGGTGGCCATGAGCTAGCACATGCTAGCACATGGGAGGACATTGTTTGCATGTGGGGAGACATAGGTTATACATAGGCTCAAACTTGGGCACAAAGAAAGGGTGAGGAGGTGGGAATAGTGAGGAGGTTAGGCCTAAAAGACCCTTAAGCCCTTGGTCTTGCTTTGCCTATAAAAGAGAAGCTAAGGCTTTATTTGTTGGTTGGAAAAACCAAGTATAGAGAGAGAAGAGAAGAGAAGGAAGAGTTTTTGATGAGCAACTCATGAAGCAAGAGAAGTTAGCTTAAGGCTTTGTCAAGAACATAAAGTCACAAGCTCTAGAACACTTATAAGGTATAAGTGTTAACCATTAATTTTCATATTTCTTTCAATTCTTAGATTGATAGAGAAATTAAAATGGAAGAGCATGCCTGTTAGGAAGCAATACGATTTGTATTAGTGGACTTTAAAACACTAAGAACCAAGAACAAGTAAAATCATAAGTAAATGATTAAGGAGTTAAGGAAGAAATGTGTTAAAACCTTAAATTGGTTAAGTTAAACCATAAGGAATGGTTTATGAATGAAAAGAAGAATAGAAGATGCTAGTGGACGATCCGGATGAGTTATATTAACTCTCTGATGTTATAAGGTTAAATTATCAAACTTATAATGTTATAATACGAGAAAACGTAAAATCATAATCATAACATTGATTACGAACGAAAAACGAACAAAGAACACAGAAAACACGAAGAACGTAATGTCGAAAACCATTAAAACTTAGATGCTTTAGATGGTTAGAATTATGGAGGAGTAACCAATGGATTGATTCCATTTGGTTTGACTTAAAAATATCAAGTAATGAAGATTCGGCGGAAGTTTACGCGATTAGACGTTAAGCGTCAAAATCGTGAATTTCCCATAATGAAAGTCAAAAGTCGTCAACTGATTCGAAAACGTTGGTTTTCGATTACAACACGTGTAATTATCTAAACAAAACTTACGAGATCAAGAACGAACGAATTCGAAGTTAAAACGAAGAAACGAGTGTTGGACGTTCACGAACGTTCGACGAAAGCGTAAAAATGGACGAATCGGTCAATTTTGCTCCAACGGATTCAGAAATGAATTTTGAATGGATGGAAGCATAGAACATGAAATATGTGAACTATTGCCTTTGGAACGAGCCCACTCTAAGTTATAACGATCGCGTTACGAGCTCGGGAATTTCAAAAAAGTTCAACACTTACCAAATTTTCTAGGCAGCAGGGGCAGCGCTGACCGCGCCTTAACATGCACTGGCCGCGCCGTTCTGGATTAGGTCACTGCATAGGTAGCGCTGACCGCGCCATTTGCAAGGGAAATGGAGCACGGACCGCGCCGTCCAAGAAAAATTGTTGACCAAATGAAATGTTTACTCAACTCTTTCCACAAGTAATAAAGTGTTAGTAAGTAATGAAGGAACATGAATGTATACCCTTAAACAACATGTTTAACCAAGGGTTAATTAGAACAAAACTTATTTAATTTCTAAAACTTGAAACCCTAAAATGTGAACTAGGGTTCGTGGTCGAGTTTGATGCACGCCTCAAGGGTACATGTTATGTAATAGAGGTGTGGCATGCTAGAATATAAAGAATGAAGCTAAAACTTATTTAATTTCTATACGGAATCCGATAACGGGAATCCGGTGGAAATATGTGCGATCTAGCAAACCGATTATGGTTTCGCTTGTCGTGAGGTCCAACGACGATCGATGAGAGTTGGTTGATGACACACAAAAGATAGTGAACGTATAATTCACTTAATGTAACACTTAAACAAGTGATTTAAATATTAGTTAAAGGTTGAATGAAATTAAGAGACCAGTAACGTGCACGCAGGATACGTGAACGTTTCTCGTGAATCTTATCGGCATTAAGGGAATGTTTTAGGTATACATTGGTTGCATAACTTAGACATTAATGAATGTTGGCATGTGATTGGCAATAAGCCGTAATGAACGGTAATACGAGAATGCAGAACGTATAATGTGAAAAGCCGAGTTCACGTTAATAACTTGGATGAATGTTCCGAAGTCGAATGGACAGGACGTTGTAAGAAAGGTAATTGGTATTTGTTATTCATTATGTGATATATAAGAATTTTGTTGAGCAGCTCAGCGTAAACCATAAGCGGTAGCTGTGCGGAAGTCATGTTTTCTGACTTCATTCATATTCTAGTATGATTGCTAGTTCCTAACTTCCTCAGATGTTGGACTTGAGGAAGTATTTCGTATGTGTAAATGTGCGATATTTGTACAAGATGGTAGTATGTATGAGGCCTTGTGCCACAATGTTAACACTTCGGTGTTTAAGTGAAATGAACTGTTCTGCGATTGAACTGTTAAGTATGTAAAAGTTTGGTTTATTCATGAACCGTTCTTATTAAGTTTGAGCTAATGATTCTAGCCAGACAGAATGTGTATGGAAATGGTAGAAAGATGAAAGTATGATAAGTATAGCTGATGTATGTTTAAATGATATGAATCGGAATGTATTCCTTTTATTCGAACTGCTTTATAACCATTGTTCGGTTATTAAAGACTTAAAAGAAGTTTGATTCTTACTTTGGTTGTTTACTCAACTGCTATGACTTGCTGAGCAATTGAATGCTCACACTTGCTTGAAATAAAAACATTTTAAGCGAATGATGGTAGTACATGTTAAAGGACACGATGAAGATCAAGATGATGGATGTTCTGCTATGGTCAGATACTGTGGTCGCGAGTACCATTAGAATCACAAGATGAAGTACCGTTCAAGTTATGAATGAGCGTGAAGATCAAGTCGAGACTTATAGAATAGTTAGATTAAAAATATTCTGTAGATATGGTGACTAGTTAAGTCACAGATGTAATGTGATAGGAATAATGTAATTATTAATATTTCTAATGAATGAACGTTTTGAGGTTACAGAACCTGGGAATGTATGAATATATCATGTATCTTCAGGATATATTAATGTATGTATGGAATGAGGAGTACTCGTAACGTACGAGAATCGGCAAGAAAAATAGGCCGGGTTTCGGGGAGTCACATCCTAGACTTGGTCTTCTCCTCGGTGGAGCATCTTGACATTCTAGTAAAAGTATTGAAAGAAGCCCATCTGCCATATACTGTAGATACCGAGAAATTCCGTCATGTGGTGGAACACATTTTTAACAACAATGTGATATCTTTCACTGACAATGATATCCCTACGGAAGGAACTGGCCAACGTAAGTCCCTTCATATAGCTGTGATGTCTTCCGGGTATGTGATCAGATGTGTGCTCATAGATGGAGGATCGTCCCTCAACATCTGTCCCTACAACACCTTGGAGAGGAAGAAGATTAACCCAAACTGGATCAAAACCAGTCATGTGGTCATCCGAGCTTTTGATGGATCTCGCCGACAAGCTATGGGAGAAATAGAGCTTCCATTAGAGATTGACCCGCACACTTTCTATGTGTCCTTTCAGGTGCTCAACATCACCACTAGATACAACTTGTTGTTGGGCAGGCCATGGATCCACATGGCAGGGGCATAGCCATCCACCCTCCATCAGTAGCTCAAATACATTATCAACGGTGGTCAATGCCGAACCAGAATACCCTTCCTGCATACAGGGAGATATGCTAGTGATTAGCCTGGATGCAGGGATTGAACCTGCAAGTTTCAAAACCTGGAGGTGAGCGATACTCAGTATCTACCTATCGAAGCACCAGCCCTGAAACCAAAAGTCTCCCTTAAAGTGATAACAGTATGCCAAGAGATGGTATCTTTGGGTTTCCAACAGGAGAAGGGTTAGGAAAGAATCAGCAAGGTATCAAGAGTCCGGTACAAATCCCGAGTCAGATTGGGAGAGCTGGATTGGGATATTCATTAGGGTCAAGCCGCTAGAGCCCACATAAATATTCTAAGGGTCAGGCTTCCACCATTTTGCTGCCAAACTTTACGGGTGTTGGATGGGTAAAACCCATGAGGAAAATCCCATCTGTGGTATCAACCATGTCATTTCCTCCCATTATACCAGCAAGTGAGAGAGCAACTCCTAAATTTGAGATGGACAGCAAAAAGGAAAAAGAAAAGATCATGTACAAAGGACTAGACCCATTTGCTAACATACGGGTTATTATAAACTACGAGGGTATGAATGATGAGATCCCAGACAGCGATGATGAGGATCAGATTCAAATTCCTCGTATCAAGAAGGAAAAAGGTGGCAGTTTAAAGAAAAGCCATGGCCCTATTTTGAAGGATGTCTTATTCATCATCCGAGACGAAGCGGATGATCACCAATCTTTGATTCTCCTTGTTCACGAGGATCTAACCTTGGATAACTGGAGTAGTGTCCCTTGCCTCAGTCAAAAAGGGTAATGGGGCAGATAGTCTGTCTGCCCTTTAAACATGCTTTCATTTACTGCTTACTTTTGATTGCACAGCTATAGCAGTAACTTTTTTCATGCTTTGCCAAATGCTCTATATATATTAAAGTAGTTGTATATATTAAAGTGAAAGCATTTTGTTTTCAGGACTCAAGCATTGGATATGTTTGTCTATGCTAATGAGATGCCAACCTGTCAAAGTGACTACAACTTTGATGTAGAACTGAACTTCGACTTGATGGATATTAATCAAGAGGAGGAAGATGACTATGAGGTGCCCGAGGAGATCAAAGAATGGGTCGAAGACAAACTCAAACCAAACCTCGACCAAACCACCATTATCAGTATAGGAACCTCCAAAAACATCAAATAAATCCAGATAGGCATAGACCTCACCCAAGACCAAAAAGCCGACCTGATCGAACTCCTAACACAGTTCCAGGATGTATTTGCATGGTCACATGAAGACATGATTGACTTGTCTACTGACATTATCATTCATCGAATGCCCATCAAAGATGGATTCAAGCTAGTCAAATAAAAGCTCAGGCAATTGAAACCTGAATGGAGTCTAAAAGTCAAAGAAGAAGTCATTAAATAATATAAAACCGAAATCATCATGGTATCAACATACCCGGAGTGGCTGTCAAACATAGTTCCTGTACTTAAACCTTGAGGGAAAGTACGAGTATGCGTGGATTATCGGGATTTGAACAAAGTCTGCCTCAAGGACAATTTCCCAGTACCATTTATCCACATCCTAATCTACAATACGACGCAGTACGGCATGTATTCCTTCGTGGATTGCTTTGCTAGTTACCACAAAATCATGGTTGCTGAAGAAGACCGGGAGAAATTAGCTTTCATCACTCCCTGGGGAACCTTCTTCTACAAGCGATTATCCTTCAGCTTGATCAATGGCGTAGCTACGTATCTGCGAGCCATGATGGCCCTATTTCATTACATGATGCACAAATTGATAGAGGTCTATGTGGATGACATCATCATCAAATCTCGGAGGGAGGATGATCATATTGACCATCTCAGGAAGTTGTTCAACAGGATGCATAAGTACAACCTCAAGCTAAATCCCGCCAAATATGCTTTTGGAGTCAAATTAGGCAAGCTGTTAGGATTCTTGGTTAGTAATCGAGGCATCTAGCTAGACCCTGCCAAGATCAAAGCCATCACTGAGATGCTAGTTTGGGGAGAATCAACTTCATAAGCTGATTCATTTCCCAGCTCACAGCAACCTGTGAACCCATATTCAAGCTATTAAGGAAGAATTCATGTGACAACCCAGAAATTTATAAGATTTTAAATGATTAAAATAAAGGTTAAAGGATAAAACCTAGATGAGAATTTGAGGAATAATTTAAAATTGTTAAAGAAGAACCTATATGGTTTACTGTTCGAATGAGAATAGAGAATATATGGGTTACAAAATTTCTAAACCCTAGAGATGAATCTATATGTGTTTGATGAAATATTAAAAATAAGATACTACGATACCTATAAAGTTTGGTGACCTAATATATAAATTAGGTTTGTGAATTATATGAGTGGTTATAACTTATTAAGTCAATTAGGACTATTAAGTTAATACACTTAGTGGAGTGTGTTATAACTTATGTGAATTATGTGTGTGATTAAATAAATATACATTATATAATGTGTATACATTTATTTTATATATAAAGATAATTAAGAATATGTAAATATCAAAAATATTGAGCATTAGTTCTAGTGATAATAGATTTAATGGACTAATGAGGGTAAGTAATTTAAATAAGCCCAACTATTTATTTAAGCATTGGACTTGTAGCTAATTGATTTAATAGCAATTAAGTTATTAAGCTAGCCCAATATATCATGTATGAGATAAATATTATGATGGCCCAATTTATTTAATGATGGAAGCCCAAGCTCAATTTATTTAGGAAGCAAAATAAGAAAAAAGGTGCAAGCCCAAAGGAATTAAAAGAGTAGCCCAAACCTAGCCCAATGGGATAAGGGACTTATGGGACATTAAGTAGGCAATATGGGCCTTAAAAATAAAACCAATTAGGGTCCAATAAGGCCAAGTGGCCGAAAATTTGAAGGGAGGAATATGGGGGGGGGGGGGAATATGTAATCATTAGGCACCTTAGTTGGTGAACAACTCAATCTAGGTGTCAAGCATTTGTTGAAGCCTTATCATTTAACCAAACGAACAAGCTAAGCAAGGAGTGTAAGACACTCAATCATGATGAGTAAGAGAGAATGTGGGGAATGTATTATGGATATGCAAATCATATCTATATATTTTATTAAAACAAAAGTCTATCTCATTTTTTATTTTGTTTCTCTTTCATCTCATTTCTAAGCTAACAAAACAAGCAAGAGAGAGGAAGAGAGAGAGAGAGAGAGAGAGAGAGAGAGAGAGAGAGAGAGTTTGGTAGTTCTATAGTTCCTAATCAAACTAGGAAGAAGAAGGAGAGGAAGGAGCAAGCAAAGGTATAACACCCTAAACTAGTTATTCCTCCTATTTAATTTATTTTGATGGGATGAGATCCTGGGTTTCAAAACCTTAGATCTACATGATTTAGAGTATGTGGTGTTTATATCTACCCATTTGGTGTATCAAAAGTTAGATCTAAATCAAGAAATAGGAAATAAGTTTTTCAAAGTAAGAAAACCTAATTTTTCTAGCTTTACTTGTGTTTAATCTTATGATTGGTGATTTTTGGTGAATTAGATCATGAATCATGATAAATCTATGAGTATAAGAGGTATTAGTATGTGTTGTGATGGTTTATGATGTTTGATATTTGGCTAATAAAGAGATCTGCGAAGATTTCTTAGAAAACACAAAAACTAAGAAATTAGATTTTGAGAAAACGTAACAAGCAATTCAAACAACCATATCTCCTAGTGTATTTCGAATTTTTGAGTGTGGTCAATTTCTAGAGTTAGATCTAGAAGTCTTCTAACTTTTTCAAGTGGAATCACTGAAAAATTCTATGTAGATTTCCGTCTGGAAAGTTTTTAGGCAAAGGACGCGAAATCTGAAAAACTCGAAAAGCAATCTATCTGGAAATTGTAAGGGCGGTTTCATCCATTTAATTAATGTAATAAATTCCAATGTTTTGGGACATTAAAATATATGTTATAAAATAGCTTGTGTCCAAAAATGAGCTCATTCCGATTTAAATTGACCAAGTTATGATCATTTCAATATTTGTATTTTTCCGACAAAAATCACTATAACTGGAGTTTTATAGCTCTGGTGGCCATGAAATTTAAATCGGAGGCTCACGATAACATGTGTAAGATCCCGTCAAGAGTTGGGAATTTTTAGAGTTAAGCGTGATGTAGCAAATTTCTTAAGAAATTACCTAAAAATAGATTTTTGAAAAATACTAAAGAAAATTGAAATATTCCTGAAAAATTATTTTTGTGTATGGAATACATGTATTTATGTGTGGAGATAAGATAAAAAATAATAAGATGATTAGATTAAAAAAGGGAAATCTAGCTTGCTGGATTGGCCATCAAGTTGCTGGATTGCAATTTGGTTTGCTGAATTGGCTATCAATTTGCTGGATGAGATGTTTGGATAATCCAGGATGCTGGATTGGTCTGTTTAGATAATCTAGGTTGCTAGATTTGAGGTTAGTTGAATCCAGGCTTGCTGGATTGGAGGTCAGTTGAATCCAGTCTGTTGAATTGGAAAATAGTTTACTAAATTGAAATTCAGTCTGAATCTAGGTTGCTGGATTAGGTATTCAACTTACTAAATTATAAAAGACTTATAAAATAAAAGACTAAGTATTAATTCACAAGTTATATGATACAGTAGTGTTAAGTTTAAGGTAGTACAGTCGTACTCTTTAATGATTGATGTATGGTAGCTGGGCTAAACGACTCCTTCATATGGGGAAGGTATCTACGAATTAGTAACCAATCTAACTCACTGTGAAAATAGTGTAGACGAGACGGAAACTAATTTATTAGTTGTTTGTGGAAATCACTCAGTATACTATATTGAATATTATTAAAGACTCGATGTGTGCTAGGTTTAGACATGTGTATATGTATGGTATTGAGGATATCTAATATTTGACTATGTGTTTAAATGTTAGATAGTATAGTAATAGAATTATGGAATAAGATATGTTATGCTAATTGAAAGATATATCTTATAACTGATAGGTCTTTTCAATAAAGCGATTAACTTAAATTGCGTAGCAGTAATCGACGGTACAGGCAAGTTCCTAAATCATACTTTTATTGAGCATGTTTCATAACTCGAACTCGAGTTGTTATTGTAAAAAGCACGCTCGTGAATAATTATTGTTGATTATTCACATCTATACTGGTTATTGATTCGCACGTTATGCATATTGTATATATTCATCAGGTATAAAAGGCTGATCACCTTCATTACCATATTGTTTAGTTGAATTTATTCATGTTCATTGTTGGCTATTCAGCATTATTGATTCATGTTCTTTCACAATTCTTATATTATTGAAAGTTTGTCAGATTATTATTCTTTTTAATCATGATATATGTTCATTTGAACTTAAACTTGCTGGGAAAACTTGTTGCTCACACTTGCTATATCATGATAAACATTTTAGATTAAAGAAGAAACTTCGGACACAGTCAAAGGCAAAGACAAGTTCCAGGATGGAATTATTATACGGTTAAAATGGTAATAGTATAGGATAAAAATGACATTATATATCGTGTAGGATATTGAATGCATGTATTAAGTTAAGGTTATAGACCTTGGGAATTATGTTGTAAAAGTTATTGTATAAATAATTTATGTTTATATCTTCCGCAATAGTTATAGAAATGATGTATCGTAACGTACCAGGTCTGAGGTTCTGGGGACCCGGATTTAGGGGCGCTACAATTCCTCCACCAAATGGAATGAGGATTGTCAGGAAGCCATCCTTGCTATCAAAAAGCAGCTGATCGAAGCACCTGTTTTGTTACCTCCAAGGGATGGAGTTCCCTTGTCATGTACCCATCCGTCAATGCCAATACATTGGGCTGCATCCTAGGACAGAAGGATGATAGTAGCAAGGAAAGAGTCATCTACTACATCAGTAAAAGATTCAGCAGCGGTGAACAGAAGTACACCCTGATCGAGAAGATATGTTGTGCTAATGCATGGGCCGCTATGAAGTTGCAACACTATTTGCATGGGCACACGACCTACCTCATATCCCACATGGATCCACTCAAGTATGTATTCAATAAGCCAATGTTAAATTATCGACTATCCAAATGGCAGTTGATCCTACAACAGTTCGACATTGTCTACGTTACTTAGAAGTCAATTAAGGGTCAAGGCATTGCAGATCAATTAGCTGAAGCACTTTCAGGAGGGTTCGAGCCCCTGGAGACCAATTTCCCGGATGATGGGATCATGATCATTGAACAACTCCAACAAGAGAATACATTCCAACCATGGAAAATGTATTTCGACATAGCAGTAAACATGGAAAGTGCCAGAGCTGGGGCAGCCCTTATCTCTAGTACAGGAGAATAATATCCTGTGGCTACTAAACTTTAATTTGTCAACACCAACAACACAGTCGAGTATGAAGATTGTATAATGGGGTTGAAATTAGCCCAATCCATGGGTATCAAACACCTACTGGCCTTTGGAGACTCTAAGTTGGTCATCAGACAAACCACCGGGGCATATCACACCAAAGAACTGTATTTGTTGCCATATCATTGGTAGGTCGTCAAAATATCATTAGATTTTGAAGACATAACCTTCAGCCATATTCCTTGGGGTAGGAATGACTTCGCTGATGCATTGGCGATGTTAGCATCCTTGATTTGCATTTTCGATAGGAATGGGATTCCCGATATAAAATTCACAATTCAGAAAGCCCCGACATATGAGAATTACATTGGAGAAGTATCAGATGAAATACCTCTTGTTAATCAGCCTTGGTATCAAGACATCAAGGAATATCTACGAGATGGATATACACCCGCTGGGGCAAGCCTATCTGAACGAAAGAGGATTCACAAAATGGCTATAAAGTTCTATCTGAGCGGAGATGAACTCTACAAAAGAGATGCTGGAATAGGTTTGTTAAGATGCCTTGATAAAGAGAAAGCCCAGAGACTTATGGATGAAATCCACGGTGGAGTCTGTGGTCCACATATGAGCGGTCACATGCTGGCTATGAAAATATTAAGAACATGACATTATTGGATCTCGCTCAAAGCTGACTGTGATGATCACGTCAAGAGATGCTTTTAATGCCAAGTACATGGAAATGCCATACATGCTCCTCCAAATGAGCTACATAATATGAGTTCATCATGGCTTTTCTCCATGTGGGGAATGGTTGTGATCGGTCCAGTAGAACCAAAAACCAGCAATGGTCATGGATTCATCTTCACCATGATCGATTACTTCACCAAATGGGTTGAACCAGCCGCTTTTCCCAAAGTCACCAAAGAGGTAATCATTGGTTCATCAGAAACAATGTCGTCTGTCGATTTGGGCAACAGAGGTGATCGTATTAGACAATGCCAAAAACCTAAACAATCAGATGATGAAAGAACTTTGCAGCAAGTTCTACATCAAGCATCTCAATTTCGTTATCTATCGGTTTAAGATGAATGGTGTTGTCGAAGCGGCCAACAAGAATATCAAAAAGATTATGCAGAAAATGTCTGCTAATCACAAAGAATGGCCTGACCTGCTGCCTCTAACCCTGTTAGCATACATGACGTCAATGCGCACCTCTACTAGGGCTACCCCCTATTCATTAGTGTGACGCCCCCAAATCCGGGTTACCTAACCCCCGAGTTTGGTGCTCACGATCCAACATTTAAATATCATCTAACTACCCATTTATTTATGAATAGAAATATACATATCATTAACTGATATTTATAATACATTGTCACAGGTTTTCTAACCTTAACATAACAAATATACCCTTAGATATACAAAAAGGGTTATACAAAATAACATAATAAATATGTTCATTATAACTATACCAGCAATACACCTTTGCCTTTGTCTTTCTCTGCCCCTCCGGCTACCTCGTTCCTAGCTAAAATATTGTATTTAAGCAAGGGTGAGCAACAAATTTGCTCCACAAGTTAAATCATACAATAAAGTATAAGAATCAAGAATTTAAGACTATCAATTCGATAGAATATCATCAAGGTTTAAAGGACATTGAATTAGCTGAATAAAGCGTTAATCAATAACAAGACTTTCTCGCATTTTATGCAAAACAATAATTCGATAGTGAAAGAGTAAAACGCTTTCAAAATTTCTTAATTGAATAACAAGAATCAATTCTACGCAATAACAAAGTAGAATATTATCCATATTTTTTTTAAGCTGAGCGACCCCATAGGATCTTGAACTTCTCGAGTAACTATCAAAGGTTTTACTTTGAAGTACCCAGGTGTATCAGATGATCATAAAGATTAAATCATACCCCTCCGCAAGTATATAAAGTGATCAGCTTCATTATACCCTATATTATGTGTAAGACCCCAACTTTTATGAATAAAGATTTAATTTTCTTTATATATTATTTTGAAATAGTAAGGTGTTGATTTGATAAATACGAAAAGTTATGGGTGAAATGTGCAAATATTTTAAAATGAGCAAGTGGGTATAAAATATTCTTGTTGTCGGGGAATATTCGTACGATGGCGCAGCTATTTGTGGGCCCCACAACTGAATAACTGTCGGATATAGAAAGCGACATAAATAACCTTTTTATAAAATAACGGCATAGTTGTTACAGTTAGTACTGTTGAAATACCCGGTGGTTAAAATACAGTGATACGCGGTGTTGCACAGTAGCACACGGTATTACACAATATTTCTAATTATTGAGTCTTACGTGAGAAGACACTTACTCAATTATTATTACAGTAATTACTGTTCAATATTTTATATTATTGACTCAATAATTGTTACGTTGATATTTTATATTATTGACTCAATAATTGTTACATTGATATTTTATTGACTCAATAATTGCTACGTTGCTATTTTATATGATTGATTTAATAATGGCTACAGTTGATATTTTGTATTATTGATTCAATAATTGTCGTTGCACAGTATTTTACATTATCAACTCAATAATTTATATTATTTGAATAATATTATTAGATAGCATTATTGACAATGTCTAAGGAAGTTCTGTCTAGGAGGGGTTATTTAATTGCGCGCCAGTAAGGAGAAGTCCTTATCGGAAGGCCCCCTCTTTCCTGGGAACGACCTGGTTGTCAATATTGTAGTTATGTAATATTATTTGTGAATAATTAATTATTGATTTATATGATAAGGAAATATTTATTTTGTGGATATTAAAGAAGGAATTAGCGTTGATGAGTTTTTATCAATATTTTGGTGTGAAAAATCATCCGTTTGTGGATTTTCGGATAATTTATGTTTGGAATTTGGAAAAACTTCCTTCTATAAAGTTGTAGAGAATTAAATTTCTTATAGAAGGACATAGAATTTGTATTTGTTTGACAAAGGGGCTATTTATTATGAATTATTGAAGTTTCGGAAAATAAATATTTTTTTAATGGGTGGGCCCCACTTTTGTTGAAATTTTTTTAGCCGCCAGGCCGCGGAATTTTTTTGAAAATAATAATAATTTATTATTTTAGTCTCCTTTGGCATCCTAAGCTTTTCCTATAAATAGGGTGCTTAGGTTAGAATTGAAAATCACAGCAGAATAAGAAGTTTTCTCTCTCTATAATATCGAGCGTATTTTTGTGAGTATTTAGATACTTTGAGTATTAGTATTCAGTGCAAGTTTCTTCGATATTATATCCGATATTCCAGTCAGAAGTACTATCCTTTTGAGGTAAGGGATGCTATTTTCTTTCGTAAATGATGTTATTCTTTTCAATATCATTATACCGAAATATTGGCATGGATTTTGTTATGAAATTTTTATTTTTTCGGTCGGGATTACTATTCACGTATACGACACTATTCACGGAAAAATTAAATTTTCTTCTGTTTGTCCAAATTGTCTATTATAGTTGCTATCTTTGATTGGATCTAAATTTTGAGCTCTATTCTTGAATTTTGCTCCACAAAGTATTATTATGAAGTATTTTTAAATTTGGATAAACTAAAATGCGAATCCTTAATCTGTCTTTTATCTCATTGGATTCGTTCTTTGAAATGTTTTTCATCATCCTCAGTCCTAAAAGGTGATGTAACTGAATATCTTTGGCCTGTAGAGCAAAGATGAATGATTACTTGATGAATATCTTTGGCCTGTAGTGCAAAGATGACAGGTGTTGAGATGAACATGACCACTGATGATACAAATGAATATCTTTGGCCTGTAGTGCAAAGATGAATATTTGATTCGAGATGTATATTGATTGATGTTACAGTGATAAAATATTGATGTTGGACTTTTAAATCATAGAAGATAGTAGACTTCGAGACTCTTCTAATGAATTGTTATTTCCGCTGCGAATATTGATCTAAAATTGGTTGTCCATTATATTTTATCTGAATTGTTGAAGACTAACGATAATTTATTTTTCATTATCTTAGTCATAATATTCTTTACTAAGTTAGTTGAGCTCACCCTTTTCATCTGTTGTCCTCTTCAGGAAATGAGAATGTTGCGGGAACTAGTCGGGGGACAGAGTGATGGTCCGAGTTAGAGCAGTAGTAGTCCTCACTATTTCTGATAAATAGTGTGATAATAATTGTAATGAGGACTTAGTTTGAATATTAATATTTTCTACATATTTGTATTGACACTCACAGTTGTGTGGTCGTATTTTGCACAACCGTATGATATAAAGTTTGTATTTGAATTATGTACCATGTATTTGACGACTCAGAATGGGTTGGGTTGACTGGACCTATTCTGGGGGCGTCACATTATGCATAATACTTACACGCGCGCAACGGTCGAATATACGACCACAAAGCCGTTTTTTATATAAAAAGGTTGTTCTTCTCAGTCTTATAACCAGAACTAGAAACACAACAACGAAATACAATGATTTCAATATCTAATCGCTTTCTCGATCTAGCCGGAAGAATTGGCATTGACCTATCAATAATAATTGAGTTCTCTTCTCGAATCTATCAAGTTTCAACAAATGTTCGTCCAACAAATACAATTAGCTATGACATATCTCAACACGATTCAATAATAGATAGAAATTAACTGTACTATTTGCAATCAATAATAACTTCTACGGATGTGAATAACCAACGACAGTTATTCCCCAAGCATATTCTCAAAATCAATAATTCAATTTGAATTAATAAACATGCACTAACTACGAATAATCAACAATAATGCTCAGACGTGGTATAATCAGCAATAATTAACCACCACTATATTTGAAAAGTAATAACTTGAGATTGAGTTAAGGAAACTTGCCTGATTCGCTGACTACTGCTACTCAATTTAAGTTAACTTCTTTTGTAAGACCTATCATTAATAAGATCGATCTCTTAATTAGTTTCACATATCTTACTCATCGCATGTAATCACATATTCAATCATTAAAGAGTACAACTATACTACCTTAAACTTAACACTATTATATCATACAATTTGTGAATTAACACTTAGTCTTTCATTTTATAAGTCCTTTACAATTAAGTAACTATTTTCCAATCCAGCAGACTGGATTCAACTGACCCCTAATCCAGCAAGCCTGGATTCAACTCACATCTAATCCAGTAACCTGGATTATCTAACAAACCAATCCAGCATCCTGGATTATCCAAACATCTCATCCAGCAACTTGATGGCCAATCCAGTAAACTAGATTACAATCCAGCAAGCTGGATTTTCCCTTTTTAACCAAATTATCTTATTATTTTTTTATCTTTTGTCCACACGTAAATACATGTATTTCATACACAAAAATAAATTTTTAGGATTTTTTCAACTTCCTTAAGTATTTTTCAAAAATCCATTTCTAGTTAATTCTTTAAGAAAATAGCTACCTCACGCTTAACTCCAGAAATTTCCAACTCTTGGTGGGATCTTACACATGTTAACGTGAGTCTCCAGTTTAAATTTTGTGGCCATCGGAGTTATACAACTCCGGTTATAGCATTTTTTGTCAAAAAATCCTAAAAATTGAAATGGCCATAACTTGCTCAATTTAAGTCGGAATGAGCTCATTTTTGGACACAAGCTACTTCATTCCATATATTTTCATGTCCCAAAAGGCCAAAATTTATTACATAATTTAAGTGGATGAAACTTCCCTTCAAAAATCCGGACAGCCTACTTTTATCATTTTCAGATTTTTCGTACTTTGCTAAAATCAGTCCACACGAAAATCTACAACTCATTTCTCAGTGATTACACTTGGAAAAGTTAGAAGACTTATAGATCTAAGTCTAGAAATTGACCACACTCAAAAATTCAAAATACACTAGGAGATATGGTCGTTTGAATTTCCCGTTGCTTTTTCTCAAAAATCTGATTTTTTTAACTTTGTGTTTTGAAAGAAAACTTTCATGATCTTTTGATAAATCAAACTTTAGCCACAATAAACTATCATAATACATACCCATATATCATAAACTCATGGATCTACCATGATCCATAATATATTATATCAAAACCCACCAAATACAAACAAAACATAATTTGTGCTAAGAAAATCAAGGTTTTCAACCTTTTGAAACATAGTTTTATTCTTCTTGCTTTTGATCCAATTTTTAACACTTAAAAGTGATAGATCCAAACATATAACACTTAAAAACATATAGATCCAAGGTTTTTGAACCACCAAATCAAAACCTTAAAAATCAAACTCAAATCAAATCACAAAGGAAATTAAACTATGTTAAATAGAAACCTCTTATACCTTAGCTTGTTTTTCCTTCTTCTTTCCAAATTTTAGTTAAAGAACTTTGAAACAAGCAAAAGCATGTCTCTCTCTCTCTCTACCTTTTGCTTTGCTAGCTAATGAAATGAGATGAAAGAGAAATGAGATTGGTGTTAGTAATTTACTATAGATATAACATGTATATCTAAAAAAAATCTCCAAGATATCTTGCTCCTTCTCTCTCTTATTATTAAGTGGTTACTTGTAAGCTTGGAGAAATAAGGTGGCTAACTAATAAAATGACACCTAGTTGGCTAGGTGGGAGTGGTTTACCAACTAAAGTTATTTACTCGTTACATTCATCCCCCTTTATCTCCCTTCTCCTAATGGGCCGGCCATGTGGCCTTCTTTTTCTCCAAGTTTAGTTTTCTTTTAATGCCTTTATTAGTATATTAAATGTCCAACATGCCCCTCTTCCACTAGCAAAAAGATTGGGCTATAATTTATTTCTTTTGGGCTTCCCAAGCAATTATTTGGGCCATGTATATTAGGCTAGTTCCATTGCTTTTAATTTTTTTATCTTACCCTAATTATTTAGTTAGGGTTTCCATTACACACCTTAGCAAGCTAATTCCTTACTCAAATATCTTTAATTTCATAACCCAATAAGACTTGCTTTACTAAGGTTATAAAATTAATTATTTAAGATGTATAAAATAAATCTCTTAGGGTTAGTAAAAATTTTAAATACTAATATTCTCTTATATTATAACCCATTAGGTTATTTAATTATCATACTTAATATATGTTTTAGGTTACATAACTTTATGCTTAACTCTCTTTTTATGCTAAATAAACATATACAAATTAAATAATATTTATTTATTTAGTCGCAAACATAATCCACAATACATTTATCATTGTTGATAAATCCTTGTTATATTTAAATATTCACATAATCATATAATCATTTCACACAATCTATATCGCTAATTAATTACTTAAAGATTATAAATCTTTTTAATTTACCATTCAAGGTTAACATTCAAGCTATGTTAATTTCTTACATAACTTACATTACTCTTCCTTAAAAAAAATTATTCGTAAAAAAAATTTACACATATGATCATGTGAAATTCTCGGTCCTTACAATTAGTCTATGACATGGAAGTAGCCCTCCCCATAGAAGTAGGGATGGAGTCCTTGTGAGTGCTAATCGATGCTCAAATGGACGAAGGTCAATGGTTGAAAGACCGATACCACCAACTGTCCCTGATAGATGAAAAAAGGGCTACAGCCATTTTCCACGGGCAGTTATATCAGCAAAGGATTGCTCGATCCTACAATAAGAAGATCCGAATACGGCAATTCAAAGAAAATGACTTGGTGCTGAAGAAAGTCTTGACCAATCAAGATGAAGCCAAAGGAAAGTTTGCCCCTAATTGGGAAGGCCCTTTTATTGTCAAGGAAGTGTTGACAGGAGGAGCTATCAGGTTATAAGAGATGGACGGGAGCGAATTTCCCCAACTTAACAACTCAGACACCATAAAAAGGTACTATGTCTGAAACACGTACATACCCGCATCTGAGTCCTACAAATCAAATCAGGTTCGGTTTTTCACTAGAAAGCCGAAACTACGAATGACCTGATCTCTCTTTATCCGGGAGTACGTAGGCAGCCATTTCTGGTGCTGTCAAACCAAACAAAAAATTCAAAAACTCATCAAACCAAACTCAAAACCCAAGATAAATACCTTCCAAACCTCTCTCACACAAAAAAAATTGAACTATGAATGACCTGATCTCCCTCAGCCCGGGAGTACGTAGGCAGCCAGTTATGGTGCGATTTGACCTTCAAGAAAAAATAAAAACCAAATAAAAAAAATAATCCCAAGACATCAAAACCATATAAAAGCTAAAAACTATCAAGCCTCCTTGGTCAGCAGGCCCATCTGAGATACTCCCTGACATCTCAACTGTCAGTCCAACAAGGAGAAGCTCAAGATACATCAACAACAGGGAGTCATGAAAGAAGTGGTAATCACTCAACAATGACAAGGCGGTCAACATCAGAGCTCTAGCCTGATCCCTATCAAAGGTCATCCTAGCTTGTGAGTCCGCCAAAGCCGGATCTGTCCCTGTAGGAATGATCGGCGGATCACTAACTAGTGCTGCTGTCAAACCCATGAACAACTCATCCTCGGTAGGAGACTAAGGATCCTCCATAGGCTCCTCCTCATCTGAATCTACAATATGAGCTGACTGGATGAATGCAGCTGGTGCTATATCTGCCTCCAACCACGTTGAGTACTCTAGAGAATGGTCTGGATGGCTACTAGAGAAATCAACCCTCTCCCTGTGGGTCCAACACTCATACACTCGAATCAAGTCAGCAGATGACATAGACAAAGCTGACATCCTCTGATCAACAGCCCCCTCAAACAGATGCAGGCTCTGATATTAATCAAACTGGCCCATAACAGCCAGAGGATGATAAGTAGTCACTCCCCTTAATCCCGCTAGGGGCAGATAGTCCATGCCAGATGCATGGGTAATAAAGCTATATGGGGAAGCTAGCCCTAAGCAATGGAAAAACCAAGAGCGGATGCTCAATATTCGACAAAAATGCCGACCATGTCTCTGCATCAGTACACTCCGCAGGCTGAAAGGAATAAGATGTGGCTACCTCGCGGGTGAAGCAATACCCATGAGGTCTAAAAAATCCAATCGATCGTATATTGGACATAAACCATACATACAATATGGCTGAACTGCCTCTAAAAAACCCCTCCGGGTGGGTACTATAGTACATGACTGACCTCAGTGTCTCAGCCAATATCATTGATATGATAGTGCTACCCTATCTGAGGGCCCGAACTACGACTATCAACCCCACATCCAAATGGTCCAAGCGAAGCGGCATGTAAATATAGGACACGATGCACATCAGCAAAATTTCTATCCTGGCTGAATGCCATGCCTCTGCCGATACAATAAAATTCCCGGCATGCTGATCGTAACTGTCGAGCTCACTAAAGTGATCAATCAAAAAATCAATAGAAATCACACGTCCAGAGATGATCTCATCCATAACGATGCTCTGGCGAAGACCTGACATCCGTATAAACGGTCTCCTCATATTACTGATCGCCGTGCGAGTGCATGGCGCCTCTAAAACTAAGCTCGTAAACCGCTGGTACTCCTCAAGAGTCGGCGTCAGCTCATGCTGTCCAAAATAGAAGACCTGTCTCTCAGGTATCTAGAAAGGTAAAATGCAATCCACAAATCCATATGGCACCTGAAAGTCTGCGAGGGCCAATGAATGCCCCAACATCTGATCAACTGTCCCTCTGGCTGAGACGGACAGACTGCTATACCACAGTCTCAATGACGATGCCACCTCAGGTGGTGGTAAATGCTCGATACGGCTAACAGCAGACGATGCCATCTGTATCACCGTATCCTAAGACCATCTAGGGGTAAAATCTGAACTAATCTGTCTAAATGCATACACATGACGTAATATATGTATAATGACGATATAAAACATGATGCGATAGATAGGAAATATCATGCATATCTACAACAAACTATCTACTACAAGCATCATCCATGTCTGATAAATACAAAGCAAAATAAAAAGTACAGGAATATGGGGAACCAACACCCAGCTACTAACAGTGGTCCATCAAAATGGGGCACAACTGCCAAATAGCCAAAACAGTGGCTAACCAAAAGATATAGCTACAATAGCTATCCAAAAAGATCCAAAATATATGCGCTTAGGTGGTTAACCTGCTCCATCTCCACTAGTGGACACAAAGTCGCGGTCATTAGGCATGTCTGTGCTATACAAAGGAGGATCTGCCCCTATAAAACTGCTAGAAAATGGACCTGAAGAGGGGCCCGCTCCTGAGCTGGAAGGGTCAAAAGAAGATGCCTCTGACGGATCTCAGCCAAGATGCCTGATAAAAAAGAGAGCTCTCTCCAACTCCCGGGTCAGCTCTGCTATTTGATCTGAATAAGTGGGCTCCCTGAGGTAAGCTATCCAGTCTGTTATTATAACAGACCCAGGCACCATATCTGTCATGAACTGGGTAGCTCGAGTCTCAGCTCCAATAGTGCGAGGACTCCACCATCTATTGAATGTCTCCTAGCTGAACAGGCCCTCTGATAGGGTGAAGCCATCGATGCTTTCCATAGGGGTATCTGTCAGTGGCAAGAGCAATGGCCAATGATGCCAAGCAGGATGAATAATGTGAATGCGGATCTGCCCCGTAATGCTCCTGATAGAACGCTCTCCTAAATAGAGCTCCCAACCACCCTCTGTCAAAAATAGGACTCTGCGGGTTGACCATGCAAACTCCTGACCAGTGGGGAAGCCTCCCTCAAATCCAATAGTCAAAGACTCGGAGGTATACAACATCCAAGAGATCGATCCAGCCGTCAAAAGCTTCAACTGTAGGTGGGCATGGGTGAATCACTCAGCAACAGGCTCAAACTCAATATCGGTGATGAACCTCCAATCCATAGGGGTCATCATCACCTCACAGTCCAACAAATGAAGGGATTGAGTCTGGTGGAACCAGCGCTCTGACAAAGCCCTAATATACCCCCAGGGGAAACCACAGGGTAGAATAGAAAAGAACGCTTGAAACCCCCAGCCATCAATGATATCTCTCTACTCCTGGTGCAAAGTATGATACAGAGAGTGCACGTTGAACCAGTTCCCTCGAGGCTACATAAAGCCGGGAACCTGCATAAAAAGACAACCCATGTCAAAAACATGTGCCCCAAGAATAGCTAAAGAAAGAAAGAGAATTCGGAAAGAAGAAAAATTCAAGTCACCTCGTTGGCGTGAAGAAATCTCGATGGATGGTGACTCAAGTCGCCCAACAGCTCATGGGTCGGCACAATAATGCCCGGAACCTCTGCACGTGGAGCCTGAGCATGGGCAGGAGCAACAAAATAAGCCTGCTCATCATCAATATTGATCGACTTCTCATCCTGTGCTGGATAAATCATCGACTCTGCCAATCTGCGAGGAGGTCGAGCTGGACGTGGCTGAGGAACATCAGAAGCCCTCCTACGTCTAACGCCTGAAACGACTCTGCTGGTACTGCCGGGTTTATCTCTGTCCATCACCTGGACAAAGTCTCCAAATCACCTCAGAAAGGGTGTGGTAAGCCTAAAACCTGTGGCTTATCATTTTAAATCAGTACTCTATGCATCTCTAAGTCTTAAAACATGCTTGGGTCAGTTAAAAATATCCAGTAAAGTCAAAATTACATGTTTTTTCAAAAGATAAATCCTAAAACATGCATGGGTCAGTCTAAAATCCCAAGTAGAGTTAAAACTGCATGTTTATTAAATGCTCGGGCTTTTGAAAAGATTTAGCCAGAGTTTCCTTTGTAAAACGGACTGTCCGCACGCACACATGCATGTCTAGGTGGCCATTCAGTAGTACACCATCCCAAAAATAGGAACAATTCATATTTATGAAATATAATCAAAAATAAACTTTACATGGTAGCCAAATTACCATGGACATTTTTAGTTGAAAATCCAGGCTCACAAGGCCTCAAAAAGGATGAGTAAACTAATCAAAAAGAGCAAAATATGACTGTCTCAGAATCTAAATTTTCTTACATCCAAACGTGCATTACAGTAAGATATGCATACATATGTAGTTAAAAAATTTTTAGCAGGTCATATAAGCCTACATTTTTTATACATTGCGTCTAAAAGCCCCCAACGTGGTTAACATGCTTTTAACTATCAAAACTTGAGAAAAAAGGACATAAAATGTTACCTACGATGTGCTAAACACGTAGCAACTGACGGAATCAGAAAAAGGCTATCCGAGCTCCGTAGATCTGAAAAAGAAGATCGGATTCCGTTTAAAACTCGAAATAAAAACTTGAAAATATAAAATCCTGCTGCGCAATATAAAGCCACGGGTGGAAGCGGGCCCACCCGCGGCAGCCGCACCTTTACATGAGGCTCCTTAGGGTGGGTTCCGCTTTCCCAGGTTCAGTTCGGTTAGAGTTGAAACGGAGTTTATATGAGCTGTCGAGTCAAATCTGAAGAAAAATTGCAACGCGATTGAGCGGTTTGTCCTGAAATCCTGCGTTTAAGCAGCGTAATCCTGACATAAAGAGGAACTCTCTGAAAACCCTTGGTATTCATCTCAAAGTTATATCTAGGGATCAATGGTGAAGAATGCTGAAAACCTATGCAAAACTGCCGAAAGCTGCCACTTTCAAAGCGTCGGGTACAGACCGAGACAGTTCAGCCGTTGGCACAACCCTAGCGAAGAGTCGGGTATAGACTGAGATAGTTCAGCCGTTGGTACAACCCTAGCGATGCATCGAGTATTGATCAATGATTGTTCAACCGTTGGCTCAACCCCAACGAAGCGTCGAAAGGGATCTGGTGACGGAAGTAAGACATTAATCCATCCACAATGATGGAATCTGTTATACACATCCTCAAAAGCACCGAGATGGAGTGGTGATTCAAACCCCCTGTTTTAAACTACAGGTGTAAATTATCATCAAGATAAATACCAGAAGCGCCCACTGAGGTAAATCTGCAACAAAGATATATCCCTAGAGGAGGGCATTTAGAAATACACAACGACATCAACCGAAAGGAAATATACCCCACAAAGAAGATCTATGAATGAGGGAAAACCCTTGGTGTCAAACCAAGAAATTCCACTAGGCTGTCATGGGTAACGCCATCCCCAGCAAAAAGTAACAAAAATAGTTCACGATAGCCTAGTAGTGACATCCCCAGCAGAACAAGATAGCAGTCTAACTCTGATTACCTGTTAGTGATTATCCCACCAGTAATCGTCGAAAAGTTCCGCCACGAAGGGTTATCACAGGTGATGTTATCCCCAACAGAGAAAAATGTAATCAAATCAGTGATAACCCTACCCCCTTGAAGGTATCTAACATTCATTGCATATTATGCCATGCATTACCTCCCCTTTGCCTGTGCATTTCAAGTGTCTACTAATCTTTATCTTGTCTATTTCATTGTATTGCATGAACATGATAAAGAGGGGCATTTGTAGACACTCGAAATTTTCTTTCACTGTTACTAACACTGTAGGAGGGCAGAATTATCTTTTTAAATCAACCCCGGTCTCAAAACTGGGTCATTAATTCAACCCTGGTCTCAATACCAGGCCATCAAATCATCCTCGATCTCAATACCAGGCCGTCAATTCAGCCCCGGTCTCAATATCGAGCCATCAAATCAACCCCGGTCTCAATACCGGGCAGTCAAATCAACCCCGGTCTCAATATTGGGTCATCAGTTCAACCCCGGTCTCAATGCCGGGCCACCAAATCAACCCCGATCTCAATACCGGGCAATCAAATCAACCCCGATCTCAATACCGGGCCATCAGTTCCACCCCGATCTCAATATTGAGCTGTTAATTCAACTCTAATCTTAATATCGGTTCGCCAAATCAACCCCAATCTCAATACCAGACCATCAAATCAACCCCGGTCTCAATATCGGGCCATCAGTTCAACCCCGATCTCAATACCGGGCAATCAATTCAACCTCGGTCTCAAAATCGGGCAACCAGTTCAACCCCAGTCTCAATATCAGGCTGTCAATTAAAACCCGGTATCCATACCGGGCCATTAAATCAACCCCGGTCTCAATACCGGGCCACCAAATCAACCCCGCTCTCAATTTTGGGACGTCAATTCAACCTAGTCTCAATATCGGGCCATCAAATTAACCCCGGTCTCAATACTGGGCCGTCAATTCAACTTATCTCAAATATTGGACCATCAAATCAACCCCCATCTCAATACCGGACAGCCAAATCAACCCCGGTCTCAATATCAGGTCATCAGTTCAACCCCGATCTCAATATCGGGCCATCAGTTCAACCTCGGCCTCAATATCGGGCCGTTAATTCAACCCCGGTCTCAATATCGAGCCATTAAATTCAACCCCAATCTCAATATCGGGCAATCAGTTCAACCGCAGTCTCAATATCGGGCCATCAAATCAACTCTGGTCTCAATACCGGGCCGTCAATTCAGCCCCGGTCTCAATATCGAGCCATCAAATCAACCCCGGTCTCAATACCGAGCAGTCAAATCAACCCCGATCTCAATATTGGGTCATCAGTTCAACCCCGGTCTCAATGTCGGGCCACCAAATCAACCCCGATCTCAATACCGGGCAATCAAATCAACCCCGATCTCAATACCGGGCCATCAGTTCCACCCTGATCTCAATATTGAGCTATTAATTCAACTCTAATCTTAATATCGGTTCACCAAATCAACCCCAATCTCAATACCGGACCATCAAATCAACCCCGGTCTCAATATCGGGCCATCAGTTCAACCCCGATCTCAATATCGGGCAATCAATTCAACCTCGGTCTCAAAATCGGGCAACCAGTTCAACCCCAGTCTCAATATCAGGCTGTCAATTAAAACCCGGTATCCATACCGGGCCATTAAATCAACCCCGGTCTCAATACCGGGCCACCAAATCAACCCCGCTCTCAATTTTGGGACGTCAATTCAACCTAGTCTCAATATCGGGCCATCAAATTAACCCCGGTCTCAATACTGGGCCGTCAATTCAACTTATCTCAAATATTGGACCATCAAATCAACCTCCATCTCAATACCGGACAGCCAAATCAACCCCGGTCTCAATATCAGGTCATCAGTTCAACCCCGATCTCAATATCGGGCCATCAGTTCAACCTCGGCCTCAATATCGGGCCGTTAATTCAACCCCGGTCTTAATATCGAGCCATTAAATTCAACCCCAATCTCAATATCGGGCAATCAGTTCAACCGCAGTCTCAATATCGGGCCATCAAATCAACTCCGGTCTCAATACCAGGCCATCAAATCAACCCTGGTCTCAATACCAGGCCATCAAATCAACCCCGATCTTAATACCGGGCAATCAATTCAACCCCGATCTCAATATCGGACCATTAATTAACCCCGGTCTTAATAACGGGCCATCAAATAAACCCCAGTCTCAATACCTGGTCATCAGGTCAGCTCCGGTCTCGACCCAGGATGTATAGGTCAACTCCAGTCTCAACCCGGGAGGTACAGGTCAGCCCCGGTCTCAACCCGGGAAGTACAAGTTAACCCCTATTTCAACCCGAGAAGTACTGGTCAGCTTTGGTCTCAACCCGGGAGGTACAAGTCAGCCCCGATCTCAACCCGGGAGGTACAGATCAGCCCCGGTCTTAGCCCGGGAAGTATAGATCAGCCCCGATTCCATCTCGGGAGGTACAGGTCAGCCCTGGTCTAAACCCAGGAGGTACAGATCAGCCCCGATCTCAACCCGGGAGGTATAGGTTATCCCTGGTCTCAACCCGAAAAGTCAGGTCAACTTCAAGAGCAAACCTGAGACATCACATCTCTAGAGGAAAACTTGGACTGACCAAGTCAACCTCAGAGACAACACTGAAGACAAACATACTCGAATGGGATCCAAGTCTTGGAAATAGCCCCAAGAAGTCAATCGAAGGCCATGAAGACGCTAAAGGCAACCCCGAGAGGGAAAAAATAGTCATTTTACCAACACTAAGTTGATTAGGTCAAACTCAAGCTGAATTGATGCCACCAAGGTCAGAACGGACCATAACGATGATCTCGAGTGCAAACAGCGCAAGACAGCTTAACGGATAAACTACGGGGAATCAAAGACCTGGTTATGAACCCGTCATCTTAGACCCAGAAAATGTTTTATCCCATGTCATTGTGACACGCTCGGCGAGGGCTTTTTGGAAAGGTATCGTACACCTTGAACGGATGCTCCGATCAAAAGTTAGAAAGTTTTGACTTTAACATCGTGTTGCTTGGAGTGCACGTACTTCGAGACGACGAAGCCCACCACATGGGCCCCACCACGTGGAGCCGCACCTCTACTTGCGGCAGCAGAAGGTAGGGTGGAGGCTCCCTGGCTTATATATATGAGGTCACCCCCCCCCCCTCATTTTTATAATTCTGAAACGCTTCGAACCTTTGCCCGTTTGGTTTTCTTTCTAATTTCTTATCTTCCAAAGCCAAATTTTTTCACTCAAACATGTAGATATACCCACATACTACCACATATCAAAAAATAACTGGTAGATTTGGACTTTAAAAGCCTACGATTTGGCAAAAAGCTCGTATAGCAGTCCATTGTGAGTATTTTTACGATCAGCAAGTCAATACTACTACTTTGCACTTTTATACACTTGCACGTTAAGTTTCGTTCTCTAAATATGCCCGGAACTCTGTTTTGTGGCCGTTTTTGTCAACTTTTGGTATATTTTTGTACATAAACGCATTTTTTGGCATTTCTACAACTCGGATTGACGATCCGTCGCTTCCAACAGCTTGTATATACTTGCATCTTCATACTTAGCAACTTCACCGGACTGGGTTATCTTCCAAGTCTGGGTTTGGATTTTTTTATATATATTTAACTGTATATATACTAACTTTTCAATTCTTTCAAGCCCGGATGTCAAATTCGTGGTAGTTTACTGCTTTTATATATAAATATGCATATATAAGCAGCCTTCACCACCGCTAGGTTATCTTCCCAGTCTTGGTTGACTATTTTTCCATCTATATATATATATATTTATATTTTAGCTTAGCCTAGAATATTCTGTGGCCTTTTTACTGCTTTTATATATAAATATGCATATATAAGCAGCCTTCACCACCACTGGGTTATCTTCCCAGTCTTGGTTGACTACTTTTCTGCACATTTATATTTTAGTTTGGCCTGGATCATTTTGTGGCCTTTTTACTGCTTTTATATATAAATATGCATATATAAGCAGCCTTCACCACACTAGGTTATCTTTCCAGTCTTGGTTGACTATATTTCTGTACATTTCAATTTTAGTCCGGGCACAGGCGTGAAAACCCATCGCCCTTTTTACTGTTTTTTATATATATTTTTTAATTCTGTCCAGCCTGGATCATTCCGTGGCTTTTATACAGCTTTTATACATACATACATATATATATATATATATATATATATATATTTTAATTTCAGTTCGGGCACCGGTATGAAAACTCATCGCCCTTTACAACTTTTGTATATATAATTGTATATATCTTGCTTTACTCGTTTCTATTAAATTGTTGCTTTAAATATTCAATTTATATGAATCGGCACAGACATATTTGGGGGTGAAAACTAGATTTACTTAAATCTCGTGAATTCTAGATTTTAAACGGTTCAAAATCGGTACAGACAGAACCGGGAAGCTAGAATGGCTGAGATTTATTTAAATCTAGCATTTTTCTAGTTTCAGTTATAAAAGAAACCTCGCAGTCCTTAGATCGCTATCTAGTGGGAACAAGACGCTTCGGCCAGTTGCGAACCAGAATTTACTGAATGAATCCTCGGTTCTGGCGACATTTAGGATATATATATCTGTTTCTGTACAAATTTGAACTAAGAAGGTTTATTGGCTACTCATATGTGAGCCTAGGAATCATTGGATTCATGATCAAATCGATCAGAATCTGATTCCCACGATGAACAAACTCCACTTTACAAATGTACCCTACCTGTAATACCCGAGAATTTCCATATATTATTAAATAAATATATTAATGGAAATGAGAATTTATTTGAATATAAATGATTTTGTGTTATGAGATGAATTAATTCAATTATATATAATTGAATAATTATAATAATTGAGAAATTGGTGGAGTTTGTGATAAACTCGTTGATTGCCTTGTGTGGCACAGTGACGTAATATAAGAATGATTATATTAATTTAAGCGAACAATTAATCTATATTAATTGTTAATCGAAGAATATTAATTAACTGTTATAAAATACTAATGAGGATTGATTAATAATATGTGATTATTATTATTGCAAGAAACATAATAATAATGAGCAATGTGTTTATAAATATAATAAGATTTATATCAAAGTGATAATTAATCATATAAGGGTTAATTAAATTGTTATGGAGGTTAACAATTATATTGATTGATGTAGGATATGTGTATATTATTAATTAATATTCAATTTATAAGATGAGAAATTATATGTGCAAGCATGCGAATTAAATGTGTAGCATATATTAGCTGACTATGTATTATGTGAAGTGTAATATGACACTATTATATGGTAAGGCTTATTAAACCATGTGAGCTACTTGATTAATAACTTGTGTGACAATAAATATGTGGGTATACATTGTATAATATATCATGAACATATTGTAAACAATTAGTTTTAATAAAGGAGACAGTGTAATGTGTTAACATCTGATTAGATTATATCCGGTATTAACAAAATGTACATGGATTATACGTGTCAATTTACACTTACTACAGTATATGAATTATTGTGACATTTCAATTAAAGACCTAAGTGTCTAAATATGTGTGTGTATATAACCTAAGTATTAACACTAGTTTGTTTATAAATTGGAAATGCTGAGATTTTTATGCCTTGTCCCATATTAATAAGACACAAACCTTGTACACGTAAAACACTCATGAAGCTAACCTACTCCTACCTTCTCAAACTCAGCATTCTAGCAAATCATGATACGGGGAGTGGGCACAACAGTGTTCTTCAACCACTCTACCAACTCTTCCTTAGCTGATATACAAAGCTTCAATCTAGTGGTTCAATTTAATGGACAATTGCATTGTCTGTGTAAGGATTCTTCTATAAATAGCAGCCATGTTTCTTCGTTTTCAATTTGCTGAGAGTTTGCATAAGTGGTGAGTGAAAGCAAAATACATATATCAGTAGGAGAAGTTGGATTAGCAGCAAACTATATTTGAATCCTAGCAGAGGTATAATCCCTCTTCCTTTGTTCTTCATTTTCGTTTTCCGTTTCCGAAGTTTCCTTCAAATTTTTGATTATGCCAAATTGGTTCATGATTGGTTTGTAGAACCCTTATATTGTTGTTATATGAACATACATACGTGATGGAACCACTATATAGCTTTCTTGACTTTCATTTCCATTGTTGCTCTGTAATTTCTGTAAAGCATCGAATTCGTAAAATTAGTTGGAGTTCATCAAATTGGGAATCGTTTGGGCGATTGACTGTTATATAAGCATATATATGTGTTAGTAAGTTAAAAAGGTTAGTCTAATAGCATATGGGTATGTCGAGATCGATAAAATGGGAGGTTTTGGGTCGGTTTCGCTGCAGTCTGAACTGCAGGAACTGTCCCCACGCCGCAGCGCCGCAGCCCGCGCCGCAGCCCCACCCACGCCGCAGCCCGCGCCGCAGCGCTACTCGCGCCACAGCGCTAGAATATGGCTGCTGTTGCCGCGCCGCAGCGCCGGCCTCTGTGTGCAGTTTTCTGCATTCTGCAACAAAACTGTTATATACCAATTGTTTGATTTTTGTTTAAACAAGCATGGGAGCATGATTAATACATATATATATACCTAATGAGGCAATGTAAGCATGTTTTAGTATATTCGCATGCATGGTTAACCAAACGACATATAGTTTGAAAACAAACTTAAAGTTTCATAAACGAACGTTAACATATATAAAGCATGTTAATATTCTGATTTTTCAAGGCATGTCGGTATGAGGTAGAGATGTATGAAAGACATATTAAGTTATGTATATATGGTTCATAGTATGACAAGAGCCTGTTAGACCTCACTATTGAATATATCTAACAAAAATACAAGTTTTGAAGGTTGATATTGACATGTAAAGACCATGTATACATTCTGACTTTTCGAGCATGTTTATAGGGCCTTGAAATGCATGAAAAGCATGTTAACTTGTGTATATGGGTTTCATAAGGAAGCATGAACATGATAGACCTTATTAATGAACTATACTAACAAAGTATAAGCTTTGAACGTGAACGTTGGTATGTTATGACGAGAATTAGAATCTGACATTTATGGACACATGTGATAGTACTCTTAGACTCATTCATGTGTCATGCATGTATATATACCATGATTAGTTGCCGTGATTAAAGTTTAGGATAAACAAAGCATGTTTTCAAGATAATAACAATGCTAGCTACATATATGCAATACGAGTACTCATGAGCATGACTAATACAAGTTATATGAATATCTTATGTGTTTAAAAGCGACCATGTTAGACCATATGAGTTCGTGTCCTTGAATGGCTTTAAGTATTAACTTAAGAACCTATACCATGTACGATTGGATTTGGAAAAGTTATACAAGCATGAAAGTATCCTTTAAATATGAATACATGCTACGTGATATTATATGATGTTACTTGAACCCGATTTTGACGGTTAACTTAAGGAGATGCCGTAACTTGCTAAAATAAAATATATTTAGTATTGATTGTGGTCTTATGTGATATTAATAATATGCAAGCATATTTGCTAATTGTTGAGATCTTATATAATATGAGAATGCGTTTAAACTCTAAAGAAGGAACGTTAAGGATAGAAATTATATTCTATATAACTGTGTAGCTAGGTAAAACTTACCTTATGTGTTGATCGTATATTCAAAGAGAAAATGTGAAGTTAAATTATATGACTAATGAATATCATATATATATACGTAACTGTATTACGATAGGAATTCGAAAGTGTTGATTGCTTTTCTGGATAAACTACGCTAAAGGCAAGTTCTCTTACTTACACTCTTTTAAAGTGCAAGTATCCTAACCGACGCATTTACTTTATGCAAAGAAATCTATGATTGTGAAAGTTTCCTAACTTATACTCTTTTACTATGCAAGTATCATATCTTGTGTATTGCGAACTAGTTTCCTATTTAATCGGTTGAATTGAATTAGCATACTTGAACTCTTATTTCATTAAAGCTATTATTCATGTTGAACTTAGTATTGTTCTTGAATATTGTGTAAGTGTCTATGCCATTTGATTCGGCTGGACTTATGTTATTGAAAAGCAACCCAAACTAATTGATTGGTGCGGGATCTTGTATTTGACTGAGAAGAACAACCTTCTTTGAAGGGAATATATAATTGTCGGAGAACCGACGTGCACACTTGAGTATAATTGATTGTTATGCATAACAAGGGTACTTTAGGCTGATCACCTGTTGTACCTGTTTTTGTTGGATTTTCAGTTTATTACTGTCAATTCTAGTAGAAGTTCATAGTCCGTAGTGACTACTCAGTATTCAATTATTTGAAATCTTGAATTGACTTATTATTGAATCATATTGATATTATCATGTCCTTAGCGACTGTTATTGAGAACTGTTGATATTCTTGTTATTCTTGAACTATCAAATCTTGCTATACCCTTTCGAGAATTGAGAATCTTATTATTCACCCTTATTGTATATTACTTGCTGGGCAATTTGTGCTCATTCTTGCTTTTCCTAAAACATTTCAGTTAAGGCAGAGCATGGCGAACCTTCGGGCATTGATAAGGGCAAGGGAAAGGCTACCAACTAGCTTATGTCTGTTATGTTTCAAATATATTAATATTGTGTGAAGATGATGTAGTAAGACTGGATTTGTTTATGTTTAAGCTTAAGTTAGATTATATAACAAGTCGTAATTGATATTGCTATGTAATCTATTAAGTACTATAGGTTGCGAGACTTGGGGGAATAATTATAATAAATCATTGTAAATTATTCTAGAATAGATTTTCCGCTGTGGTTGTGTGATATTTAGTTATCATTATTGCGATGTATTACCATGAGCACGTGATGAACAGAATTCGAGAGACCAAGTGGCGGTCCTGGAATTTGGGGGCGTCACACTACCAGTTTTTCTTTAAAATGTACATATAAAAGACCTTCAAACAGTTATCCGAATTTAAGGTATCAAAATAATGAGAATCATGGTTTGTCGTGTCAGAATCCCTCCGATGGCTATCATGCCCATGAGAAGATCGACACTTGTATATATATTGTGGTCGAGGATGCTTCGTAGCCAAACAATCACCATTCAAATTGAGCCTTAAGGCTAAAAAGATAAAACTAAAGTATCGATATGCTTTAATTCCTATGTTAGCGTAAGGATTTGAAAACTTTCTTTCAAAACTCATTCAATAATCTTCTTGGAAAAAAGAAGCCATTGCAAATCAAATCAAACACTTTTAGAAATCAAATCAAAGACATTTTGCAAATCAAATCAAACCCTTCGTATATAGGTTCAACGATGCATAGACATGCTTTCAATCAAGCATAGGCCCAATTTTTAAACATCATACACACAAACTTCAGTTTTTAAAGGAAAATATTGAAAAGATGTGGTACCGTGTTTACACGAGAGTTGTGGGGTGCCTAACACCTTCCCCACACTTAACCAAGCCCCCGAACTCAAACTTTGTTTCAAAGATCAAGTTTCGACAGTGTCCAGCAATTAGGCCTCTTTTCAAACAAAACTCGTTTGAGTTCGTACAACCATTTCAAATCTATCAGCTGACGACTCTGTAAATTGTTCAAATCGTCGACATGATACATGTTGGCCTTTTCGTAAAAAACCCTTCAAAACCTTTGTTGCAATAAAAAAAGTGAGGGTAGAGATAACTTAGGAAGAGAGAAAGATTTGGGTTGTGACTCGACCCACGGATTTTTTCGACGTCGACACCTATAACGGAATTGATCCATTTCTAAGGCGTTGGAAACCTTGCAACACCTACTACACATCCTCCCAGATAAAGTAAATTTTTTTGAGTTTCTAACCAACCTTCAAATTGGCTTGAAAGTCCTCCCTTGCTAAATTTTTTAACTTTACGTTAAATTTCCGTTCGTCTGTAATTCGTTGATCCTAACCCGAAATTCGTTTGTTCTTGAGTCCACGGCTCATGATTACTATATTTTCTTACATTCATAGGAACACTACTCATTCGGGTTCATTTACATACTTTCTACATTTCATTCGTCCTTTACGAATTTTCGTCATAACTTTGTTATTGGATAATTTCAATCCGTTCTTCATGAATGTTTCTACCATTCATAACCAGACAAACATATATACAATGGTTTTAAACTTGTCCATTAACAACAAGCTCTAATTAGATGGTTTTAAATATGTCCATCAACAACGTTCTTATCGCGTTCTTTCCGTTCTTCATTCGTTATTCGTGTTCTTCGTTCGTTCTTCATTTTTAATCGATATTATGATTATGATTTAATGTTTTCTTGTATATTAACATTATAAGTTTGATAATTCATCCTTATATCAGCAGAGAATTCGTATAACTCATCCGACTCGCCCATTAACATCAAACAATTCATACTTTCTATGAAAGCTTTTAAAGAAGTTTATAAACTAAAATTTAAATTCTAATTTCTTCATTTTCTTATGATTCAACCTTATGGAAATCGTTTCTTGACTACTTTTACTTCTATTTTCATTAAGGTATGTATTTGATGTGACAACCAGGAAAATCGGATTGTCTAGAAATTAGGTTTAAAGAATTTATAATTAATAAAATGATTTTTTATTGATTATATTTTGTGTTTGTGTTTATTAATCATTCAATGACATAGGATGATTATAAATGGGGAGGATTCTGGCTACGAGCTGGAATGAACGAGTTCGAATTTTCAAGACAAAAATAAAAGATTTTCGAAAATAAAAATATTTCAGAGAAAATGACAAAATATGAACTATTCATGAAATCCTAAGGGGTAGGGTTTGACCCTATGGTTAGGTTTTGACCCTAAGGTTTAGGGTTTAACCCTAAAGGTTAGGGTTTAAGCTTAGGATTTGAACCCTACGCCTTTTTGGGAGATCGAAATGTCGGAATGACATTCTGTTGAAAGATTTTACGGTAATATACGATGAAAAGTTAAGTTAGCCAATAAAAATTTTCTCGAAAAATGCGCAAAAATCGGACGAACAGAAAACGACGAAAAGTATTGTCATGTTCTTTAAATTCATTGAACTACGTTAGGGGAAAATGGAAGAAAAATGCTTAACGTCAAAAAGTGTTTTCCAGTTTTTTAGAATTACGAAGAATGCGTAAAAGTTATTCTGTAGAAGAAAGTCTAAATATCCAATAATATTTGGATTTCGAGAAAGTTAGTTTTTCAAACTGTCGGACGAATTGTAACGATTGAGATATTATAACTAATTTTAATATTTATTGAGATAAATAAATATTTTATGTGATTTATTTATTGAGTTAAATAAATAAATTATGTGATTTATGGAGTGATTTAATTAAGTGTTATATACTAATTAAATGAATGTGTAATATTTATTTAATTAATATTAATGTTATATTATAGTTCTAATTTAATTGAGATAATTGAATTAGATGAATTATGTGATAAAGTGTTACATGAATTATAATTAGCGAGTAATTATAATTATGTGGCAAATTTTATGTGATTAATGGATGTTAGATTTTAATTGATTAAATTAGATGATTAATATTTAATTGATTAAAATATGACATTAAAGTATGTGTCAAAATGATTTATTAAAATAAAAGGAAAAGAATTTTTAAATAATTTTTACCAAACAAGGCCCTTGTATTTGTTTTAAACCTATTTCTACCAAACACGGCCTTAACTATCAAAAAGCTGTTTTTAAATAAACTGTTTACCAAACATGGCCTTAGCATTAATAATCTGTTTTTGAAAATAACCTTATTTTGCCAAACAAGGCATTGTGGTTTTTGAATTTTGTAACTTATATAATAAATGTATTTATTATATATATTAAGTAATTAGCAGTTACATATATATCATTAGTATACGTATATTATATCAGTTATAATATATCTATACTACGTTAGATTAGAGTAAGTCTGTAAAGCTAATAACTAAGAAGAAAAGAGAACAGATAAAAGGAAGAGCAGAGAAGAGAAAAGAGGAAGAAGAATTGCTAGAATTGAACTCACATCACCTTCTCTTTCAATCTATTAACAAAAGGTATTATCTATAATCTCTAATTATTATAGAACTCAATCTACATGTTCCTTGTATTTTATTCTCTGTCAAAAGCTGAGTTTCAAGAAAGTGTGTAACCATAAATTTTATATATATGTATTGTGTTCATGTGTTATTATTGGTGATTGTATGCTATAAAGGATTTTCAGAAAATCAAATGGTTGTTAGAATATGTCTTAATGGAAAATTGATGTTCTTGAGAGTTCATATGTTTTGGTTGAGTTTTAGAATAAAAACTTATGAAAATTTTATGTAGTGAGATGCATGTTTAGAATTGTTTATGATGTTATCTTCAATCATGAATATAATGCATGTATTATAAGTTTAATTGGAGGATATATGTTGTTACAGTGAATTATTTTATGAAAAATATGAGTTTTCATGAAAATGGCCAAATTAGATTTTAAAATTTGTGATTATCATTGTTTAGATGGTTTTGTGTTTTAGAAGCATGTCATATATATGTATTATTGCATAGGTATGATTTACAATATTTAAGTTAATGTGAATTGCTGATTGTTGGCTTGTATGGGTTAATCAGTGAAGCAGGGTGCCGTTGCTGTTTGCCTCTGTCCGTGTTCCTGCGCAGCTGCGCCGGTAACACAACCAGAAGCAGGGCAGCTGCGCCGGCTGCCTTTCCC
Source organism: Panax stipuleanatus (assembly GCA_020205555.1). Taxonomy (NCBI): domain Eukaryota; kingdom Viridiplantae; phylum Streptophyta; class Magnoliopsida; order Apiales; family Araliaceae; genus Panax; species Panax stipuleanatus. Next base: position 35,971,545 of record CM035125.1, read on the forward strand.
ATAATCCTTCCCTGCGCAGCTGCGCCGGTTATAGGGCAGCTAGCTGCGCAGCTGCGCCGGGAACAGTGCTTAGGCAGTGAAGGTTAGCTAATTGTGCAGTGTTGATTTTGAACCTAGTTTAATTATGCTATGACAGTGAGCATGTATCTAGTTGCTACAACATGTTGTTAACATAAATTTGACAAATTTATATTTAGAAAAGAAAAGAGGTTTGAAAACCTTAAAGTATGATTTGAATTATTATTTAAATGTGATATATGATTATAATTTAAATAATTATAATCAAAAGTAAATATTTATTTTAAATTATAATTTTATTAAATTATAATGAATAAAGGTTGATTTATTAGATGTTAATTTAAATTATAATTTATATAATTATAATTTAATAAGTGCATGTTTAATTGTGGATTTTAAATTAATAATTATATAATTAATTATAAATTGTGTAATTATAATGCATGTTATAGTTTAAGTAATTATTAATTAAATTGATAATTACATGATTAATTATAAATTGTGTAATTATAAATGCATGAATGTAGTTTAATTGATTTTAAATTATAATTATTTATAATTTAAATGGTAATTATAATTTGATTAAGTGTTTGAAGTATAATTATTTAATTATAATTTAGTTAAATACATAATTAATTTAATTACGTGAGTATATGTGTGATGTGATTAACTATGTGATAGTTAATTATTATTGTTTATTTAATTAAAGAGAGTTAACCATGAGGGTTAACCACTTATGAGAATTAGTTATGTGTTAACTGATTTAGATTATTATAATTGAATGTATATAGGAAGTATTAAAGTACGTGAATTGAATTAAGTAGCTTGCGGTTGAGGCAAGTCTTCTAAACCCTAAACTCGTTAATTTTATACAAGTTTTCTGTACCCTAAACTTGTTGATTATATACAAATTCTTGAATTCATATATTCATTGTTGAGAATGTCCTTTCTATTTTTGTATTGGACAATTGTTTATTTAATTGAAATGATCTTAACTTATTGTTCAAGTAAGATCCAGTTATTATTTTAAATGCTTTAAGTTGATTCTAAAGTATATGTTAATTCATAATTCTTTTATTTATGAATTATTGGAAGTCTATTTAACTAATCCTTAGTTGATGAACGTGAATTCTAAATTACCCTTGTAAGCTTATCCAAACCAAACTTTCTTTGGTGCGGACTTGAATTCAAATTACTGAGTTGAACAACCCTATTTACTACGGGAGGTTACTACGCATAGCGTTAAGATGTTTGTGCACAATACATGGTACGAAGGGCTGATCCCCCTAAGTACGAGTTAAGGTCCATAGTCTTATTGACTGTTAAAGGTTTAAATAGAAATATTTATAACCTAGGACAAGAGTTCAAAGGACTTATGACACTCAGATAAATTCTATATTCGAATTTTAATGTTGATAGAGAATTATTATTCAATTCTTTATTGTTGAAGTAAGCTAAGTTATTCAGATTCTTTTTAAAGAATTCCTTTCATGTATATATTATTGTTAAACTCCAGTGAGCTGTGGTTTGCTCACTCTTGCATTAAATAACAATTTCAGTTAAGGTTGATAACGCTGATTCTTCGTCTACAAGTAAGGGCAAGGGAAAGCAAAGCAAGTGAAGACTTATTTTTATTATATTGAGAATGATTGTAATAAGACTTGAATGTTATGTTTTTGTTTCCGCAATTTATTATATTCATGTCAGTGTTAGAGTAAACCGGGATTATCTTGAAAAGGTTGTAACCCTTGTTTTAAGGGAGATTTATCTACTCTAATTTAAGTTGTAGTTTATTTTACATTATTCATTGGGTAGATGTATGTTATATTAGAAAGTGAACACCAAATCATGTGGAAACGAAGTACCCGGATTTGGGGGTGTCAAAGGTTGGTATCAAAGCTGTAGGTTATGAAACCTTAGGTGGGGAAAAACCTTAGGTTAGTAGCCTTATAGGTAAGATCGAAAAGATAGGTGTGATAGGTAAAGATAATAAACTACCTTATGTGCTATATGTTTACATTATAGTATTCGAAGAGTGACGATTCGTTATCACGTAATAATGAACTTTAAAATTCTTTTGTCAGGATGTCGAACGTGGGAGAACCTAGTCAGGCTAGAGAGGATGTACCTCAGGTGCCTAGAGAGGAGGAGCCCCGTGACATGCATATTGTCTGGGAGCAGCTGGTTAGCTGGTCGGGAGCGTGAGCTGACACCTATTCCAGAGGATGAGGACGAGGATGAGTCTGAAGAGGAGGAAGAGGATCCCGAAGAGGAATTCCCACCTCACTCTACTAGTGCTGAGATGTACGAGGCAGTCTACGATAGCAATGTGGAACTTCATGGACGAATAGGAGATCTCGAGGAGACTATTCAGCAGCATGATGAGACTATCGAAGAGATGGATAGTGCACTAGGAGATGCACAGTGGAACCTGATACATATGGAGGTCGAAAGAGATGCTGCTCATTTTGAATTGGCAAAGCTGAAGTAAGACATCCAGGAGGAGTCGAGGAGGCGTGCCAGAGCTGAAGAGTCAAGCTTGAGGGCTAATCAATGAGCCGATCGAGCTGAAGGTGAAGCTGAAGCCAAGAGAGCCAAGCTGAGGGAAACGAAATATGCTTTTCATACAGCGATAGAGAGAGCTCAGGACCGTATTTTCTACTACACAGCTCAGTTCCAAGGTTTACTGTGGTATGTGGTGGATCGAAGAACGGCATTTCGGGTAATGGGAGAGGAACGTAGAGAGGCTGTGCGACGTATTAATATGCCTAGGCAATGGTATTAGCAGTGGTATTAGCAGTGGTATTAGCAGTAGTAGTAGAGCTTTTGTTTATGTGTTATTTTTTTATAGTGAATAAAGTAAATTCCATAATTTGAGATAAGAATGGGATGAGTTAATAATGTAATCCTGTAACTTTTGCAGTTCAGGAAGGGTGATGTAAATGGCAGAAATGCTATCTGGTTGATGTTTTTAAACTACGACTAATGAATAAACGAAGTTTATTGATGTGCTATGTGTTCTATGTGAACTAAGTTATTCGAACGTTTAAGTATGAACTGGAGTACTTAATAATTGAATAAAGGGTCTAATAATAATATTTTCTTAACAGAAAATGCCTCCTAGAAGAAGAGTAACACGTCAAAATCCCGAGGGTTCGACGAATAACAACAATAACGAGGGAACGAATCCCAATTCAGTTCAGTAGTTGGTGAATCTGTTGACATGAGCTCTTGCGAATCAGCCGCAGGTGCAGGGTACTACTTTCAAGGAATTCAAGGCAGTAGGACTGCCTGAGTTCAAAGGATCGACTAACCCTATAGAAGCTCAGACATGGGTGATGGAAATGGAGAAGGTATTTGACGTGGCTAGGGTAGGAGAAGACCAAAAGACAATGTTCGCGGCTTTCATGTTGAAGTCGGATGCTAGCTGTTGGTGGCAGGCTAACAAGACTCGAGAGGGAGATGGAGTCATCACATGGGAACATTTCAAGGAAATATTCTACGAGATGTATTTTCCAGTGAGTTCGCAGGACCAGATGGAGGTCCAGTTCCTAGAACTTAAGCAAGGAGGGATGACAGTGTCTGAGTATGCCGCTAAGTTTAATGAGTTGGCCAGGTTCGCTACATACCAGGTCAGTACTGACACTGGGAAAGCGAGAAGGTTTGAGCGGGGACTAAAGCCCTGGCTCTACAGCAAGGTTTTCATGTTCCAGCTGAATACCTTTGCAGCGGTGCTGGAGAAGGCCATACTTGCTGAGGGAGGAAGCGAAGCGGTGACGAAGTTTAACCAAGATAAGAAGAAGAAGAATGAGGTAGAAACCAAGTCTGGGGGTAGCAGCACTGTGAACCAGAAAAGGAAGTGGTCCGATAATACCTCTGCTGGGAGTCAGCAAGGAAGCCAGCAGAAGAGGAAGTTCAAAGCATGTGCTACATGCGGTAAGAATCACACTGGCGTGTGTATGAAGGGGAAGCGGGTGTGCTTCAACTGTGGTAAGGAAGGCCACATCGCGCCTAATTGCCTAAAACCGAAGAAGGGAGCTCGCTTTACATGTGGATCCAAAGATCACATGGCTCGTAACTGCCCGAAGAAGCTGACGGCAGGGTCAACAGGGAACGGAGGGAATGGAAGCGGCAGTTCCGTGACTATCGCTGCACCATTGCAAGCTGTTCGACCCACTGCACGAACATTCAATATGACGGTGCAGGATGCTGTGCAATCAAAAGACGTGGTGTCAGGTATTATTCCGGTCAATAATATAAATGCATATGTATTATTTGATTCGAGTGCTACTTGTTCATGCATATCTGATGATTTTGCTAAAACCTTAGACTTACCTGTAGAAGAGTTAGTTTATCCCTTGAACATAGAGATTGCGAATAGGGAGGTTATTCCTGTTATGAGCGTTTATAAGAACTGTAGATTGGACATTAAGGGTCAGGAGCTTAGAGTAGATTTGATTCCGATAAAACTTGTGGAATTCGACGTCATACTAGGTATGGATTGATTGTTTAACCATGGGGCGGTAATTGACTGTCAGAAGAAGTCGGTAAACCATACGACTCCGTCAAAGTTGGTGTTCTATGGTAGCAAATTGCCTAGGCAAGCGAGTTGTCTGACGGTTATGCAAGCCAAGAAACTTCTGACGCAAGGCTGTGTAGGATATCTAGCCTACATAGTAGATTCGCGTAAGGAAAGCCCGAAGGTGGAGGAGATATCGGTAGTTAAGGAGTTTGTGGACGTTTTTCCAAGCGATTTGCCAGGACTTCTGCCAGATAGGGAGACAGAGTTCGTGATCGATCTAGCGCCGGGAACTGCTCTGATTTTGAAGGCTCCGTACCAAATGGCTTCAGTCGAGATGAAGGAACTGATGGTTCAACTGCAAGAACTGCTAGACAAGAAGTATATTCAACCGGCGTTTCGCCGTGGGGAGCGCCTGTCTTATTCGTGAAGAAGAAGGATGGGTCGATGCGTCTTTGCATTGATTATAGAGAGTTGAATAAAGTTACGATCAAGAATAGGTATCCTTTACCTAGGATCGATGACTTGTTTGATCAACTAAAGGGTGCGAAATACTTCTCTAAAATTGATTTGAGAAGCGGGTATCATCAATTGAAGGTGAGGAAGAAAGATATACAGAAAATAGCTTTTAGAACTCGGTATGGTCATTACGAGTTCTTGGTGATGTCATTTGGTCTTATGAATGCCCCAGCTGCATTTATGGACCTAATGAACAGGGTGTTTAAGACATTTCTAGACAAGTTCGTGGTAGTGTTCATAGATGACATCCTGGTTTATTCCAAGACCGAGGAGGAGCATGCTGAACACTTACGACTAACCTTAGAAGCACTGAGACGAGAGAAGCTTTACGCTAAATTCTCGAAATACGAATTTTGGTTGGAACGTGTGTAATTCCTTGGCCACGTGATCGACAAGGATGGTATTTCGGTAGATCCGTCGAAAGTTGAGGCCGTAATTAGTTGGGAATAGCAGAAGACGCCGTCTGAAGTGAGAAGTTTCTTAGGATTGGCTGGTTATTACCAAAGATTTATTCAAGACTTTTCTAGAATCGCAACTCCATTGACGAATTTGACTCGTAAAACAGTTAAGTTTGTTTGGACGGAGAAGTGTGAGGAGAGTTTTCAGGGGTTGAAGAAGAGGTTGAGTACTGTGCCTGTATTGTCTTTACCGGATAGTTCGGGAAATTTTGTAGTATATAGCGATGCCTCACATAAAGGATTAGGTTGTGTGTTGATGCAGAGCGGTAAAGTCATTGCCTATGCGTGACGTCAGCTGAATGATTACGAGAAGGGGTATCCGACCTACGATCTAGAATTGGCGGCAGTAGTGTTTGCCCTAAAGATTTGGAGGCACTACTTATATGGAGAGAAGTGTGAAATATACATAGATCACAAGAGTCTGAAGTATATATTTACCAAGAAGGATTTGAACATGCGCCAAAGAAGGTGGTTGGAACTGACTAAAGACTACGATTTCGAGATACTTTACCATCCGGGTAAAGCTAACGTTGTTGCCGACGCATTAAGCAGAAAAGGTCGGGAGAAGCTGAACGTATTAACTGATTAGGATCGGTTAATAGAACAAATGGCTAGATTGGAGTTGGAGGTGAAGTTTTCGAAGGAATCGGATGAGATGTTGTTTCAAGTAACTGCTGGTTCTACTCTAGTAGATAAGGTGAAAGAAGCACAACTTCACGATGAAGAAAGTGAAAAGGTTTGGAAGAGGATAATCGATGGCGAAGAGTTCAAGTTCAAGATCGATAATGAAGGTCTGTTACGATTTGAAGGTAGAATATGGGTACCGCCTGTACCAGAGGTCAAAGAGGAGGTTTTGAGCGAAGCTCATAGTTCTAGATATTTTATTCACCCTGGGAGCATGAAGATGTACCAGGATCTCAGGCATCATTTCTGGTGGCCGAATATGAAGAGGGACGTGGCTGAATGCGTTGCGAAATGCTTAACGTGTTAGAAAGTCAAAGCGGAACACCAAAGACCTAGTGGGTTGCTACAACCGTTAGAGATCCCAGAGTGGAAGTGGGAACACATCACGATGGATTTGATGGTAGGACTTCTAACGACTCAGAAGGGATCTAGTTGCTACAACATGTTGTTAACATAAATTTGACAAATTTATATTTAGAAAAGAAAAGATGTTTGAAAACCTTAAAGTATGATTTGAATTATTATTTAAATGTGATAAATGATTATAATTTAAATAATTATAATCAAAAGTAAATGTTTATTTTAAATTATAATTTTGTTAAATTATAATGAATAAATGTTGATTTATTAGATGTTAATTTAAATTATAATTTATGTAATTATAATTTAATAAATGCATGTTTAATTATGGATTTTAAATTGATAATTACATAATTAATTATAAATTGTGTAATTATAATGCATGTTATAGTTTAAGTAATTATTAATTAAATTGATAATTACATGATTAATTATAAATTATGTAATTATAAATGCATGAATGTAGTTTAATTGATTTTAAATTATAATTATTTATAATTTAAATGGTAATTATAATTTAAATAATTATAATTTGATTAAGTGTTTGAAGTATAATTGTTTAATTATAATTTAGTTAAATACATAATTAATTTAATTATGTGAGTATATGTGCGATGTGATTAACTATGTGATAGTTAATTATTATTGTTTATTTAATTAGAGTGAGTTAACCATGAGGGTTAACCACTTATGAGAATTAGTTATGTGTTAACTGATTTAGATTATTATAATTGAATGTGTATAGGAAGTATTAAAGTACGTGAATTGAATTAAGTAGCTTGCGCTTGAGGCAAGTCTTCTAAACCCTAAACTCGTTAATTTTATGTAAGTTTTCTGTACCCTAAACTTGTTGATTATATACAAATTCTTGAATTCATATATTCATTGTTGAGAATGTCCTTTCTATTTCTGTATTGGACAATTATTTATTTAATTGAAATGATCTTAACTTATTGTTCAAGTAAGATCCAGTTATTATTTCAAATGCTTTAAGTTGATTCTAAAGCATATGTTAATTCATAATTCTTTTATTTATGAATTATTAGAAGTCGATTCAACTAATCCTTAGTTGATGAACGTGAATTCTAAATTACCCTTGTAAGCTTATCCAAACCAAACTTTCTTTGGTGCGGACTTGAATTCAAATTACTAAGTTGAACAACCCTATTTACTACGGGAGGTTACTACGTATAGCGTTATGATGTTTGTGCACAATACATGGTACGAAGGGCTGATCCCCCTAAGTACGAGTTAAGGTCCATAGTCTTATTGACTGTTAAAGGTTTAAATAGAAATATTTATAACCTATGACAAGAGTTCAAAGGTCTTATGACACTCAGATAAATTCTATATTCGAATTTTAATGTTGATAGAGAATTATTATTCAATTCTTTATTGTTGAAGTAAGCTAAGTTATTCAGATTCTTTTTAAAGAATTCCTTTCATGTATATATTATTGTTAAACTCCAGTGAGTTGTGGTTTGCTCATTCTTGCATTAAATAACAATTTAAGTTAAGGTTGATAACGCTGATGCTCCGCCTATAAGTAAGGGCAAGGGAAAGCAAAGCAAGTGAAGACTTGTTTTTATTATATTGAGAATGATTGTAATAAGACTTGAATGTTATGTTTTTGTTTCCGTAATTTATTATATTCATGTCTGGGTTAGAGTAAATCGGGATTATCTTGAAAAGGTTGTAACCCTTGTTTTAAGGGAGATTTATCTATTCTAATTTAAGTTATAGTTTATTTTACATTATTCATTGGGTAGATGTATGTTATATTAGAAAGTGAACACCAAATCATGTGGAAATGAAGTACCCGGATTTAGGGGTGTCACACGAATTCCGAAAGAAGGAACACGAAGCTTCCAGAAGAAGCCTCGTGAATAATGAAGAAGTTGGTTAAGGAGGTGGGAATATTATCTTTTGGGCCTAAAAGACTATTTTGCCCCTTATCTTGCAAGGCTTATAAAAGGAAGCCTTAGCCTTCACTTTTCTTAGTTTGAAAAGTCACCAACAACTTGAGAGAGAGAGAGAGAGAGAGAGAAATTTTGGATGGAGCATAAGAGAAAGAGCATGGATGCTCGGATCAAAGAAGATCGAGAAATTGAAATGCTAGCAAATCGTCGGCTTTGTCTAGAGGTAGAAGAATAAAGAAGAAAGGTGATCCAAAACCTAACTTCTAAGTTAATTTTCTTTAAGTTTTCTATGTTAAATACATAACATAAAGAAAAGAAAAGTAAAAGATGTTAGAAGATGTTAATGGACGATCCGAATGAGTTATATTAACTCTCCGATGTTAAAAGGATGAATCATCAAACATATAACATTAAAATGCTAGAAAGCGTAAAATCATATTCATAATATTGATTAAGAATGAAGAACGAACGAAGAACGCGAAGAATGCGATAATTGAAAACCATCATAAGTTAGATACTTATAATTGGTGAGGATCATGGATGAATAACCAATGGATTGATTCCATTTGGTTTTAAGTAAAAATATAGAGAAACGAAGATTCGACGAAAGTTACGCAATTAGACGTTAATCGTCGAATTGTAAATTTTCTCGAAATAGAAGTCAAAAGTCGTCGTTTGATTTGGAAACGTTGGTTTTTAATGGCGTCACGTGTAATTAAGTAAACAAGACTTGCGAGTGCAAGAAAGAACGAATTCGGAGTTAAAATGAAGAAACGAGCTTCGAACGTTCACGAACGTTTAACGAAAAAATAAAAATGGACGAAACGGTCAATTTTTTGTCAACGGATTCAGAAATAAATTTTGACTGGATGGAATCATAGAACATGTAATATGTGAACTATTGGCTTTGGAACGAGCCAATTCTGAGTTATATTGATCGCGTTATGAGCTCGGGAATTTCAGAATTTGAAAAACTTATAAAAATTTCAATTCAACATGGTGGCGCCGCATTGCCGCCCAAGCCTTTGTAGCTGGCGCCGCAATGCCAGCAAAGTGTTTCTGGATTCTGCAGGCCGGCATCGTAGTGCCAAGATTAACCATTAGGCCGGTGCTGCAGTGCTATTAAGGGGGAAATTTTTCGACGCGGTTATTTTATGTCCCAACTTTTTACATGGTAATTATAAGGCAAATATATGACTAATATTCATGAAGAGAAATCACTTAAACAATATGTTTAAGAATGATTTTAAGAATTAAACGTTGAATAAACGTATTTAAATTTAAAACTCGAAACCCTAAAATGTGAATCGGGGATCATGGTCGAGTTCATTGCGCGCCTCAAGGTTACAATAGAGGTGTGTCATGCGAGAACATTAAGAAATGATGTTAAAACTCATGAATTTCTATACAGAGTCCGATAACTGAAATCTGATGGAAATGCGTGAGACTTAGTGAACCAATTAGGGTTTCGCTTGTCGTAATGTCTAACAACGATCGACGAGAGTCGATTGATGACACATGAATGATGATAAGACAAAACAAACTGGTAGTAAGTGTAATATAAAGCATAATGTGACATTTTGATATGACTATGTAATATAGAAACTATATGATAAAAGAAAGTAAGTCACATGGGTGGACCTATGAGAATGCATAATATGTGTACGTTGGGCAATATGGAACCAAACTATATTATATAAAGTGTAGTGTGACACTACAAGAGACTATGTGATATATATAAACTATATAGTAAGATTTAATGAGTTGTATTGAGTTATATAAATGAGGCTTATGTGACCATGTGATAGGTATAGTACTTTAATGAATACTATATGGTATATTAAATTAAAGTATGTGAATAATTAATATTAATAAGTGACATAAATGGAATAATGAGATTTATGATAATGTGGTGTGTCACAACTCAATTATATAATAATTTGGTATTATTAAAATGTACATGGATTATATATCAATGTGTATACATGTACCCCAATTTGCTATCAGGTAATGTTGTTGTGACATTTTAGGTCCATGTATACCCTAATTAATACCTAAGTGCATATAATATATGGTATCCATATATGTTACAACATTAGTATTGCACAACACTTGCTAGAATGCTGAGATATATTGCCTTGTCCCAAGTTAAGAGTCCATTTCTCATTCACGTGAAATACAAAAAGGCTAAGAGCCTACTCCATCTTCTTCTCCCAAGCAACCACTAGCTCATCATTCATGGGGAGTGGCCTTTATGATGCTTATCACCAACTATTTCACCAACTAACCCTTGTCCAAAGAATTCTCTCAACTTCTATTGGGTTCAATCCTTAAGGTAACGGCTTGGCATGATTAACAATTTCTCTATAAATAGAGACCTCCTCTTCATTTCTATGTTGCTAGAATTATTGGTTGAGTTATTATAGAGAGTGAGGATATTACATTGAGAGTATAATCTGAAATTGGGGAGCAAGCTTAGCTAATTCCAAGCTCAAGAGGTACAATGTTTATTCATGTTTTGAAGTTCAAACAATTGGGAATTCATAGAAATTAGCATGTTTAGTTGGAATTGGTTATATGAAATGATGTCAACATGCTAGGATAGTATATAGTTATGTTATAAGTGCAATGTGATAGTTAGCAAGCTTGTTTCGTGAAGTAAGGTAAGAATTGGCTGAAGCTCTGCTCAAGCAGAGATCATTCTGGTCTGGAACCAGAGTGGTGCGACCGCGCCACTCCCTAGTACAAATAAGGCGCGGTCGCGCCCTTCTGCAGAATCTGTTGATGGTTTTGTTATACTATCTGATGTATGGAGCATGCTAATATAACTTAGTTAAGCCTATTTCAGTCCCTGACTTGTTAGTTTATGTGGTCTTTCGTAGAACCACTTGCCAAAGAATGGTTTCAAAGAAAACTTAAAGCTTTTGAAAATAAGTTTGTTAAATTAGAATATTTCGAGTTCTGAGATTTCAAGCATGATATGTGGTCTATTTACGTGTATATGAAAGCATGATATAAGGTGTATAGATTGACCTTACATACTTGAATGGTTTTGATAACCTTCTAAGAGGAAACGTAGAGTTTTAAATACGAACTTGATGAATTATATTCCCTTTTTAAATTCTGAACTTGTGAGCATGCTTAGGTGGTATGATTATGTATATACAAGCATGAAATACGATATGTGTAGTAGCTTTACATGCGTGGTTGGTTAACGTGAGATTTTTTAGAGAAACCTTAGGAGCACGTGAAACTAGTTTGGTTGATAAACACCTTGCATGTATTCGAAAAATTATGACCATCTTGAGAGGATATCATATGCCTCTAGACATGATCAAAATGTATGCCTAGTAAAGTAGTTGAGCATGGTTTAAAATAACTTTCAAAGAAGTGAAACATGAAACATGAAATGCATGACTAAAATAACGTGAACATGTGTATATGATACTTAGTGACATCATGGCGTATGTGTAGCGATTAAACGTAAGAAACTTTGTTACTTGATCACTTAAACACCTTGATTGAACGAAAATGGATATCAAGCTACATGAAAGGCGATATGGGATCAATCCAGTTATAAATATCCCAACATGTGAGTTTTGGCATAATCTTCCATATATGTGCATAGCGTATTAGATTAGGTTCTGCAGGAGCAGCCATTTCTTAGAGAAGCAGCGCGGCCGCGCCACTCCTTAGTGTAAACCAAGCGCGGCAGCTCCAGTATGCAGTACTTTCAGAGTCTGTTTTATTATAAACTGAACTTGAGACATACTTGTGTGGTTGTCCTAATCTGTAATACGTGTCCAGAACGTTATTCAAGTGTCAATGAGCATGCTAAGCTATGAAACTATATTAAGTCGACAAAGTGTTATAAACCTCAACTGCTAAGTTTAACAATAGTTACAAACTACGTTAATTAAAATCATAGTAACTTATAATCTGATTTCAAGCTCCATATGAATAAGTACGTAGTAACATACGTAGAGGATTATACGACTATGTTAGAATCATATGTGTACACTTGAATTTCATATCCAACGTGTGTATCGAATATACATAGCTAATGAATATCCTATATACGTAAATATGTTATAATAGGACTCAAAAAGTATTGATAAGCTTTACTTGGTAATCTATACTTAAGGCAAGTATCATATCCTTGTGTTTACTTTATTCAAGGAACATTGTAAGCAAGTTCCTAACCTTAGTCTTTATTGAGCATTCATTAAGCTTGTGCTATTATTGTCGTACAAGTAAACTATCAGAATTGCGAATCATGTTTCATAACTTAGTTACTTCGTGGACAAGATAAAGTCAATTTATATTTTTCGGACTTTAAATCTTGTGTTTTGGACTTATTAATGTTGCGATCTATACCATTTGATTCGGCTAGATGTATATTGTTAAAAGGCCACCCAAACCAATAGATTAGTGCAGGAGCTTGTATTTGACTGAGATGAACAACCTTCTTTGAAGGAAAAATATAATTGTTGGGAGACCGATGTACGCACTTGAGTACGATTAAATGTTATGCATAACATAGAGTACTTTAGGCTCATCACCTGTTGTACATATTTTTGTTGGATTATCGGTATATTACTGTTAATTCTAGTAGAAGTTCATAGTCCTTAGTGACTACTCAGTATTCAATTATCTTGAAATCTTGAATTGATTTAGCATTGAGTCTTAGTGATATTATTATGTCCTTAGCGACTGTTATTGAGAACTGTTGATATTCTTGTTATCCTTAAACTATCATATCCTGTTATACCTTTTGAGGTTCGAGAACTATATTACTCACCCTTATTGTTATATTACTTGCTGAGCAAACTTGTTGCTCATTCTTGCTTTCCCTAAAAATATTTTTAGTTAAGGCAGAGCAGGGTGGACCTTTGGGAGTCAATAAGGGCAAGGGCAAGGCTACCGACTAGCTAGCCTCTTTTATGTTCTAAATATTATGATGTTATATTATGTCTTTCAAGATGATGTATTAAGACTAAATTTAAGTTATATTTAAGCTTAAGTTAGATTATGTAATAAGTCGTTATTTGATTTTATTATGTAATCTATTAAGTACTGTAGGTTGCGAGACTTGGGGGAATAAATATAATAAATCATTGTATATTATTCTAAATTATCCGTTGTGATTGTATGATTTTAGTTATTATTGTATTATCGTAAGAAAGTGACAAACCGAATTCGAGAGGCCTTGTGGCGGTCCGAATTTGGGGGCGTCACAGGTTGGTATCAGAGCTATAGTTATAAACCTTAGGAGTGAGTGTCCTTATATTATAACTTAGGAGAACTTAGGAAGTTAGAAAGGAGATAAAGCTCATGTAGAGTTCTCCTTGAGAGACTTAGTGTGTTATGAAATGTAACTTCATTCTATACAATGAACTTATGTTTCATTTAACATTCTAATGGAGTTGTTGTTTGTTTGTCTTGTGTTTGTGCTTGTAGGATGGCAGACACATGAGTACCTAGTAGAGTGGCCGAGGAGGAGCCCAGAGATATACACATAGTATACGAGGTACATCTAGAGGTTGTGCCTGTGCAAGCTATTGCACCATCAGAGTCTGACAACGAGGATGAGATCAAGGTGGAGTTTGCCCCTGAGGACGAGCCTATGGAGGATGAGCCTGTTGAGGATGAGCCTACAGAGGAGGAGCCCATGGAGGACTCCTATGAGCATAACTTGGAGGAGCACATGATGGGAGAGTATGAGGAACGTATTCTAGAGTTGGACTGCAGAGTGCAGGAGCTGGAGGCCGAGGCCCAGGAGAGAGAGTCTGAGATCCAGAAGCTGAGGGACGAGGACCATCAGAGGAAGCTGGCGATGCAGGAGTTAGGGGTGGAGATTGCTTACCGCATGGAGGCAGGGATCCAGATGGGGACCTTGTTTCACAGGTCTGTGGCTAGGAACGTGGATATGGCAGGAAAGCTGGAAGAGGTAGAACAGAGGGAACTGAGTGAGAAGACAGAGAAGGAAGCACTCCGTACTCAGCTAGAGTTAGAGGTTATGGATATGATCCACTTAGAGGAGAAGTGGGAAGCGGCTAACGAGAGAGCTGACGACCTAGAGGATGAGGTCAGATGCAAGAAGAGGAAGATGAACAAGATAGGATATGTGTTTCGTTCAACTTTCGAGATGGTGATCTATGGTGTATACCACTACCCAGCAGAGCAGGGACAGACCCTACATACCTTGAGCCGAGAGCTGATAGCATACATAGCACAGATTGAGTATAAGAGCGTTGTGGAGGGTGGGATGATAGGATGAGACCCTTAGTTAGTCTAGCCGTAGTATTAGTAGTATTTGCCTTATGTGATGTATATACTATGATTGTAATCCCAACTTTTTGTGTAAAGTGTGGGATAGCCCGAGTAAGCCTTTGTTAGAGGGGTAGTATGTTATTGTTCCCCGTCTTTTGTGATATTAGGGGATATGTGATAACATTTATAGAAATATGCTAGGGATGATTATGTAATGAAACTATTTGGCATATGAATATAAATGAAGCTTATTTCAGAAAACTGTTATAATCTTATTATTTTTAGTATTAAAAGAAATACTTAAGTAATATAATTGAGTAATAATAAAAGTGAAAATTTTGTGATGCAAAAAATGCCGCCCAGACGTAGACTAACTGCACCTGAGGAATCAGTGAACAATGAGAGGGAACAAGTAGACCCGATCCAGAAGCTAGTAGATCTGTTATGAGAATCTCTTAGGGGAAGGAACAATGAACCCATTTGCCCAAACCCTTAAGCTGTTCCAGTGACAAACTTTAAAGATTTTAGGAGTGTAGGACCCCCAGAGTTCGAGGGTACTAGACACCCGATCATTGCCCAGACTTGGATAAAAGAAATAGAAAAGGCTTTCACTATCGCTCGTGTAGGTGAAGACCAGAAGACGGTATTTGCTACATACATGATGAGATGCGAAACAAACTACTGGTGGGAGGCGTATCAGCAGAGAGCTGGAGAAGGAATGATAACTTGGGAAAGGTTTAAAATACTATTTTTTGAGAACTACTTCCTCAAAAGCATGAAGAACCGAATGGAGGTGAAGTTCTTAGAGTTAAAACAAGGTGACATGACAGTGGCGCAGCTCGCGGCTAAGTTCAATGAACTAGCGTGATTTGCAGAACACCAAGTTGGAGACGAAGAGAGGATGGCGAGACGTTTTGAACAAGGACTGAAGCCTTGGCTGTTTAATAAGGTATCAATTCTTCAAATTGATTCCTTTGCGACATTGCTGGAGAAGGCAATCATTGCGGAAGGTGGCAGTGAGGCCTTAAGTCTGTATAACAAGGAGAAGAAAGAAAAGAATACCGGAGGAGAAAACTGGGGAGGAGGTAGCAGCAGTGGAGGAAGTAATTTGGGAAAGAGGAAGTGGGAGAACAACAACAACAACAACAATAACAACAATTAGTTGGGGAACTTTCATGGAGGATTTAAGAAGAGGGCAGAAGGATGCCCAAAATGTGGAAAAAATCACAAAGTGAGTGCTGGAAGGGACGCGGCACTTGCTACAACTGCGGTCAGGAGGGGCACATTTCACCCAACTGCCCGAAAACAAAGAAGATCCAAGGATGTTTTGCTTGCGGCTCGACGGAACACCGGATTAAGGACTACCCGAAGAAGGGAAGTGGCGGAGGTAGCAGCCAACAGGGGGGAAACAAGCTAATAATTAGTAAACTGGCACAATCCAATCGCCCAACCGCTAGGACCTTTAACATGACCGTCCAAGATGCAATAGCTGCGAAGGACGTGGTGTAAGGTATAATCCCAATCAATGATATAAGTGCATATGTATTATTTGATTCTGGTGCCACCTGTTCTTTTGTATCTGAAGAATTTGCTAGTAGACTTAATGCACCCCGAGAACGATTAGAAGATCCCTTAAACATAAAAGTTGTGAATAAGGAAGTAATCCCTACAGAATTTGTTTATCGAAATTGTCGCGCAAACATTAGAGAACATGAACTGAGCGTAGACGTAATTCCTATTAGATTGGGAGAATTTGATGTAATACTGTGAATGGATTGGTTGTATAACCATGCAACGATAATTGACTGTCAGAATAAATGTGTGAACCTTCGGACTCCGAGTACGTCTAAAGTAGTGTTTTATGGTAGCTCATCGCTTAAGCAATCGTGTTGCGTTACAATGATGCAGGCTAAGAAATTGTTAAGGAAAGGATGTGTAGGTTACTTAGCTTACATTGTAGATACTCGGAAAAAAGGGAGTAGAAATTAAGGATATATACGTAGTAAACGAATTCGAAGAAGTATTTCCTAATGATCTTCCTGGTCTTCCGCCAGACAGAGAAATCGAATTCGTAATAGACTTAGCACCGGGAACTGCACCGATTTTGAAAGCTCCATATCGTATGGCTCCAATAGAAATGAGATAACTGATGATACAATTGCAAGAGTTATTGAATAAGGGTTACGTACGACCAAGTGTGTCTCCTTGGGAAGCACCAGTGTTATTCGTTAAGAAAAAGAACGGATCGATGAGGCTTTGTATCGATTATCGAGAATTGAACAGAGTAACGATCAAGAACAGATATCCGTTGCCAAGGATAGACAACCTATTTGACCAACTGAAAGGAGCAAAGTGTTTTTCGAAGATTGACCTACGGACAGGTTATCACCAACTAAAAGTACGGGAAGAAGACATACCAAAGACTGCGTTTCGGACCTGTTATGGACATTATGAGTTTTTGGTAATGTCATTCGTGCTGACTATTACTCCAATAGCATTCATGGACTTGATGAACCGAGTTTTCAAGCCCTACTTGTATAAGTTTATGGTGGTTTTCATCGACGACATCTTGATCTACTCGAAGACAGAGGAAGAGCACGCCGAACATCTGAAAATTGTTTTGGAGGCACTAAGGAAAGAAAAGATGTATGCAAAATTTTCTAAGTGTGAATTTTGGATGGAGAAGGTTCATTTCTTAGGTCACGTGGTGGATAAGAATGGAATCTCAGTAGACCCTGCAAAGGTTGCTGCAGTAAGTAATTGGGATCAGCCGAGAACACCAACGGAGGTGAGAAGTTTCTTAGGGTTAGCTGGGTACTATCGAAGATTCATCCAAGATTTTTCTAAGATAGCCACCCCGTTGACCAATTTGATGAGGAAAACGGTGAAATTTGTATGGACCGAAAAATGCAAAGATAGTTTTCAAGAACTAAAAAAGAGATTAAGCGAAGCGCCTGTGTTATCACTACCAGATGATGCAGGAAATTTTGTAGTGTATAGTGACGCATCGCACAAGGGACTTGGTTGTGTGCTAATGCAGAATGGCAAAGTCATTGCGTATGCATCATGACAATTAAAGGACTATGAAAAATGATACCCTACTCACGACTTAGAGTTAGCGGCAGTAGTTTTTGCATTGAAGATTTGGAGGCATTATTTGTACGGAGAGAAATATGAGATATACACGGACCACAAGAGTCTGAAAATATATCTTCACACAGAAGGAGTTGAATATGCGTCAGAGAAGGTGGTTAGAATTGATCAAGGATTATGACTATGATATTCTTTATCACCTAGGTAAGACAAACGTGGTTGCCGACGCTCTAAGCAGAAAAGGAAGAGAGAAATTGTTTCACTTGACGACTCAGGAGGAATTGATAAGAGAGATAGAAAAATTAGAGATAGAGGTAAAAGGACCGGAGAGGTCTGAAGAAAAGTTGTTTGCAATGGAAGCTCATCCAACATTGTTGGATAGAGTAAAGGAATCACAAGAAAAGGATGAAGAGTGCGAGAAAATCAAGAAAAGGATCGTAAAAAATGAAGAAGAAAGATTTCGAATGGATAAAGACGGTATCTTAAGATTCTAAGGAAGAATGTGGGTACCAGCGGTAACCAAATTGAGAGAAGAAATTTTGCACGATGCACATAATACGACGTATTTCGGTCATCCGGAAGGCATAAAGATGTACCGAGATTTGAGGCAACACTTTTGGTGGCCAAATCTGAACACGAAGTCGCAGAGTGCGTTAGTAGATGTCTTACTTGCCAACGCGTTAAAGTAGAGCACCAGCGGCCGAAAGTTTTACTATAACTGTTGGAAATACCGGAGTGGAAATTGGAACACATTACGATGGACTTCGTGGGGGGACTTCCAGTCACGCAGAAAGGTTAGAATGCCATTTGGGTTATCGTGGATCGACTTATGAAGACCACACATTTTCTACCAATCAAGATCCGCTATAGTATTGAATCAGTTAGCAAGCCTATACATAAAGGAGATTATTTCATGACATGGAGTGCCGGTGTTAATTGTCTCTGATCGAGATCCGTGCTTCACGTCAAATTTCTAGAAAAGTTTGCAAGAGAGGATGAAAACACAGTTAAGGTTAAGTACCGCTTATCGTCCTCAGACAAACGGACAGAGTGAGCGAACGATACAAACGCAACAGATATGCTTTGGACTTGCGTGATGGATTTTAAGTGAAATTGGGACGACCATCTACCCTTAGTAGAATTCGCATATAATAATAGTTACCATGCGAGTATCGGCATACCACCGTACGAAGCTCTCTACGGGATAAAATGCAGAACACTGTTATGTTGGGATGAAGTCGGAGAACGATGAATACTCGGACCAGAGTTAATACAACAAACCGCAGATGTGGTGACAGTGATAAGAGCCAGACTAGTAGCAGCTCAAGATCGTCAGAAAAAGTACGCAGACTTGCATCGACAAGACTGGGACTTTAAAGTCGGCATTTTCATATCCTTGAAGGTATCTCATTGTAAGGGAAAAATTCGATTCGGCAAGATAGGAAAATTGAGTCCAAGATTCATAGGACCATTCGAGATACTGAAGGGAGTGGGCGAAGTGGCATACAAAGTTGCATTACCACCTGAATTGGAGCACATCCATAACGTGTTTCACATTTCTTTGCTACGTCCGTACAAGGCCGACTACAAGCACGTGATTTCTTATGAGCCTATTCAAGTGGAGAAGAACTTAGCGTATGAAGAAATTGCTGTCCAAATATTAGATAGGAAAGTACAAACCTTAATGAATAAAGTTATTTCATCTGTAAAAGTACTTTGGCGTAACCAAGATGTCGAGGAGGTTACGTGAGAATTAGAAGATAGAATGATGAGGGACTATCCCCATTTATTGGTGTAACCTTGCAGCAATTCCGAGGACGGAATTTTTATAAGGGGCGAGGATGTAATACCCGAGAATTTCTGAATATTATTAATGAAAGTTGAATATTTATTTGAATATAAATATTTATGTGTCATGAGATGAGTTAACTCAATTACTTCAAATTGAATGAGGAGTTTATGATAAGCTAGAAGAATGCCTTGTGTGGCACAGTGAGATGAGAAATATTGATGTTTTAATTAATTAAAGAAGCAATTAATAAGTAGATGATTAATTAATAATATATTATTGATTAATGGTAATTATGAGTGATAGCATATTAATGAATAAATAATTGATAAATATTAAAAGGGTTAATGTTTGTTCAAGTATTTGTTAAGTGTAAAGTTATCACTACAACTATATAATATAAAGCATAATGTGACATTTTGATATGACTATGTAATATAGAAACTATATGATAAAAGGAAGTGAGTCACATGGGTAGACCTATGAGAATGCATGATATGTGTACGTTGGGCAATATGGAACCAAACTATATTATATAAAGTGTAGTGTGACACTACAAGAGACTATGTGAAATATATAAACTATATAATAAGATTTAATGAGTTGTATTGAGTTACATAAATGAGGCTTATGTGACCATGTGATAGGTATAGTACTTTAATGAATACTATATGGTATATTAAATTAAAGTATGTGAATAATTAATATTAATAATTATTTTAATAAGTGACATAAATGGAATAACGAGATTTATGATAATGTGGTGTGTCACAACTCAATTATATAATAATTTGATATTATTTAAATGTACATGGATTATATATCAATGTGTATACATGTACCCCAATTTGCTATCAGGTAATGTTGTTGTGACATTTTTGGTCCATGTATACCCTAATTAATATCTAAGTGCATATAATCTATGGTAGGCATATATGTTACAACATTAGTATTGAACAACACTTGCTAGAATGCTGAGATATATTGACTTGTCCCAAATTAAGAGTCCATTTCTCATTCACGTGAAATACAAAAAGGCTAAGAGCCTACTCCTTCTTCTTCTCCGAAGCAACCACTAGCTCATCATTCATGGGGAGTGGCCTTCATGATGCTTATCACCAACCATTTCACCAACTAACCCTTGTCCAAAGAATTCTCTCATCTTCTATTGGGTTCAATCCTTAAGGTAATGGTTTGGCATGATTAACAATTTCTCTATAAATAGAGACCTCCTCTTCATTTCTATATTGCTAGAATTGTTGGTTGAGTTATTATAGAGAGTGAGGATATTACATTGAGAGTATAATCTGAAATTGGGGAGCAAGCTTAGCTAATTCCAAGCTCAAAAGGTACAATGTTTATTCATGTTTTGAAGTTCAAACAATTGGGAATTCATATAAATTAGCATGTTTAGTTGGAATTGGTTATATGAAATGATGTTAATGTGCTAGGATAGTATATAGTTATGTTATAAGTGCAATGTGATAGTTAGCAAGCTTGTTTCGTGAAGTAAGGTAAGAATTGGTTGAAGCTCTGCTCAAGCACAGAGCATTCTGGTCTGAAACCGGAGTGGCGCGACCGCGCCCTTCTGCAGAATTTGTTGATGGTTTTGTTATGCTATCTGATGTATGGAGCATGCTAATATAACTAAGTTAAGCCTATTTTAGTCCCTAACTTGTTAGTTTATGTGGCCTTTCATAAAACCACTTGCCAAAGAATTATTTCAAAGAAAACTTAAAGCTTTCGAAAATAAGTTTGTTAAATTAGAACATTTCGAGTTCTTAGATTTCAAGCATTATATATGGTATATTTACGTGTATATGAAAGCATGATATAAGGTGTATAGATTTACCTTACATACTTGAATGGTTTTGACAACCTTCTAAGAGGAAACGTAGAGTTCTAAATACGAACTTGATGAATTATATGCCATTTTTAAATTCTGAACTAGTGAGCATGCTTAGGTGGTATGATTATGTATATACAAGCATGAAATACGATATTTGTAGTAGCTTTGCTTGCGTGGTTGGTTAACGTGAGATTTTTAAGAGAAACCTTAAGAGCTCGTGAAACTAGTTTGGTTCATAAACACCTTGCATGTATTCTAAAAATTATGACCATCTTGATAGGATATCATATGCCTCAAGACATGATCAAAATGTATGCATAGTAAACTAGTTGAGCATGGTTGAAAACAAGTTTTAAAGAAGTGAAACATGGAACATGAAATGCATGACTTAAATAGCGTGAACATGTGTATATGATACTTAGTGACAACATGGCGTATGTATATCGATTAAACGTAAGAAACTTCGTTACTTGATCACTTAAACGCCTTGATTGTACAAAAATGGATATCAAGCTATATTAAAGATGATATGGGATCAAGCTAGTTATAAGTATCCCAACATGTGTGTTTTGGCATAATCTTTCATATATGTGCATAGCGTATTGGATTAGGTTCTGCAGGAGCAGCCCTGTTTTGGTCTGCATCAGGAGCAGCGCGGCCGCGCCACTCCTTAGTGTAAACCAAGCGCGGCTGCTCCAGTATGCAGAACTTTTAGAGTCTGTTTTATTATAAACTGAACTTGAGACATACTTGTGTGGTTGTCCTAATCTGTAATACGTGTCCATAATATTATTCAAGTGTCAATGAGCATGCTAAGCTATGAAACTATATTAAGTCGATAAAGTGTTATAAACCTCAAATGTTAAGTTTAACAATAGTTACAAACTACGTTAATTAAAATTATATTGGCTTATAATCTGATTTCATGCTACATATGAATAAGTACGTACTAACATACGTAGATGATTATACGACTATGTTTGAATCATATGTGTATACTTGAATTTCATATCCAACTTGTGTATCGAATATACATAGCTAATGAATATCCTATATACTTAAATATGTTATAATAGGACTCAAAAAGCGTTGATAAGCTTTACTTGGTAATCTACGCTTAAGGCAAGTATCCTATCCTTTTGTTTACTTTATTCAAGGAACATTGTAAGCAAGTTCCTAACCTTAGTCTTTATTGAGCATTCATTAAGCTTGTGCTATTATTGTCGTAGAAGTAAACTATCAGAATTGCGAATCATGTTTCATAACTTAGTTACTTCGTGGACAAGATAAAGTCAATTTATATTCTTCGAACTTTAATTCTTGAGTTTTGGACTTAGTAATGTTGCGATCTATGCCATTTGATTCGGCTAGATGTATATTGTTAAAAGGCCACCCAAACCAATAGATTAGTGCAGGATCTTGTATTTGACTGAGATGAACAACCTTCTTTGAAGGGAAAATATAATTGTCGGGAGACCGACGTACGCACTTGAGTACGATTGAATGTTATGCATAACATAGAGTACTTTAGGCTGATCACCTGTTGTACTTGTTTTTGTTGGATTATCAGTATATTATTGTTAATTCTAGTAGAAGTTCATAGTCCTTAGTGACTACTCAGTATTCAATTATCTTGAAATCTTGAATTGATTTAGCATTGAGTCTTACTGATATTATTATGTCCTTAGCGACTGTTATTGAGAACTGTTGATATTCTTGTTATCCTTAAACTATCATATCCTGTTATACCTTTTGAGGTTCGAGAACTATATTACTCACCCTTATTGTTTTATTACTTGCTGAGCAAACTTGTTGCTCATTCTTGCTTTCCCTAAAAACATTTTCAGTTAAGGCATAGCTGAGTGGACCTTCGAGAGTCGATAGGGGCAAGGGCAAGGCTACCGACTAGATAGCCCCTTTTATATTCTAAATATTATGTGTTGTATTATGTCTTCCAAGCTAATGTATTAAGATTGAATTTGAGTTATGTTTAAGCTTAAGTTAGATTATGTAATAAGTCGTTATTTGATTTTGTTATGTAATCTATTAAGTACTGTAGGTTGCGAGACTTAGGGGAATAAATATAATAAATCATTGTATATTATTCTAGATTATCCGTTGTGATTGTATAATTTTTGTTATTATTGTATTATCTTAAGAAAGTGACAAACCGAATTCGAGAGGCCCTGTGTCGGTCCGAATTTGGGGCGTCACAGTAAGAGAATGAAGAATAACGTATAACATTGAAAAGCCTAGTTAATGATAATAACTTGAATGAACTTTCTGAGTCGTATGGACCGGACGTGGTAAGAAGTGTAATGAAGATTAACTTAACGAACATTATAGTTATAATGTTTCGGATAAGTTAAGTCTAAAGTGGTAATGTAGTCTTAGTTTATAATTGTCGAGATATAGTATCTGAGCTAAACGATTCCGTCAGAGAGCGGCGGTATATACGAACTAGCAACCGATCTAACTCACTGTCAAAGACAGTGTAGACAAGACGGGAAACTAGTTTGTTGGTTGTTTATGGGAAACCACTCAGTGTACTATATTTGACTACTGTTAGAGACTCGATGTGTGCTATGTATAATGCTAATGAAAGAATAGAAGAATGGAAGTGAAGTTAGTCGTGTAAATGTAGTTTACAAGAGCGCGAATCATAAAGATTAAAGTTAAGTTTAAACCAATACATAAGTCAAGTATTTGACTAATTGGTATATGTGTTTACCTTATATATTATATAGGGATTTCGATGAACGGTAAAGCGTAAGAAGTACGCAGCGCTGAGGCAAGTTTTCGAACTCCATTCATTTCTATATGAATGTTAGTTCTTAACTTTCCCAGATGTTGAACTTGGGAAGTTTGACCTTTGTACAAGTGTGTGTTATTTGTACAAGGTGATAGTATATATGAGGCCTTGTGCCACAATATTAACACTTCGGTGTTTCTATGAGATGAACTATTTTGTGATCAAACTGTTGTTCTTAAATCTGTGCTAATGATTCTAGCCAGACATAATATGTATGAAAAAGGTAAAAGGATGAAAGTATGACAAAGTATATGTGATGTGATATATGTGTTAAAATGATAGGAATCAGAACGTATTCTTTTTATTCGAGATGCTTCATAACTATTGTTCGGTTATCGGAGTCTTAAATGAATTTTGATTCTTGAGTTGTTAATCTTCAACTGCTATGACTTGCTAAGCAATTCAATGCTCACACTTGCTTAAAATAAAAATATTTTCAGCGAATGACGTTAGTATTTATTAAAGGACCCAGTGAAAATCAAGATGATAGATGTCCTGCTATGGTGATATGTTATGGTTCTGAATGCCATTAGCCTCACAAGATGAAGTACTGTTCATGTTATGAACAAGCGTGAAGATCAAGCCAAGACTTGTAGAATAGTTAGTTAAACTATGCTATAGATATGGTGACTAGTTAAGTCACAATTGTAATGTGATAAGAATAATGTAATTATCATTATTTTTAATGAATGAAGATTTTAAGGTAATAGAACCTGGGAATGGAATGAATATATCAATAATCTTCAGGATATAATGATGTATGTATGGAATGAGAAGTACTCGTAACGTACAGAATTCGGTTGTGAAGATAGACCGAATTTTGGGGCGTCTCATTTGACATAGAAAACTTAAAGAAAATTTGATTAAAGGTAAGTTTTAATACCTATGGCAAAGCTGACGATTTTCTAGCTTTTCCACTCCTGAGACTTGTTAATTCTAGTCCATCGCGTCCTCTCTTCATTTGTCTAGAGTTTCCTCTCTCGATTTTTCAAAAAATGAAGAGTTAAACTTGTTTATATAGATTTTTAAGGCTATGGGAATTTTGGTCTTTTGAAAACTTTTTACCCCCACCTCCTCACTATTCACGAAACTTCTCTTAGAAGCTTCGTGGGTCTGTCTCTCGAAATTCGCCTGACAGTTTGAAAAAGTTCGTTTTCTTGGAATCCAAATATTTTTGGATATTTCGTCTTTCTTCTATAGATTAACTTTTACGCGTTCTTCGAAACTTCAAAAATTTAAAAAACATTTTTTGATGATTAAGGTTTTCGTCACGTTTCCCCACAACGTAGTTAAGCGAATGAAATGTACATAATTGTACTTTTTGTTACTTTTATTTCGTTTGATTTTTGCACGTTTTTTGACAAAAACTTTTATCGTCTAACATAACTTTTCATGGCATATTGTCGGTAAATCTTTAGATGGAATGTCATTATGACATACCGAACTCTCAGAAAGGCCTAGGTTATTCAAACGCTAAACCATTAGGTTTCGTCGTGTGAATAGTGCCTATTTCGTATTTTTCTCAAAAATATTTTTATTCCCGAAAATATTTTATTTTCGTCTTAAAAATTCTTACTCATTCGTTCTATCTCAAAGACAGAATACTCCCGGCTTATGATCATCCTAGGTCACAGAATAACTAATAAACACATAACACGGAATATAATTAATAAAAATATATTTTATTAACTAATACTTCTTTAAACTTAATTTTCTAGATAATCCGTTTTCCCGGGTTGCCACAGAAGCTAACCAGAAGAAGCTTATTTAAGCTTTGGTTACAGATACATGTTTGTTCATGATTGAAAATAAATCTTTTTTGTAAATCAAGGTTACTTGGGTATTGTATACCAGCTATGGTTCTCATAAATATTATTTTATGAAGGGACAAAGCAGAAGTACAAAGCTAAACAAGGGATAAGTAATCCTATGAGTGGGAAATGAAGCAAAGGTTGCTGCATTAGCCATATGAACTTATAGTTTAGCATCGACTACGGGCAAGTCTATTAAGTCAATAAATTGTTATTATATTCCAGATCTTGTTAGAAACATTATTTCCATTTTATTGCTGGACAATGAAATTTATGGTATTATATTTAAGAACAATTATTGTTCAATATATAATATTAATGTTTTTGTATAGAACTAGAAGATTACTTAATGGACGTTGTATACTTGACTTACATGAAAAATTATTTTGCATATTGGACAAACTAGTATAAGAAAAGAAGATGATCATTCAAACAGTTGAATATTTGTATTTATTGAAAGACACCTTTGAATCATTTGAAAGGTTCAAAGAATTCAGAATTGATACTAATTGGCAAGGTATAAGGACTCTTCGATTGGATCGAGGAAGAAATACTTGTGCAATAATTTTCTAGCTCATCTTAAATGGTTTTCTCACAATGGATGCTTCCTAATACATAAGAATTTATTGATGTATCGTAAAGGAAAAATCGTACCTTGTTGGATATGGTGCAGTCCATAATGATTTTACCGACTTTCTAGTATCCTTCTATGGTAATGCCCTAGAAATGGCTGTATATCTACGAAAAAGGTAACCTCAAAATCCGACCCCAAGACTCCATAAGAGTTATGGACAAGGAGGATTCCTAATTTTAAGTATGTTAGGATAAAGGGGTTGTCCAACTTATATGAAGAGGTTTCGAAAGGATATGTTTGGGACAAGATTTGACAAGTACAGTGTGACATCCTAACGTAAGGTTAGGGTATATGTTCTATAATCCTACTTAGCAAAAATGTATTTGTTGCGAAACACGCTGCCTTCTAAGATAACGATGTTTATCATTGAAGGGCTAGTGGGAGGATAATAGATCTTGAAGGAGTTTAAGAACCACAAATCATTATTAGTCAAAAGGAGGAACCGATAGATAGACCTATTATACCACAATCGAATCGTCAATCTGGAATAATACCGAAGATACTTGGGAGGTATGGTTTCATTATAAATAATGATGTTGAGGTACGCATCATAGAGGATTATTATCCAGTTATATATGATAAGGCTAAGAGTTGTAGACACTCAGAGAAATGGTAGATGACCATAAAATCCAAAATGGATCTTCGAAGAAATGCTCAAGACCATTAGAATTTTACTTGCGATTGTAGCTTATTATTGCTAAATTTGGCAAATGGACGTGGAGACTCCCTTCCTTAAATATAAATTATTAGAGGAGAATGTATGTGTCGACGTCGGGAAGACAAATGCGCGGGTCGAGTCTGAACCCGAATCTTTCTCTTTTCCTAAGTTCTGTTTTCTACCCTTATTTTATCTTTTTATGAAAAAGATGATGGGTTTTTAGGAAAAGGCCAACATGTATCATGTCTACGATTTAAACATTTTACAGAGTTACCAGTTAGTAGATTTGAAATGGTTGTACCAACTCAACTGAGTTTTATTTGAAAGTAGGCCCAATTTTTAGACACTGTCGAAACTGAATCTGTGAAACTGAAGTTCTAAGTTCGAGGGCTTGATTAAGTGTGGGAAAGGTGTTAGGCACCCCATAACTCCCGTGTAAACACAGTACCGCATCTTTTCAATATTTCTCTTTTTATTTGCAATGTTTGTGTGAATACTGGAAGCAATTGGGCCTACGCTTGATTTGAAAGTATAGACGTGTTTCGTTGAACCTACATACGAAAGGTTTGATTTGATTTGTAAAAGTCCTTTTATTTAGACAAGATATTAAAATGATGTTTTGAAAGGTTGATTTGTAAACCATTATGCTACCATAGGACTTAAAGAATGTTGATACTTCCATTTTATCTTTTCAGCTTTTGGGCTCAATTGGAATGGTGATTGTCGGGCTGTGAAGCATCCTCAACCACAACATATATACAAGTGTCGGTCTTCTCATTGGCATGACAGCCATCGAAGTGACTCTAGCACGACAAGCCATTATTTCACTATGTTGAGACCTTAAACCCGGATAACCATTTTAAGGTCTTTTGGATGTACATTTTTACAGAAAAACTTGTAGGGTACATTTGTAAAGTATAGTTTGTCCATCGTGGAAATCTGATTCAGATTAGTTTGATCAGGAATCCTATGATTCCTAGGCTCACATAGGGAAGCCAATAGACCTGCACAGCTCAAATATGCATAGAAAATGTATATTTACATCTAGACGTTGTAACAACCAAGGATTCATCAGTAAATCTTGGTATACGCGTAGCTAAAGCATCTCGTTCCCACTAGATAGCTATATAAGGGCCGCGAGGTTGCTTTTTGAATGAATAAAACTAGAAAAACCGCTAGATTTAAGTAAATCTCAGCCATTCTAGCTTTCCGGTTCTATCTGAACCTATTTTGAACTGTTTAAAAGGTAGAATTGGCGAGATGTAAAGAAATCTAGTTCACCCAAATAAATGTCAGCGCCAATTTATATCAAATGAATACTTATAGTAGCAATTTAATCACAATGAATAAGATATATATATATATATATATATAGTTATATAT
Organism: Panax stipuleanatus; assembly: GCA_020205555.1. Classification (NCBI taxonomy): domain Eukaryota; kingdom Viridiplantae; phylum Streptophyta; class Magnoliopsida; order Apiales; family Araliaceae; genus Panax; species Panax stipuleanatus. The sequence goes on from CM035125.1 coordinate 36,000,324, forward strand.
ATACGAAGGTTGTAAAGGGCGATGAGTTTTCACTTCGATGCCAGGACTAGAATGTTAACACTCTCCTGCACATGGGGTTGCTCCGATTTGGTCACCACAATCTCTCCGTTGTCTATTAAGTCTTGGATCTTTGCTTGAGGTCCCAATAGTTATGTGTGTTATGGCTCGAAGATCTGTAATGGTATGTGCATTTCTTACTTGGGTCAAAATTCTGTCCCCCGGTACTTGTTGGTGGAAGGAGTTAAACAATCTTCTTCTATGCTGTCAACAGTTTTAGAACATTCTCGAGTGAATCCCCTAAAAGGTTGAACGTTCTCTGATGTCTGTCCTCCAAAATTTTCTAAAATGGAGGGTTAGAATGTTGGGCTGGAGCTTGAAAAGAAGAATAGTTCCTCATTTGAATGGGCATGATGCTCGACTCGCTCCTCTGATTCTGTCCTTGCAATACTAAGGACACTTCTTTGTCTTTCTTCTTATGTATTCTTCGGGGATTACTACCGTAACTCCCGGACTGGATATGTTTGGCAACGGCTTCCAAGGCAGTCAGATCCTTTATCTTCCTAGATTTTAGCCCCATTTTAGCCATCTTTCTGTGTTTGATCATCTCCAATAATGGTTTTCCTATGTCTTCTAGAACTCTTTCATAGTACGGAGCTTCTTGGATGTCAATGAAGGTCATGACTATCTCAGACTCAGTCATAGGTGGGGTAACTTGTGCTGCCACCCATCTCCATCGTTGGGCATATTCTCTGAATGACTCAGCATTTTGTTTCTTAATTTTGGTGATCTGGTATCTGTCCGAAGCAATTTGAGACTAAAAGCTGTATTGATTGAGGAAGGCATGTGCCAACTCTTCCCAGCTGTGAATTTTGAAATTATCCAAACGGGCATACTAGGCTCTAGCCTCTCCGGTCAAGCTTTTCTAGAATAACTGCATTCGGAGTTTGTCAGCCTCTGCATAGGATTCGAGCTCTCCAAGGAATACCTTTAAGTTAGTGTAGATCCATCGTATTTCTCAAAATTAGGGACTTAAAATTTTTCAAGGTAACGAGCCCCAGGGAAAATACATAAGTTTGAATAATTGACACTGCCAAATGCCCCAGTCCCTTTAATGGACCGGATGGTCTCTTCCGTATGTTAGACTTTCTTCAGAATGTCACTAGCTTTCTATTCTTTGTTGAGGGTGGTGATTTCAGAGGTTTTATTGGTAGTATCCTGGTTCTGTGGTTTAGGAATCTGAGTGTCTTTCTTTTCGGTCACTTGACTACCACCGGGTGTACTTAGTTCTGTATGACCATGTGCTTGTTTCCCTTTAAGAGCTTTACTTTGTTCTCTCAAGAAAATTATCCAATTCGCCTATCTAGTTCTTTAATCCTTCAAACTCTTCCCTAAAGACGAGGGTAGATTCTGGTTGAGCACTTGAAGCCATGTCTGGAGATGGACTTAGTGCTTTCTTAGTTTTTGATTTGGTGACATGACCAATTTTTACCTACAACAAACGTAGGTGTGTTAATTTCCTGATGTAGGTGTTGGTCGGATGCATGCCATGCAATGTGTTTATTTACGAGTTTTTTTAATCTTATCCTACAAAACAAAGGTCAGTTGTTTTAATGACAGGATAACGTGACATGATTTATAAGACATGGAATGTACATTATGATATTTATATTGTACTTGAAAACTTGACATTGAATTGAAAGAGGAAGGCATAAAGAACTCCCCTTCGGATTTGGTTAATCAAAGGCTGACCTATCTTAGGCTACTCTCGCGGCTTTTTGAAGGTCCGCAGATCATCGCAATCTACTAGATGGGAAATTAATCCGATCTTTCAATTGGAGCGGATCTGAGTGGTGCATTTTATGAGCCTCGCAGACTTAGTCGCCTTTGAGTCCATTACTCAAACATCGACGGGTTTGCCTCCAGGTGGAGGAATCACACAACATATATTCACAAACATTGCGTCTCACCGTATGAACTAATGACATTGTGCGAAGCACTATTATAAAGCAAGAAAGAATTCATTCACATTCATTCAATATACAGGCGCAACATTCACACACACGAGGATATAAATGGGAAATGTTTGAAATGATTTGAACGCGACATAAGCCTTCTACTGTCCCCAGCAGAGTCGCCACCTGTCGACGTCGGGAAGAAAAAAGCGCGAGTCGAGTCTGAACCCAGATCTTTCTCTTTTCCTAAGTTATGTTTTCTACCCTTATTTTATCTTTTTATGAAAAAGGTGAATGATTTTTAGGAAAAGGCCAACATGTATCATGTTGATGATTTAAACATTTTACAGAGTCGTGAATTGGTAGATTTGAAATGGTTGTATCAACTCAATCGAGTTTTGTTTGAAAGTAGGCCCAATTGCTGGACACTGTCGAAAATGAATCTATGAAATCGAAGTTCTAAGTTCGGGGGCTTGTTTAAGTGTGGGGAAGGTGTTAGGCACCTTATAACTCCCGTGTAAACACGGTACCATATCTTTTCAATATTTCCCTTTTTATTTGCAATGTGTGTGTGAATGCTGGAAGCAATTGGGCCTACGCTTGATTTAAAAGTATGAACGTGCTTCGTTGAACCTACATACGAAAGATTTGATTTGATTTGCAAAAGTCCTTTTATTTAAACAAGATATTAAAATGATGTTTTGAAAGGTTGATTTTCAAACCCTTACGCTACCATAGGAATTGAAGCATGTTGATACTTCCATTTTATATTCTCAGCCTTTGGGCTCAATTGGAATGGTGATTGTTGGGTTGTGAAGCATCCTCGACCACAAGATATATATAATTGTCGGTCTTCTCATGGGCATGACTGCAATCGGAGTGACTCTAGCACGACAAGCCATTATTTTACTATGTTGAGACCTTAAACCCGAATAACAGTTTTAAAGTTTTTCGGATGTACATTTTACATAAAAATTGGCAGGGTACATTTGTAAAGTGGAGTTTGTCCATCGTGGGAATCAAATTCACATCAGTTTGATCGTGAATCCCACGATTCCTAGGCTCACATAGGGAAGCCAATAGACTTGCACATCTCAAATATGCACAGAAAATGGATATTTACATTGCAACAACCAAGGATTCATCAGTAAATCCTGGCATGTACGTAGCCAAAGCATCTCGTTCCCTCTAGATAGCGATCTAAGGGCCGCGAGATTGCTTTTCGAATGAATAAAACTAGAAAAACCACTAGATTTAAGTAAATCTCAGCCATTCTAGCTTTTCGGTTCTGTCTGAACCTATTTTGAACCGTTTGAAAGGTAGAATTGGCGAGATTTAAAGAAATGTAGTTCGCCCAAATAGATGTCAGCGTCGATTCATATCAAATGAATACTTACAGTAGCAATTGAATCACAATGAATAAAAGATATATATATATATATATATATATATATATAGTTATATATATACGAAAGCTATAAACGACGATGGGTTTTTACTCCGATGCCTGGACTGGAATGTAAATATATACATATATATATATATATATATATATATATATATACTTATAGAAGCTGTAAAAAGCCACGGAATAATCTCAGCCTGACAGAATTGAAATATAGATATATAAAAACAATAAAGGGTGATAGATTTTAAATCTTATGCCCGTACTGGAATGAAAAAAAATATATATATATATATATATATTTATAAAAGCTGTAAAAAGCCACAAAGTAATCCAGGCTGGACAGAATTGAAATATACATATATAAGCTATAAAAGTGCCACGAAAAGATCCAGGCTTGCAAAAACCGCCACGGAACTGAGTTCTGGGCATAATCAGAAAATGAAACTTAACGTGCAAGTGTATAAATGCGCAATGAAGTTGTATGAACTTTCTGATCGTAAAATACTCACAATGGACTGCTACACGGGCTTTTTCCCACTTGGTAGGCTTCAAACTTCCGTTTCCACCACTTAATATTTGATATGTGGTAGTATATGAGTATACCTACGTGTTAGAGTGATAAAATTTGAGTTTGGTGTACTAGAAGTCGGGCTAGGAAACGAAATGGACAGAGTTACAGAGCATTTCTGAATTAATTTTGGCCTGGGGTGCACTTATATTTATAGACCCGATGGAAGCGGCTTTACCAGAGGCAGCTGCGAGACTACCTACGGTGCCATGTGGCATGGCCCGGGTGGTGGGTCTTGTAGCCTCGAAGTACATGCACTCCGAGCAACACGAGATCAGATTCGAAACTCTTTAACTTTTGATCGGAACGTCCATTTGAGGTGTGCTATACCTTTCCAGAAAGCCCTCGCCGAGAGTGTCACAATGAAATGGGACTAAACATTTTCCGAGTCCAAGAAGACGGGTTCATAACTGGGTCTTCGTTTCCCCAAAGTTTTTTTGTTGAGCTGTCTTGCGCTGTTTTTACTCGGGATCAACGTTATGGTTCTTCCTAACCTTGGTAGCATCAATTTGGCTTGGTTTTGACCAAATTGGCTTCAAGTTGCTAAAATGACCATTTTGCCCCTCCAAGGGTTATTTCCTGTACTAGCACGGTCTTTGATTATTTTCCCGAGGTTGTGTCCGAGGTTTGCATCCAGCTGACTCTGTTTATCCTCAAGTTTTTCTCCGAGGCTGACTTGATTTCTCTAGGGTGGTCTCTAGGGATGATGTGATGCTTTGGGGTTGTCTCCGAAGTCGATTTGGCCTCCCGAGTTGTGACTGGGGCTTGACCTGACCTTTTGGGTTGTGACCGCAGCTGACCGGTTCCACCCGGGTTGAGACTGGTGTTGACCTGTTCCTCCCGGGTCGTGACTGGAGTTGACCTGTACTTCTCAAGTTGTGATCGGGGTTGACCTGTACCTCCTGGGATGTGACCGGGGTTGACTTGTACCTCCCGGCTTATGACCGGGGCTGAGTTGACATCCCAGTATTGAGATCGGGGGGCTAAGTTGACATCCCGGTATTGAGACCGTGCTGAGTTGACATCCCGATATTGAGACCGGGGCTGAGTTGACATCCCGGTATTGAGACCAGGGCTGAGTTGAAATCCCGATATTAAGACCAGGGCTGAGTTGACACCCTGGTATTGAGACCGGGGCTGAGTTGACATCCTAGGTATTGAGACCGAGGCTGAGTTGACACCCGGTATTGAGACTGGGGCTGAGTTAACATCCCGGTATTGAGTTCGGGATTGAGTTGGGTTGAAAAAGCAGTTTTTGCCCTTTTTCAGGGTTAGTAACAGGAATGAAAAATTTTGAGCGTCTACGACAGGACTGAAGAAAATTTCGTGTCTACAGTATGTATTATACAACCAAATGGATTTATTTCAATGGTCGAAGAAAATCATGTATATGAGCGACAACAATCTATTTATAGATTGAAGCAATTTTCTCATAGATGGAACATTTATTTTGATGAGACAATCGAAGGAGTTTGATTTTATTAAAAATGAGAATGAACCTAGAGTGTACAAAAGGGTTAGTGGGAGCGTTGTGACATTCCTAGTATTATATGATGATATACTACTGATAAAAAATGATATACTAGTGCTACAATTAGTAAAGGTAAAAGCTATCTAAACATACCTCCATAAATGATTTGGGTGGAACATCCTAGACTTTGGGGATAAAGATCTGTATTGATAGATTTAAAAGGATGCTTGACTTGACCCATGGAACGTATATTCATTTGATACTAAAGGGGTTTAGCATGGAAAACTTCAAGAGGTGTCTCATGTTGATGAGCCATGGAGTGTATCTCTCTTAATAGTCCTCATAGACTAGTAAAAGAGAGATCACATGATTAACTATCATGTATACAATAAAACATATGAGAATTGATGTTGATCAGTTATATTCTAGAGAAGATCATTGTGAGACAGTGAAAAATATCTTAATGTGTTTAACCGACACTAAGGATGTGATCATAATTTATGGTAGGTCTGAATTAAAACTAGAGGACTAAACTAACTACAGTTTTTTAGACTGAACAAGACGACAACAAAATCCACTTTAGGGTACATTGTTACTTTGAACGGTGGTACAGTGAATTGGAAAGGTTCCAAACAGCAAAAAGTTGTTGATTTAGTGATAAAGACGAAGTATATAGCTAAAAATGAAGCTGCAAGTTGATATTTCGGATGAAAAGTTCATTACACAAATAGAAATAGTTCCTAAGTCTCATCTTGGATCCAAACATATGCTGTGGCACTTTTATTTGATTAAAAAATCATTGAAATAGGAGAAGTCACTGTAGAGATAGTGAACTCTCAAAAACGACATTGCATATCCATTTACTAAAGCTATCCAACAGCAAGATGATCGTCACTTAGAGAAGAAGGGTATGAGATACCTTGGTGATTGACTTTAGTGCAAGTGGGAGATGGAAAGTAGTATGCACACAAGCCAATCATCTTTGATGATAAAGCATATATACTTTGTAATAATCTTATTCATTTATTAATTAAAGAGTTATATAATTAAAGGCATTTATTTATCTACATGGTGTTATTTTTATAGTATGTGATAAACCCATAGTTTTAAGTAATGCTTTTAGAATCATGATGATGATCATCCTAATGAGATCTAAATTCTTAGATAGCTTAAAACTAAAATTGTTCCCAATCGTTGGATTACTAAAAGAAGGATTAGTGAATCCGGATAGATTGGTACATACGTTGGTTGCTCATTGGATGAGGATGATTGATCTCATGATCATTTGTGTGGAGACACTAAAGCAAGTATGTAGGTGCTTATTAGAGAATAAGCTGAACGTGGCTCGCTGAGGAATACCTAATGGAGTTTTACTTGACTATCAATAGAAATTACTCTAATGATAGTAGAACAAGTGATCCTTAGACTTGAGATCATCATAGTATCTTGTGTATGATAAGTTATACTTTGACATATCCCTTAAGACCCTTAGGGTATATCAAAGGGTATGCTTGGGTGTAATAAGTTATATACGGAGATAATAAATGATGAGTAGGTTGGAAACCTATGATTTAATATTGTTTAGCTTGATATATTATAAGTTTTTGAGTATTGTTCGTGTTATTTCCGGTGTTTTATGTTTATTTTGCAGGTATGAGGGTTAGAGTAGGACTTGAGAGAAAAAGAGGAAAAAGTGACAAGACCTGGTAGCTAAGCGCTGATCGCGTAATGTATACAAAGGGGTAAGCGCGGAGCGCGCATGCTTGAAGGTTGTCCCTTATATATTAAGCGCGTGCCGCGCTATCGTAGTATTAAATCAGGCACGGAGCGCGTGAGCTCGAAGATCATTCCCTGCTATTCAAGCGCTGAGCGCGCCATATTGTGAAGGAGTCACGCGCGGACCGCACGTGTCGGACAAATTTTGTCAAGATTTTGTTATTTAATATGAAGAAGTTGATTGTTATTAGGATTTGGGTTTACTAATTATACTAGGGTTTGATAAGACTAGAAATACTAGTTATTCTCTTAGTATTAGACATCTTTTGACTGAGAATTCTTGGAGGCTATTCTTGCGGAGCATATTGGGATTTTCAGTGAAGGATTTCTGGAGATAGACGTTTGATTGAAGATTGAAGAACTTCAACAGAGTTTTTTCCTTCTTCCTCTTAAATTAATATCTATATCATAATGTCTTTCAATTATTATCTTTGTGTTTCTGAGTTGATGATGAACTAAATCTCTTTTAGGGATACAATGGAACCTTTTATGAAGCTTTAATTCAATTATTATTATTTTCACTTGATTATCTCTCTGAATTGATTGTTATTATTTTGTGCTTAATCAAATAATTGTTTGGCCAACAATTAGCCTTATATATTTGATTGAATTGAAAAAGGATTTCTTAGATTAGAACTGAATTTAACAACACATGAATTTGTTAGTTCTTAATTGAAATAACATAACAGTGTATAAGACGAAAGTATTTATATACCATCTGCAACTGTGATACATGTGTGAACTTAATGAATCTATTTTGAGTATTTTACACAAAATTAGTGAAATAGTTAAAATAGATCTTTTTGCTAATTATCGAAAGGTGTTAGTGAATTGTGAAGTAAACCTAGTTGTCAATTTGGGAAGTTAATTGAGTGGAAGTAAAATAGGAGAATTATTGTGGATTATTTGGGGAAATTGTATTCCTATGCTTAAATCATCTGGTATTCATTAATTGATAGTTAATTGATTCCTATTCACTTTAATTTAATTAATTCTCACAAAATATTTGGAGTGACTGTTAAATAAGATAAATTGGTAGAAATTGGATAAGTAAAATAGTTGTTAAGTAACTGTTCCATGTGGGTTCGACACTCTTCTTACTATTATATTACTTGATTGACCGTGTGCACTTGCGCGTAATTATTATTGTATAAATCGGACAACAAGTTTTTGGCGTCGTTGCTGGAGAACGGTTCTAATAATAATTTTATTATTAGTTTTTATTAATTAAGATTATTCAAACAAATTTTTATTGTAGTTGTTTGCTTTTACAGGCTTAAGTTTTGTTCAAGTCTGTTCAAGCTGTGATCCAGGAGTCGTGTGTGTTGTAATACCCATGAATTTTATAAATAATATTAATATTAATATTAATAAACGTGTGAATATTTATTTCAATATAAACGTTTATGAAGCATGAGATGAGTAACTCAATTAGATTAAATTGAATTTATGATAATTGAGAAATGTGGAGAATTTATGATAAGCTCATGAAATGCCTTGTATGGCACGATGATGGAATTTACGATGATCTAATTAAATTAAAGAATGAATGATTTATTAACTGGAGGATTAATTAATATGTTATTATTAATTAATTGCTATTATGAGTAAAATCATATTAATGAGTAAATAATTAATTAATATAATAGATTAATGTTTATTCAATTAATTGCTCTGTATAATAATATGTAATGATTAATCATATGTTATATAGTACCTACATCTATTTAATATAAAAAAAGGTGTGACATTGCAAGGTAACTATATAATATAGGAAACTATATGGTAAAATTAAATAAATCCTATAAGTTACATAAATGGGCATATGTGACAACATGTTATGTGTGGATAAATTAAATTTGTACTTTAATGAGAAGAATTAAATTAGAATAAATAAATGATTGTTATTTAATAATTATTTCAATAAGTAAGTATAATTGAAATAATAAAGTCTTATGATAATACGGAATGATAGTACTCAGTTAAATTATATTTCGGTATTATTTGGACTAATCAAATGTACATGGATTATATAATGATGTGTATATATATACCCCCAACCCACTACAATGTAATAATATTTTCTCATTAAAGCTATATTGTAACTTAAAGGAGAATTAAAACCTAGGTATGCATATATACATTTGTCTAGGAATATATATATATATATATATATATATATATATATATGTATATTAAACCTAAGTATGTTGACATTGGCATATATATATATATATATATATATATATATATATATATATGTGTGTGTATAGCCTTTGGCATAGTCTATCCCATTCATTCCCAATTCTCAACAATCTAGCAATCAAATGATGAAATGAGGAGTGGTCTCAATCTATTGGGGAACTATTCCACCAACTCCTCTCAATCTATTGGCTTCTCTTTTCTTCCATTGATTTTAAACATTGTGTAAAAGCTTGGCATGGTTATTGAATCCTCTATAAATTGAAGATTCCTTCTCCATTTTCATGTTACTGAGTTTTCTTTCAAGTTGATATAGAGAGTGAGAATATTGAATTGAGTGAGCAATCTGAGATTGAGAACAAGTTTAGTCAAATTCAAGCTTTAAGAGGTATAACTACTATCCTATATTCTTGATTTCGAGCTTGATAAATTTCTAAAATTTCATGAAATCATTGATAATTGAATTGTGAATTAACATATATGAGTTATATAAGTTTATATACATGTTATAGATACAATATAGTTGATTTCAAGCATGTTTCATGAAGTATGTCTGAATTAGTTTTGAAGCTCTGTAATTGCAGAATCCATTCTAGACTGGAACCGGAGTGGTGCGGCTGCGCCACTCCCTAGTACAAACACAGCGCGGCTTCACCGATCTGCTGAACCAAAAAGTAATTCTTTTGATTTTTGATATGTTGAGCATGTTAGTTTAACTTGATTATGCCTATATATGTCCCTGGCATGCTAACGTAGGTGCCCTTGAATGTAATCACTTAACCTAGCTCGGTTTTGAACAATTTCTAAAGGAAACTTAGAGTTTTCAAAATACAAACTTGATGCATTTCGTGACCTTAGAATTCTGACCTTGAGCATGCTTTTATGATTTAGTTATGTATGTATAAGAGTATGATGTATAGTATGTGAAGTTACTTTGCATTCTTAGTTGGTTTAACATAAGATTTTCAAAGAAAACTTAAGAGTTTGAAAACTAAAGATGTTAATAACTACCTTATGTGCATTCTGAAATTTATGACTATCATGATAAGATATCGAATGCACAAAGACATGATTTACATGTACACCTAACTAGCCATGTACGTTGTAAACTAATCAAGCATAGCTTCAAATGAGTTTTAACGAAGTAAAACTATTCTACTTTGAAATACATGACTAGGATGACTTGAGCATGTATGATTAAGACTTATTGACCTCATTGCGTAAGTATAATGGCTAAACATGATAAGCCTTTCTAATTGAACACGTTAAGCTTGTTAAATAGAAAGTTGCTAACGAACTATGTTAAAGGCAAGATGTAAGATAAAACCTAATCATAAACCTTATAACGTGTATGTTCTTCATGTGTCATCATCAACGTATGCAGGTAAGCGAGCTAGGCCATGCAAACTGACTTTTCAGCTCTGGTTTGAATTGGGAGCAGCGCAGTCACGCCACTCCCTAGTTCAAATCCAGGGCGGCCACACCGCCCTGCAGTGTAATCTGACCATGTTGTTTGTAATCTGAAACTGCATGCATGTTATTACAAATGTCCTAAACTGCAAAACATGAATAGTAGAATGTTCAAGTATTATTGAGCATGTTGACGATAAGAAACCATGGATTTATAAGTGTTTATAAAACTTTCAAAATGCTAACTCAGCGATGAATACAAGCTATGTCATTTGCTTACATAGAAACATATAAACTGATTTTGTGCTATGTGTATGTAAGGTAGGTAATGACGTACGTATAGGATGGTACGACTAAGTTAGGATCTTTTATATGTGTTTGACCTACATATCAAGTATATGTATTTAACTTACGTAACTAATGAATACCCTATATACGTAACTATGCTAAAAATGGATTTGAAAGTGTTGATAAGCTATACATCGGTAGACTATGCTTAAGGCAAGTTCTCTATCTTACAAAACTTTAAATATTGCGCAAGTATCTTAAGCCTTGCATTTACTTTATACAATGGACCTTGAAAGAAAGTTTCCTAACTTCATTTGATTTGATATTAAATGCAAGTTCTCTAACTCTTTTCATTTAAATATGGTGTAAATTCTGTGATAACCCGAGAATTTATAAAATCATAAATGATTAAATAAATGTTAAATAATAAGACCTAGACTGAAAATATAGTATGCAATTAAAAATTTTGTGAAGGATTTATATGATTTTGTGTATTGTTTATATATTTATAAAAAGAATTAAGAATAAAGTCTTGTAACATAATATACATATTAGGTATGGAAATTAAATAACCTAAGGGTTATAATAGAAAATGATGTTAGTATTTAAAATATTAACTAGAACTAAGAGATTAAGTTTATTATCTTAATTTATTAATTTTATTAAAGCAAGTCTAATTGGGTTAAATAATTAAATGTATATGAGTAAGGAATTGAATTACAATTGAGTGAATATAACCCTAATTAAATGCTTAGGGTATGATAGAATTAGAATTAGTGGACTATGTTAATTTACATAGCCCAACTATTTTATTAGTAAGCCCAAAAAAATTAAATTCAAAGCCCAATTTTTAGCCCACTAGTTAAGAGACATTTTGGACATTTGATATATTAAATAAAGCAAGAAAACGAAAACAAATTGGGAGAATAAAGGGCCCATAAATTCGGCCCATATAGAGAGCAGAAGAAAGGTTCATGAATGTAATTATTACATTTACCAACTCTTCACCAACTCTCACATGTGTTACTCTCTCATTTAACCAACACTTATCACCAAGTGTGCAAGCAACCTCCTAATAAGTATGAGAGAGAGAGAGGGCAAGAGGAGTTGGAGAATAATATACATATACATTACATATCTATACATTTTAAAAACAAAAATCAAAAATCTAAGTTCCTTCCTCTTTCTCTTTCATTTCATTTCCAAGCTTAGCAAAAACAAAAATGAAATCAAGAGAGAGAGAGGAGAGGGACTGTGGGAAGAGGGAGAGAGAGAGAGAAGGCAGCTTTGATCTTTCTTCCACTTAAAATCATCATCTTCTTTGAAAGATTAAGAAAGGCTAGCAAGAGATTACGGTATAAATCACCTTTGATTTAAGTTATTCTTAGTTGTTTAAATCAAAATTTGGATTTATGTTCTTGAACTTCAAAACTCTAGATCTACATGATCTAGAGTGTGTTATGTGTAAATCTAACCATTTGGTGTATCAAAAATTAGATCAAAAGCAGGAAAAAGAAAACTATGTTTTAAAAGTTAGAAAATTATAATTTTATTAGTATAAATTATGTTTTGTTTGTGTTTGGTGAAGTTTGAATGAAATATATCATGGATTATGGTAGATCCTTGATCTTAAGGTGTATTAGTATGTATTATGATGGTTTATGATGTTTAATGTTGGGTTAATCAAGAGATCTATGAAGATTTCTTAGAAAACACAAGTTTTAAAATAAGATTTTTGAGAAAACGGAATATGATATTTAAACAACCATATCTCTCATTGTGTTTTGAATTTTTGAGTGTGGTTAATTTCTGGAGTTAGATCTAGAAGTCTTCTAACAAATCCAAGTGGAATCAATGAAAAATTATTTGTAGATTTCCGTGTGGACTATTTTGAACAAAAGACGCCAAATCTAAAAAGCGACAAAAGTAGGCTATCCAGATTATTAAAGGGCATTTTCGTCCACTTGGTTTTGAAAATAATTCCACTCTTTTTGGAAATTAATATATATGTTATAAAGTAGCTTGTGTCCAAAAATGAACTCATTCCAACTTCAATTGAGGAAGTTATGACCATTTCAATATTTGCGTTTTTCTGACAAAAATTGCTAAAACCGGAGTTGTATAATTCTAATGGCCACAAAATTTAAACTGGAGGCTCACGATAACATCTATAAGATCTCGCAAAGAGTTGGGAATTTCTGAAGATCAGCGCGATGTAGCAAATTTCTTAAGGAATTAACTAGAAATGGATTTTTGAAAAATACTAAAGAAAATTGAAAACTTCGTGAAAAATTATTTTTGTATATGAAATACATGTATTTATGTATGGACAAAAGATAAAAAAATAATAAGATGATTTTGTTAAAAAGGGGAATCCAGCTTGCTGTATTGCAATCAAGTTTATTGGTTGGCCATCGGGTTGCTGGATTTGAGGTTAGTTGAATCTAGGCTTGCTGGATTGGATGTTAGTTTGAATCCAGGCTTGCTGGATTGGAGGTCAATTTTATCCAGTCTGCTGGATTGGGAATTAGTTACTAAATTGAAATTCAATATGAATCCAGGTTGCTGGATTAGGTATTCGGCTTACTTAATTATAAATGACATATAAAATAAAAGACTAAGTGTTAATTCACAAGTTATATGATACAGTGGTGTTAAGTCAAAGGTAGTGCAATCGTAACCTTTAATGGTTGATGTATAGTAGATGGGCTAAACGACTCCTTCATATGGGAAAGGTATCTACGAATTAGTAACTGATCTAACTCACTATGAAAATAGTGTAGACGAGACGGAAGCTAATTTATTAGTTGTTTGTGGGAAACCACTCAGTATACTATATTAAATATTATTAATGACTCGATGTCTGCTAGGTTTAGACTTGTGTATATGTATAGTGTTAAGATTATCTAATATTTGACTATGTGTTTAAATGTTAGATAGTTTACCTATAAAGTATGTTATACTAATTGAAAGATCAATATTATAACTGATAGGTCTTTTTAATAAAGCGATTAACTTACATTGCATAGCAATAATCGACAGTACGTGCAAGTTTCCTAACTCGAACTCGAGTTGTTATTGTAAAGCATGTTCGTGAATAATTATTGTTGATTATTCACATTTATACTGATTATTGATTCGCACGTTGTGTATATTGTATATATTCATCAAGTATTGAAAGGCTGATCACCTTTATTACCATATTGTTCAGTTGAATTTATTCATGTTCATTGTTGGCTATTCAACATTATTGATTCATGTTTCTTCACAATTCTTATATTGTTCAAAGTTTGTCAGCTTATTATTCTTTTCAATAATGATATATCTTCATTTGAACTTAAACTTGCTGGGAAAACTTGTTGCTCACCCTTGCTATATCATGATAAATATTTTAGATTAAAGACGAAACTTCAGACACAGTCAAAGGCAAAGACAAGTTCTAGAATGGAATTATTATACGGTTAAAATGGTAATAGTATAGGATACAAATGACATTGAATGTCGTGTGGGATATTGAATGCAGGTATTAAGTTAAGGTTACAGACCTTGGAAAGTTTGTTGTAAAAGTTATTGTATAAACAATTTATGTTTATATCTTCCGCAATAGTTATAGAAATGATATATCATAACGTACCAGGTCCGAGGTTCTTGGGACCCGGATTTGGGGGCGTTACAGTTGGTATCAGAGCTGTAGGTTATAAACCTTAGGTAGTGTTACCTTAGGCTATAACAGCAGAGATGAGGAATAAGAATAAACTCAAATAGAGTTTAAGTTCTAAGCGATGAATTTAGGCAAGGTATTAATAAGTCAATAAGATTCAAAGAAGAATCATGACAAGTAATAAAGATTCAGAGTTTCCTAACTCTGATAATAAAGATGAACATTAGTAATGAATAGATAGAGTCTAAAAGACTAAAAGTATATGGGGAAAAAGATCGTAAAACAAACAGATCATAAGATAGGAAAGAATCGTAATATAATACGATTATAAAATCAGATTACAACGTGATCTGATGGGGTCATAGGAGGATAGATGATTAATCAAATGATTAAAAACTTTATAGCATAATTGTTGTATGACTGTTGTACTATGAAATAGTACGACTTAAACTCAGAAAAGAGTTGTGAATTGTAGATACAGATTAAATGAAATTCGTATCGAGTAAAGAGGGAGCTAGGTATATGTGGGATTTCAATTGAGGAACTCAGGTGATTGCTAAGTTGTACAAACCTTTGTATGGGCGGGGGTTTTGTGCTTGGTCTAACGACTACTTAGTTTATCATTTTGATAATCATTGAAATGTCGGTGTCGCACTATTCGCTATATGTATGATGAGAAGGTGATTCTTTTCTCATGTGTATAACGGATATGTAGAGAATATAAGATTAGGTGTGAGTTCTTTAAACTCATACGTATGGTAAGTTCGTTACTCATAATCGTATGGTTAAACCCTTCAGCGAATGGATGACTTTGGAATGACTAGGATAAGTTTCAAAACCCATAAGTCCCTGAACTCAAAACGTGTGGTATGTTTGATCAACTATACGGGGGTATAGGAAAGTTGTGAATGAAGGATTGAGGATAATAGAAATAGATAGAATTATTAAACAATTGATCATTAAAAAAATTGATGTTGATGGTGGAAGCATAGGTATTCCAAATCTTCTAGCTGTGCTAGACTTCAAAATTTTTGACATAAGCTAAATTCGCACTGATGTGCCTTTAAAAATATAAATGAATTTTGTTATCAGCGACACATGGATTACAATTGTGTAGAAGTGGGCTTCGTACCACTAACACATCGTTACCTGTTGTGGCATTATAACACCAAAAATGAATTTTTGGCTATCTTCAAAACATGGTTACAATTGTGTATGCGTGGACTTCGGGACCCTGACACATCGTTACCTGTTGCGACATTATAATTCCAAAAATGATTTTCAATAGTTTTGAACGGCTTAGAGAAGAGTCTACGCTAATTGTTTCGGCTAGACAAAAATTATTTAAAATATCAAAATGTATCTTATATATCATTAATGCATCATTGAACCTAGTGCAAAGATGATAAAAACGATGGAGTTATTAATAAAATCTTATCTAGTGTTGGATGTCATCTAAAGATCGTCAGTCCACTATGGTATATTGTTTTATGACAAAGTCACAAAAATGACAGAATCTTCAACGGACTGTAAATATTGTGCGGTATAATGACGTCATAAAATGATTTTCAGAATTTTAAAGAAAAGTCAAGTGTCAATTAAATTTGGCAAGACACATATTTTGATTGATATTGGAATTATTGGTATATGTCTAAGCTAACTGATTCAGCTAGATAAATGTTTATGAAAATTCAAGTACTTTTTGAGAACTTATCGATACGGACTCTAGGCTGAGTATGAACATCCCTAAATTGGGAAATATTTATGCGCCAAAGGCGGTGATGATAAACGCGAATGTCGTTCCAGCATATAGCATCTGATCAATACAGGGCATATGGACTGATCACCCAATGTGTCTGTAAGACCAGAGCGGTTTACAGATGAATTTCTGTTTAAACCTTTTCGAAATTAAAAAATGAAAGTTCATAGCCACTCAGCATTATATGAAAAGTTTTTTTTAACTCTTTGGGGAGAAGTCTGGGTAGAATGTGATGATAGAATAGTTCTTCAAAGAAGGAAGCAAGATGTACTCATTAAATTGAGAATGAAATCAGATAAAGGTTAAGTCGAAGACCTAGTTTTGGTGAAACAAAGGAGTAGGGATTAGTAGGCTGTAATTTCGAGGACGAAATTCTTAGAAGAAGGGGTGAATGTGACAACCCGAGAATTTATAAAATTTATAAAATCTTAAATGATTAAATAAAAGTTAAATAATAAGACCTAGACTGGAAATAGAGTATGAATTTAAAATTTTTGTGAAGGACTTATATGATTTTGTGTATTGTTTATATATTTATAAAGAGAATTAAGAATAAAGTCTTGTAACATAATATACATATTAGGTATAGAAATTAAATAACCTAAGGGTTATAATAGGAAATAATGTTAGTATTTAAAATATTAACTAGCACTAAGAAATTAAGTTTATTATCTCAATTTATTAATTTTATTAAAGCAAGTCTAATTGGGTTAAGTAATTAAATGTATATGAGTAAGGAATTAAATTACAATTGAGTGAATAGAAACCCTAATTAAATGATTAGGGTAGGATAGAATTAGAATTAGTGGACTATGTTAATTTACATAGCCCAACTATTTTATTAGTAAGCCCAAAAGAATTAAATTCAAAGCCCAATTCTTAGCCCACTAGTTAAGAGACATTTTGGACATTTGATATATTAAATAAAGCAATTAAAATAAAACAAATTGGGAGAATAAAGGGACCATAAATTCAGCACGTATAAAGAGGAGAAGAAAGGTTCACGAATATAATTATTATATTTACCAACTCTTCACCAACTCTCACATGTGTCACTCTCTCATTTAACCAACACTTATCACCAAGTGTGCAAGCAACCTCCTAATAAGTATGAGAGAGAGAGAGAGGGCAAGAGGAGTTGGAGAATAATATACATATACATTACATATCTATACATTTTAAAAACAAAAATCAAAAATCTAAGTTCCTTCCTCTTTCTCTTTCATTTCATTTCCAAGCTTAGCAAAAACAAAAATGAAATCAAGAGAGAGAGAGAGGAGAGGGACTGTGGGAAGAGGGAGAGAGAGAGAGAAGGAAGCTTTGATCTTTCTTCCACTTAAAATCATCATCTTCTTTGAAAGATTAAGAAAGGCTAGCAAGAGATTACGGTATAAATCACCTTTGATTTAAGTTATTCTTAGTTGTTTAAATCAAATTTGGATTTATGTTCTTGAACTTCAAAACCCTAGATCTACATGATCTAGAGTGTGTTATGTGTAAATCTAACCATTTGGTGTATCAAAAATTAGATCAAAAGCAGGAAAAAGAAAACTATGTTTTAAAAGTTAGAAAATTGTAATTTTATTAGTATAAATTATGTTTTGTTTGTGTTTGGTGAAGTTTGAATGAAATATATCATGGATTATGGTAGATCCTTGATCTTAAGGTGTATTAGTATGTATTATGATGGTTTATGATGTTTACTGTTGGGTTAATCAAGAGATCTATGAAGATTTCTTAGAAAACACAAAGCTTTTAAAATAAGATTTTTGAGAAAACGGAATATGATATTTAAACAACCATATCTCTCATTGTGTTTTGAATTTTTGAGTGTGATTTATTTCTGGAGTTAGATCTAGAAGTCTTCTAACAAATCCAAGTGGAATCACTGAAAAATTCCATGTAGATTTCTGTGTGGACTATTTTGAACAAAAGACGCCAAATCTAAAAATCGACAAAAGTAGGTTGTTCGGATTTTTGAAGGGTAGTTTAGTGCCCTTATTTTTTGAGAGAATTCCAAACTTTTTGGACATTAAAATATATGTTATAAAGTAGCTTATGTTTAAAAATGAACTATTCCGACTTCAATTGAGAAGGTTATGACCATTTCAATATTTATGTTTTTCCGACAAAAATTGCTATAACCGGAGTTGTATAACTCCGATGGCCACGAAATTTAAAGTGGAGGCTCATGATAACGTCTGTAAGATCTCGCCAAGATTTGGGAATTTTTGGAGTTAAGCATGATGTAGCAAATTTCTTAAGGAATTAACTAGAAATAGATTTTTGAAATATACCAAAGAAAATTGAAAAATTATTGAAAAATTATTTTTGTGTATGACATACATGTATTTATGTATGGACAAAAGATAAAAAAATAATAAGATGATTTAGTTAAAAACTGGAATCCAGCTTGCTGGATTGCAATCTAGTTTATTAGTTGGCCATCGGGTTGCTGGATTTTAGGTTATTTGAATCCAGGCTTGCTGGATTGGATGTCAATTTGAATCCAGGATTGCTGGATTGGAGGTCAGTTGTATCCAGTCTGCTGGATTGGGAATTAGTTACTAAATTAAAATTCAATATGAATCTAGGTTGCTGGATTAGGTATTCGGTTTACTTAATTATAAATGGCTTATAAAATGAAAGACTAAGTGTTAATTCACAAATTATATGATATAGTGGTGGTAAGTCTAAGGTAGTTCAATCGTACCATTTAATGGTTGATGTATAGTAGCTGGGCTAAACGACTCCTTCATATGGGGAAGGTATCTACGAATTATTAACTGATCTAAGTCACTGTGAAAATAGTGTAGACGAGACGAAGGCTAATTTGTTAGTTGTTTGTGGGAAACCACTCAGTATACTATATTGAATATTATTAAAGACTCGATGTGTGCTAGGTTTAGACTTGTGTATATGTATAGTGTTAAGGTTTTCTAATATTTGACTATGTGTTTAAATGTTAGATAGTTTACTTATAAAGTATGTTATGCTAATTGAAAGATTAATCGTATAACTGATAGGTCTTTTCAATAAAGCGATTAACTTAAATTGCGTAGCAGTAATCGATGGTACAAGCAAGTTTCCTAACTCAAACTCGAGTTGTTATTATAAAGCATGTTCGTGAATAATTATTATTGATTATTCACATCTATACTGATTATTGAGTCGCACGTTGTGCATATTGTATATATTCATCAGGTATGAAAGGCTGATCACCTTCATTATCATATTGTTTAGTTGAATTTATTCATGCTGATTGTTGGCTATTCAGCATTATTGATTCATGTTCTTTCACAATTCTTATATTGTTGAAAGTTTGTCAGCTTATTATTCTTTTCAATCATGATATATCTTCATTTGAACTAAATTTGCTGGAAAAACTTGTTGCTCACCCTTGCTATATCATGATAAATATTTCAGATTAAAGACGAAACTTCGGACACAGTCAAAGGCAAAGACAAGTTCCAGAATGGAATTATTATATGGTTAAAATGGTAATAGTATAGGATACAAATGACATTGTATGTTGTGTAGGATATTGAATGCAGGTATAAAGTTAAGGTTACAGACCTTGGGAATTATGTTGTAAAAGTTATTATATAAACAATTTATGTTTATATCTTCCGTAATAGTTATAGAAATGATATATCATAACGTACCAGGTCCGAGGTTCTTGGGACCCTGATTTAGGGGCGTTACAAATTCGAATTTTTGATATATTGACCATATCTACGTCAAACAACTATTTCTTATTATTCTAAAATCTAATTTATATCTTGATGTTGTTGCAAGCATTGAACTTATCGTTCTTAAATGCATTACAAAAGTTGTTTAAGCCATTTGATTCGGCTAGACTAATATCGTATGTTAGAAAATTATCCAAACTAATTGACTTGGTGCGGACTCTTATAATTCTACTGAGATGAACAACCCTCATGGAAGAGAAAAATTATATACAACTGTCGGGGAACCAACGTGCGCACATGAGTATGATTAAATGTTATGCATAATGTAGGGTAATTTAGGTTGATCACCTGTTGTACTTATTTTATTAGATTTTTAGAATAATACTGTTAATTCCAGTAAGAGTTCATAGTCCTTACTGACTGCTCAGTGTTCATTATTTTGAAACCTTGAAATGGTTAAAACTTGAATCTTGTTGATATCTTTCTATCCATAGTGACTACTATTGAGAACTATTGATACTACTTGTTATTCCTGAACTATCATTTACTGTTGTACCCTTGGGATTTGAAATCTATATTACTCACCCGTATTGCTATATTACTTGCTGAGCAAACTCGTTGCTCATTCTTGCTTTCCCTAAAACATTTTAGTTAAGGTAGAGCAGTGCGGACCCTCTAGCACAGATACGGGCAAGGGTAAGGCTACGTCGTAGCTTTGTACCCTTTTAGAAACATTATGATGATTGTAATAAGATTATTTCGTATTTTGTACTAGTTATGTTAAGCTTTGTTTAAGTTTTGTTTAAGTCATGTTTAAGACATGTTGGAGATATGTTTAAGTTACAAGACCATGGGACATGAATATTTATATTAAATAAATATAAATTATTCTATTATACCGTTGCATGAGATGTTAGTACGTTATTAGAATTTAGTAAGTGATCTACCGAATTCGAGACGCGGGCGGTCTAAATTTGGGGGAGTTACAGGTTGGTATCAAAGCGTTAGTTATAAAGTTTACGAGCAAGAGTCCTTAGATTATAACTTTTGGAGAACTTAGAAGATAGAAGGGGATGAAACTCATGTCTAGTTTTCCTAGAGAGACTTAGTGTGCTATAAAATATAGTTTCATTCTATAGAATGAACTTATGTTTTATTTTCTAATGGAGTTTGTTGTTTGTTATCTTGTGTGTGTGGTTGTAGGATGATAGATATGGGAGGACCTAGTAGAGTGGCAGAGGAAGAGCCTTGGGATATACATGTAGTATATGAGGCACCTTTAGTAGCCGAGCCTGTGCAGGCAGTAGCACCGTCCGAGTTTGATGACTAGGACGAGATAGAGGTAGAGTCGGATCCCGAGGAGGAGCCCATGGAGGACGAACCTATTGAAGATTCTGATGAGCCTACGATCGAGGAAAGGATGTTGGGAGAGTACTAGGAGCGGATCTTGGAGTTAGACTGACGAGTTCAAGGGCTAGAGGTTGAGGCTCAAGAGAGAGAGAGAGAGAGATTGAGTTCCAAAAACTGAGGGACTGTGACACCAACAAATCTAGGTCCTCTGACCCCAGTCCGGTCGTCACGATACAATACAAACATCCACCTCTAAACAACATACGATAACTAAATGCGGAATATAATAAAAATACATCGTTCATTCAAAAGGTGTTACTAGTCCCAAGATTCGATAACCTTAAAACAGTCATGCAAACATACCGTAGAATAGTCATTAGGTTTCATATTACATAACAGAAATTTAATTAAACATAAAGATAAAGTCTGCTCCTTGCAAACTAATCCTACATCATCCCTTTACCCTTGTCCTTCCCTGAAGTCTCGGGCTTAACTACAATATAAGTCACGATATAGCAAGAATGAGCAACAAGTTTTCTCAGCAAGTTTAAATACAAAAATAAAGGATATATCATGATGAATAGAAAATATCTGACAATGAATTCGACAATATGAATATCGAAAGCAAGAATAATGATTGCTTTTAGAATAACTGATAGTCAAGTAGACTTCGAACTATAAAACTCCAACGGAATCAATAGTTGATTGACCCTTTGGTTACTGGCTACAGAATAGTACTTGAGGGAACCAGTCTCGCGTACGCCATGTAAATGCATAACATTCAACTCTGCTATTTTTATCTTATATTAGATACCTAGGGTACTCCCCTATATATAAGGGGTGTTCTTTTCAGTCTAAGATTCCATACCATCAATTGGTCTGGATAGCTTTTATAAAACTTCATACAATTGTCTAACCGAACAAGGGTTCAGACTCTATCTGACGCAGTTCAAGAATTATAGAACTTTTAAATAAGGTACAAGTCTAAGACTGTACGAACTCAAGTGCACCAAGTGCAAATATCAACAATATCGATGTCGAATAGTTGTAAAGTAATTAAACCACCTAATAGTATGCTTGAAAATAAAGTTCAAGCTTTAAATAATTAACTGTCAATACAATAGTAACCTGTTCAATACAATATGAGAAGGATAGGAACTTGCACAATAAAGAGTGTAAAGGAACTTGTATTCCAATCAAGTGAAGTTAAGAAACTCGCTTACACGATTCATTGAATAAGGTTGTGCAAGAATTTAGAATACTTGCCTGTTTGTTCAGTTACGAATAAGTTCTAGCTTTAATTAAACTACGTTGAAATGACCTAACATTAACAAGTCTGTCTCTCAATTAGTATGTGTAAACTAACATAAGTTCATACATACAAAAATATAGTCATCAGGTAAGTCTATCACATAAGACCACAATTTGTATCAAACAGACCATATTTAACATGTTATAGGTTATTATATGTTAACTGCCAAAAATCGGATTTCACAAACTGTCCAGACTTGAAAGTGGCCTGGCGCAGCTGTGCCGGTTTAAGCTTTTAGAGTGGCGCAGCTGCGCCACTCACTGGTCAAACCAAAAATGAGTTTTTATGCTGCTGGACAACCTGAGTTTATTCACTAGCATTCAGACTACTGACATTAATTAATATACATGCTCTATGGTTATAATTTCAAGTTCGAAACTTAGAATGCTCATTCTAACCACATTCAAAGTTATATGTTTTCATGCCGGTAATTCATATACCTTAATGTAATCAATTCCATGTTACAAGGGTTAGCTACATAGTCATATTACCACATCACGAGGCTAACAATACTTAGTAAGCATGCTTGTGCGTATACTACTCATGTATACATGTTAATCACATAGTTCATGCCTTAGAAATTTATTTCTTGAATACGTGTGTATAGGTGATATCCATGTTTCATCACATGACACTCATGTCAACATGTCTATAGGCATAATGATATCCTAATATACATGCTTGCATAATCATAACATAATTCTCATGGTAATTGATGTCATTAGTTTTCACATTCTAGGTTTTCCATTGAAAAATCACACTAAGTCAACTAAGTATATGCAAGGCATCTTGACATATAACTCTTATGCATTTGAAACATATATTAAATCCACATATACATGGTCAAATGGTCAGAATCTACAAGATAAAAGTCTTGGTCAAGTTCACTTTGAAAAGTCTAAAGTTTCTTATCTTTGAAATCGTCTTAA
Organism: Panax stipuleanatus; assembly: GCA_020205555.1. Lineage (NCBI taxonomy): Eukaryota > Viridiplantae > Streptophyta > Magnoliopsida > Apiales > Araliaceae > Panax > Panax stipuleanatus. The sequence continues at coordinate 36,024,102 of CM035125.1, forward strand.
CTTTCAATCAAGTATGCTAGTGTGTGATTAATACTTTAAATATGCATTTCATGTCAATATAAACCATACGAGCATGCTTTCAAAATCAGAATGTATATATGTTACGTATATGTCAAAGTTCATATTCGAGACTATAAGTTTCATTTCAAAACCATAAGTTTTTTCATCACTCGTGTGTACTAACATCATTACACATGCTCATACTGCATCTATGTACATATATATACCTATTAACCATGACCACATACTTGCCAAATAGGGTACTATAGGTTAGTACATAACAGCTAAGTAACAGAAGCAGGAAACTCTGATCCAGGCCCTGCGCAGCTGCGCCGCTGGCCAGTACAAAACTGGTGCAGCTGCGCAGGTGCCGGCCAGAGATAGACACTGTACTGCTTCGGCAGAAACTTAGCCCAACTCAGAAATTTTCAAACGAAAATCAATCTAAACATATTACAATACATTTCTATCAGGCTTATAACACATAACAACCATTTCTCCAATCAATTAACATCCAATTCAATTGAAATCAAGAATCAAAGAATTAGAAATTCACAGAAATTGAAGAACAAGAATGGGAAGTGATATGCCTTTGTAATTTGCTAACTCACACTTCCTCTACTGATATGTATATAAGTACTCACTCTTTTCTTGAATTTATTAGATAATTTTTCTAGCAAATTGAGAATGAGAGGGAGAGCTTTCATTTATAGAAAATTGATTGCCCAGTACATAGCTTTGCTTCATGTTTTGATTCAATGTGCAATATAAGAATTCAATGGGTAGGAAGGAGTTGGTGATTTAGTTGTTGGAGTTCATCATCATGCCCACTCCCTATTGCATGATTGCTATGAAGCTAGGGAGTTTGCTGAGTTTGAGGAAGAATAGGGAATAGGATAGCCTCATGGTGTATTCACATGTGTATGATATATGACCCTCACTTTGGGACAAGAACTCAGCATTTTGACAATCATACAACACTTAGTTATGCTAAGGTTACACATATATATAAGCCCACTTAGGTATATATAAAATACACTAGGTTATATAATATATATACACATAGTATATACTTAAACTACATGTATCCATTCCATATATATTTAAATGGGTGTTGCCATGTTATTTCAAATAGCAATTAATAATGAATAGGTACACAACATATAATCCATGTACATTTTCCTTGATACCGAATGTAAAGCAATTGGGGTATTATTATTACTCGTTATTATAATTGTTATCATTTTAATAACTTACTGAGATCAATTATTTATTGATATTACTATATGTTGATGAGGTATACATGAATGTTTACTCACACACTTTATGTTACATAAACAATATTATTGTGTAACTCTACTAATGCAAATAAATCTTACTATATAGTCTGTATATAATATACATAGCCATATCAAAAGTCACATTGTATTATATACAATATAGATAACTGCCTTATATTAAAGGTTTAACATATCACATGCTTGTATGAAACAAATAATCAAGTAAATATAATATTATTATATTTATTAATCTCTTACTCATTAATTATTATTTATTCATAATAATTATTAATCAACACATTATCAAATAATTAATCATAATTGAAATTAATTAAACACGTTTAAATCCTACCACGATACTCAAATAAGTTGAATATTTAGTTTTTAATAATCTTATCAATTCTCGGATATTAAAGTCTCAGGGCTAGTCCACTAATTTAAATAAACCATTAGTGACTTCCTTTAAATAATCCTAGAAATTTATTGCATAGGCTCTATCTCACATAATCACATAATCAGTTAAGGTTTAAATAAGCTCACAAACTAACTCATTAAAAATTTAAATCACATATTTAATTAATAATTACACTTAAAATTCATGGCCGTTACATCCCTCCCCCCTTATACAAATTCCATCCTCGAAATTGTTAAAATATGGTTACTTAAATAAAAGTGGATAATTCGCTCTCATTTTCTCTTCTAGCTCCTATGTAGCTTCTTCAACTGCGTGATTTCTCCAAAGAATCTTAACGGAATGAATGATCTTATTCCTCAGCTTCTGTTCCTTCATATCTAGTATCTGGATAGGAACTTCCTCGTATGATAATTCTTTCTCAACATGGATAGGTTCATAGGAGATAACGTGCTTGTAGTCTGGTTTATACGGCGGCAACACTGACACATGAAATATGTTGTGAATGTGCTCAAGTTCAGGAGGTAACGCCACCTCGTACGCCACTTCACCGACTCGCCTCAGAATCTCAAACGGTCCTATGAACCTAGGGCTCAACTTGCCCTTCTTCCCAAAATGAATCTTCCCCTTCCAGGGAGATACTTTCAGAAAAGCATAGCTTCCTAATTCAAATTCTTTCTTCTTGCGATGCAAGTCCGCATACTTCTTCTAGCGATCTTGAGCCGCTACTAGTCGTGCTCTTATCACCTTGATAATCTCTACAGTCTGTTGTACCAATTCTGGTCCCAACAGTCGACGTTCTCCAACTTCGTCCCAACACAACGGTGTTTGACATTTTCTCCCATAAAGCGCTTCATACGGTGGCATTCCAATACTAGCGCGATAACTATTGTTGTACGCAAACTCTACTAATAGAAGGTGATCCTCCCAACTACCCTTGAAGTCCATTACACAAGCTCGAAGCATGTCTTCAAGTGTTTGAATTGTTCTTTCGCTTTGCCCATCGGTCTGCGGATGATACGCGGTACTCATTCGTAACTGTGTCCCCAATCTCTCTTGAAGACTCTTCCAGAAATTCGACGGGAAAAGAGGATCTCTATCAGATACAATAGATACCCGCAACCCATGTCTCGAGATAATTTCCTTGACATATAATCGGGCTAGCTAGTCCAAACTATACTTAATCTTAATCGGCAAAAAGTGAGTTGACTTCGTAAGACAATCTACAATTACCCATATGGCAATCTGCCCTTTCTGCGTTGCCGGAAGTCCCACCACAAAATCTATCGTGATGTGCTCCCATTTCCATTCTAGAATCTCTAACGGTTGTAATAACCCGCTTGGTCGTTGGAGCTCTGCCTTGACTCTCTAACAAGTTAAACACCTACTTATGCATTCTACAACTTCCCTCTTCATGTTTGGCCACCAAAAGTGATGACGCAAGTCTTGGTACATCTTTGTGCTTCCTGGGTGTATCGAGGATCTCGTACTGTGCGCTTCTTGCAAAATTTCTTCCCTTAATTGTGGTACTAATGGTACCCAAATTCGTCCTTCAAACCTTAGCAGTCCAGTGCTATCAATCTTGAATTTCAAATAATCACCTTCAATAATCCGCTTCTTGATAATATCACAATCTTCGTCCTTCTCTTGTGCCTCCTTAACCTTATCTAATAAAGTCGGGCTCGCAGTTACTGTAAATAATTTCTCGTTGATCTCCATCGGATACTTAACCTCCAAATCTAGTCGTTCGAAATCTTTCACTAACTCTTCTTGAATGGTTAACTTCGATAACTTCTCTCCGCCTTTTCTGCTCAAGGCATCTGCCACTACATTTACTTTGCCTGGATTGTACAGAATCTCACAATCATAATCTTTGATCAATTCTAGCCATCGGCGCTGCCTCATATTTAATTCTTTCTGTGTGAAGATATACTTCAGACTCTTGTGGTCCGTATATATCTCACACTTCTCACCATAAAAATAATGTCATCAAATCTTCAAGGCAAAAACTACTGCTGCTAATTCCAGGTCATGAGTCGGATAACCCTTCTCATAATCTTTCAACTGAAGTGAAGCGTACGCAATGACCCTGCCATGTTGCATTAGTACACAGCCAAGACCCTTGTGTGACGCATCGCTATACATTATAAACCCTCCCGTGCTATTTGGTAAAGCTAACACAGGTGCTTGACTAAGCCTCTTCTTCAACTCTAGGAAACTCTCTTCACACTTCTCCGTCCAAACGAACTTAACTGTCTTTCTAGTAAGATTGGTCAACGGCGATGCCAATTTCAAAAGATCCTGGATGAATCTTTGATAGTATCCCGCTACTCCTAAGAAACTACTGATATCTGTTGGCGTCTTCGGCTGCTCCCAATTGATAACCGCTTCTACTGGATCCACCGAAACACCATTCTTGTCGATAACGTGCCCCAAACACTACACTCTCTGCAACCAAAACTCACACTTGGAGAATTTTGCATACAGCTTCTCTCTCCTTAATGTCTCCAACACTATTCGAAGATGCTTAGCGTGTTCTTCCTCCGTCTCTGAATACACCAGAATGTCATCGATGAATACGACAACGAACTTATCCAAATACTATTTGAACACTCTATTCATCAAGTCCATAAATGCTGCCGGCGCGTTCGTCAATTCGAATGACATTACCAGAAACTCAAAGTGTCCATACCGAGTTCTGAATGCCGTCTTTGGAATATCCTCCGGCCTCACCTTCAGTAGATGATAACCGGTCCTTAAGTCAATCTTTGAAAAGTACTTCACCCCCTTCAACTGATCAAACAAATCGTCGATCCTAGGCAATGGGTACTTGTTCTTAATGGTGACCTTGTTCAACTCTCGGTAGTCGATACAAAGTCTAAGCGATCCATCTTTCTTCTTCACGAATACGACTGGTGCTCCCCACGGTGATACGCTCGGTCGAATGTATCCCTTATCCAAAAACTCTTGTAATTGAGCCATCAGTTCTTTCATCTCTACCGGTGCCATACGATACGACGCTTTGTATACCAGTGCTGTCCCTGGTGCCAAATCAATGACAAACTTAATTTCTCTATCCGGTGGCAATCTCGGAATCTCGTCTGGGAAGACATCAACGAAATCCCTTACAATAGGTATCTGACCTAGTTCACCCTCGACTCGTCGAGTATCAACCACGTGAGCCAAATAACCTATACAACCCTTCCTCAGCAATCTCTGCGCTTGTATCATCGTCAGACAATGAGATTGTCTTGGTGATTTACTACCATGAAATACTACCTTCGACTTGTTTGGAGTCTTAAGGTGTACGCACTTCTTCTTACGGTCGATAACTGCTCCGTGATTCAATAACCAATCCATTCCAAGGATTACATCAAACTCCCCCAAATGAATCAGTATCAAATCCACGTTGAGCTTAAATCCTTGCAATTCAGTATAACAATTCCTATGAATGTGATCTACGGGAATAATTTCCTTATTTGTTACTTCTACGTTCATAGGGTGTTCTAATCTTTCACGAGGTAAGTCTAATCGTTTAGCAAATTCTTCAGAAAAAAAAGAGCAGGTAGCACCCGAATCAAATAACGCATAAGCATCAATATCAATAATCGGGATGATACCTGACACCACGTCCTTAGACTCCACCGCATCCTGAACGGTCATGTTGAACGTGCGTGTCGTTGGCCTGTTGGCTTGACTGGCTGGCCCTCCGATGCTCAGTCCGTTATTGTTGTTGTGGTTGCTGCTAGCTACATCGCCTTTTTTCTTCGGGCAGTCTTTGATTTGATGGTCTTAGGGTCCCACATGAGAAACACCCTTCTTTCTGCTTATTCGGACACTGAGGAGCCATGTGCCCCGGTTGTCCACAACGGTAACAAACACTCTTTCCCTTCATGCACTCCCCCGAGTGATTCCTCCCACAGTTGTTGCACTTTACACTTTTCTTGGCCTCTCCCCCGGACTTGTTACCTCCAGTGGATTGGCTCTCCATCCATTTATGCTTGTTGGGGTTGCTTCCTCCGCTGCTTCCCCCTTTTTGTCCCTCCTGACCGGTCTTCTTTTCTTGTTTCAATCAAGCTATGGATTCATTGCCTCCTTCTGTAATGATAGCCCTTTCTAGTAGATCAGAGAGTGTCTTAATCTTTAATACTGCGACTGCTTTCTGCACCCAAGGTTTCAGTCCTAATTCGAACCTCCTTGCCTTCTTGGCTTCCGTGTCTACCTGATGTGAAGTGAATCGGGCCAACTCGTTAAATCTTGACGCGTACTCTACGATAGACATACTACCTTATTTTAACTCTAGAAACTTAACTTCCATATCCTATTGCATATTCTCTGAGAAGTAATTCTCGAGAAATAGTTCCTTAAATTTATCCCAAGGAATAACTCCTTCACCTGCCCGTCCCTTATTGGCCTTCCACCAATAGTTGGCTTCGCCCTTCATCATGAAAGTGGCAAAACTCGTCTTCTGTGCTTCGACCACTCGTGCGACCTCAAACACTTTCTCCATCTCTTCTATCCAGGTTTGGGCTTCGATTGGGTCTAAGGTTCCCCGGAACTCCGGTGGTCCTACCAATTTAAAGTCCTTAAAGCTCGCCAAATGATGTCCTGGCTGCCCGGCTGCTGGCTGGGGTCTGTTCTGCATTGCCTCAGTTAACAAGTTAACGAAGTTCTACATAGGGTCGACATTTTCCCCTCCACCATTATTAATGGATTCTTCCTCCCTCTGGTTCCGCGGTAGTCTCCTAGGCAGCATGATCCCGAGGAAAGGAAGAAAACATTAAACTTAATATGATATGCTATTCATGTTAGCATTAAGAAGTTTAAGACGTCTATCAATCATATTTGATTCAAATAAACAACTTCAGTATCACAATAAAACCCCATGGATCTCTTCAACCCATCACTTAAATACTCTACTTGAGTTTTCTCCTAAAGTTATAGCCTAGGTTTCGCATTCCTAATGTTTATAACCTAAAGCTTTGATACCAACCTGTAACACCCCCGAATCCGGGTCCTTTAACCCTGGTCTGGTCGTCACGATATAATACAAATATCCACCTCTAAACAATATACGATAACTAAATGCGGAATATAATAAGCGTACGTTGTTCATTCAAAAGGTGTTACTAGTCCCAATATTCGATAACCTTAAAACAGTCATACAAACTTACCCTAAAATAGTCATTAGGGTTCATATTACATAACAGAAATTTAATTAAACATAAAGATAAAGTCTGCTCCTTGCGAACTAATCCTACATCTTCCCTTTACCCTTGTCCTTCCCTGAAGTCTCGGGCTTAACTGCAATATAAGTCATGATATAGCAAGAATGAGCAACAAGTTTTCTCAGCAAGTTTAAATACAACAATAAAGGATATATCATGATGAATAGAAAATATCTGACAATGAATTCGACAATATGAATATCGGAAGCAAGAATAATGATTGCTTTTAGAATAACTGATAGTCAAGTAGACTTCGAACTATAAAACTCCAACGAAATCAATAGCTGATTGACACTTTGGTTACTGGCTACAGAATAGTACTTGAGGGGATCAGTCTCGCGTACGCCATGTATATGCATAACATTCAACTCTACTGTTTGTATCTTATATTAGATACCTGGGGTACTCCCCTATATATAAGGGGTGTTCTTTTCAGTCTAAGAATCCATACCATCAATTGGTCTGGATAGCTTTTATAAAACTTCATACAATTATCTGACCGAACAAGGGTTCAGACTCTATCTTATGCAGTTCAAGAATTATAGAACTTTTAAATAAGGTACAAGTCCAGGACTGTACGAACTCAAGTGCACCAAGTGCGAATATCAACAATATCGATGTGAAATAGTTGTAAAGTAATTAAACCACCTAATAGCATGGTTGAAAATAAAGGTCAAGCTTTAATAATTAACTGTCAATACGATAGTAACCTGCTCAATACAATATGAGAAGGATAGGAACTTGAACAATAAATAGTGTAAGGGAACTTGTATTCCAATCAAGTGAAGTTAAAAAACTAGCTTACACGATTCATTGAATAAGGTCGTGCAAGAATTTAGAATACTTGCCTGTTTGTTCAGCTACGAATAAGTTCTAGCTTTAATTAAACTACATTGAAACGACCTAACATTAATAAGTTGGTCTCTCAATTAGTATGTGTAAACTAACATAAGTTCATACATACAAAAATCTAGTCATCAGGTAAGTCTATCACATAAGACCACAATTTGTATCAAACATACCATATTTAACATGTTATAGGTTATTATATGTTAACTGCCAAAAACCAGATTTCACAAACTGTCTAGACTTGAAAGTGGCCTGGCGCAGCTGCGCCGGTTTAAGCTTTAAGAGTGGCGCAGCTGCGCCACTCACTGGTCAAACCAAAAATGAGTTTTTATGCTGCTGGACAACCTGAGTTTAGTCACTAGCATTCATACTACTGACATTAATTAATATACATGCTCTATGGTTATAATTTCAAGTTCGAAACTTAGCATGCTCATTCTAACCACATTAAAAGTCATATGTTTTCATGCCGGTAATTCACATACCTTAATCTAATCAATTCCATGTTACAAGGGTTAGCTACATAGTCATATTACCACATCACGAGGCTAACAATACTTAGTAAGCATGCTTGTGCGTATACTACTCATGTATACATGTTAATCACATAGTTCATGCCGTAGAAATTTATTTCTTGAATACGTGTATATAGGTGATATCTATATTTCATCACATGACACTAATGTCAACATGTCTATAAGCATAATGAGATCCTAATATACATGCTTGCATAATCATAACATAATTCTCATGGTAATTGATGTCATTAGTTTTCACATTCTAGGTTTTCCATTGAAAAATCACACTAAGTCAACTAAGTATATGCAAGGCATCTTGACATATAACTCTTATGCATTTGAAACATATATTAAATCCACATATACGTGGTCAAATGGTCATAATCTACAAGATAAAAGTCTTGGTCAAGTTCACTTTGAAAAGTCTCAAGTTTCTTATCTTTGAAATCGTCTTAACTTTCAATCAAGTATGCTAGTGTGTGATTAATACTTTAAATATGCATATCATGTCAATATAAACCATACGAGCATGCTTTCAAAATCAGAATGTACATATGTTTCATTTCAAAACCATAAGTTTTTTCATCACTCGTGTGTACTAACATCGTTACACATGCTCATACTGCATCTATGTACATATATATACCTATTAACCATGATCACATACTTGCAAAATAGGGCACCATAGGTTAGTACATAACAGCTAAGCAACAGAAGCAGGAAACTCTGATCCAGGCCCGGCGCAGCTGCACCGCTGGCCAGTACAAAACAGGCACAGCTGCGCATGTGCCGGCCAGAGACAGACACTGCACTACTTCGGCAGAAACTTAGCCCAACTCAGAAATTTTCATACAAAAATCAATCTAAACGTATTACAATACATTTATATCAGGCTTATAACACATAACAACCATTTCTCCAATCAATTAACATCCAATTCAATTGAAATCAAGAATCAAAGAATTAGAAATTCACAAAAATTGAAGAACAAGAATGGGAAGTGATATACCTTTGTAATTTGCTAACTCACACTTCCTCTAATGATATATATATAAGTACTCACTCTTTTCTTGAATTTATCAGATAATTTTGCTAGCAAATTGAGAATGAGAGGGAGAGCTTTCATTTATAGAAAATTGATTGCCCAATACATAGCTTTGCTTCATATTTTGATTCAATGTGCAATATAAGAATTCAATGGGTAGGAAGGAGTTAGTGATTTAGTTGTTGGAGTTCATCATCATGCCCACTCTCCATTGCATGATTGCTATGAAGCTAGGGAGTTTGCTGAGTTTGAGGAAAAATAGGGAATAGGATAGCCTCATGATGTATTCACGTGTGTATGATATATGACCTTTACTTGGGGACAAGAACTCAGCATTTGGACAATCGTACAACACTTAATTATGCTAAGGTTACACATATATATAAGCCCACTTAGGTTATATAATAAATACACTAGGTTATATAATATATATACACATAGTATATACTTAAACTACATGTATCCATTCCATATATATTTAAATGGGTGTTGCCATGTTAGTTCAAATAGCAATTAATAATGAATAAGTACACAACATATAATCCATGTACATTTTCCTTAATACCGAATGTAAAGCAATTGGGTATTATTATTACTCATTATTATAACTGTTATCATTTTAATAACTTACTGAGATCAAATATTTATTGATATTACTATATGTTGATGAGGTATACATGAATGTTTACTCACACACTTCATGTCACATAAACAATATTATTGTGTAACTCTACTAATGCAAATAAATCTTACTATATAGTCTATATATAATATATATAGCCATATCAAAAGTCACATTGTATTATATACAATATAGATAACAACCTTATATTAAAGGTTTAACATATCACATACTTGTATGAAATAATTAATCAAGTAAATATAATATTATTATATTTATTAATCTCTTACTCATTAATTATTATTTATTCATAATAATTATTAATCAACACATTATCAAATAATTAATTATAATTGAAATTAATCAAACACGTTCAAATCCTACCACGATACTCAAATAAGTTGAATATTTAGTTTTTAATAATCTTATCAATTCTCTAATATTAAAGTCTCAGGGCTAGTCCACTAATTTAAATAAATCATTAGTGACTTCCTTTAAATAATCCTAGCAATTTATTGCATAGGCTCTATCTCACATAATCACATAATTAGTTATGGTTTAAATAAGCTCACAAACTAACTCATTAAAAATTTAAATCACATATTTAATTAATAATTAAAAGTCATGGTCGTTACAGGGACGAAGACCACCAGAGGAAGTTAGTGATGCAGGATATGGAGGTGGAGATTGCTTACCGCAAGGAGGCAGGGATCCAGATGGGAACTCTTTTCCATCGCTCGGTATCTAGGAATGTGGACCTGGTAGGAAAACTAGAGGAGGTTCAGCAGAGAGAGTTGAGCGAGTAGGCGGAGAAGGAGGCTCTCTGTAGTCAGCTAGAGCTAGAAGTGATGGAGAGGATTCATTTCGAAGAGAAGTGGGAAGGAGCTAATGATAGGGTAGAAGATTTAGAGGATGAAGTAAGATGTAAGAAGAGGAAGATGAACAAGATGGGTTATTTTTTTCGCTCGGCCACAGAGAGAGTGATTGATGGTGTATACCACTATCCGGCGGAGCAGGGGCAGACCCGTCACACCATGAGCAGGGACTTGATGGCATACATATCACAGGTGGAGTACAAGAGCATCATAGAGTGTGAAATGTTGGGATGAAACCCATTAGTCTAGTGGTAGTAGTAGTAGTAGTAGTTCCTTTTATGTGATGTAATCATTATGATGTATTCCTAATCTTTTGTGCAAGATATGGGATAGATATGTAAACCCCGAGTAGGCTTACGTTAGAGGGGTAGTATGATAGTGTTCCCCGTCTTTTATGATATTAGGGGATATATGTTGACATTTGTAGAAGTATGCTAAGGATGATCATATTAATGTAATGATTTAGCATATAAATATAAATGATCTTATTTCAGAAACGTGTTATAAAATTTTATTCCTTTGCATTGAGAAATGTTTAAGTAATATAATTAGATAATTAAAATAAAATTTTGTGATGCAGATAATGGCACCCAGACGTAGACTAGATGCACCAGAAGAGTCGGTTAACAATGAGAGGGAGAAAGTAGACCCAATACAAAAACTAGTTGATCTGTTAGCAAAAGCCCCCTTTGGGGAAGAAATAATAAACCCGTTCACCCCAATCCCCAAGTAGTTCCAGTTACGAACTTCAAGGACTTTAGGAGCATATGACCTCCAGAATTTGAGGGTACTACCGATACTATAATGGCGCAAACATGGATAAAAGAGATAGAGAAGGCCTTCACCATTGCTCGTGTGGGCGAGGATCAAAAGACTGTATTCGCTACGTATATGATGAGGGGCGAAGCAAACTACTGGTCGGAGGCAAATCAGCAAAGAGCGGGAGAAAGGATTATAACCTGGGATAGGTTTAAGACTCTATTTTTCGAGAATTATTTCACAAAGGGCATGAATAATAGGATGGAGGTAAAATTCCTATAACTTAAGCAAGGAGATATGACGGTGGCGCAATATGCGGCTACGTTCAACGAGCTAGCTTGGTTTGCAGAACACCAGGTAGGGGATGAAGAAAGGAAAGCCAGACATTTTGAGTAAGGACTGAAACCTTGGTTGTTCAACAAGGTGTCGGTTCTCTAGATTGACTCATTTGCCACGCTGTTGGAGAAGGCTATCATTGCAGAGGGAGGTAGTGAAGCCTTAAGTCAGTATAACAAAGAGAAGAAGAGTAAGAACACTAGAGGAGAAAGCCGTGGAGGGAGTAGCAGCGGAGGATGTAATCTAGGAATGATGAAGTGGGATAATAACAACAACAACAGAAACAAAAATCAAGCGGGAAGTCACCAAGGAGGATTTAAGAAACGAGTAGAGGGATGCCCAAAGTGTGGGAAAAACCACCAGGGAGAGTTCTAGAAGGGGCGCAATACCTGTTATAACTGTGGCCAATAGGGGAACATTTCACCCAACTGCCCAAAGCCAAAGAAGATCAATGGATGTTTCGCTTGTGGCTCAATTGAGTATCAAATCAAGGATTGCCCAAAGAAGGGAAACAGCGGAGGAAGCGGCAAACAAAGGGGGAAGCATCAAGCCAATGATCGGCGGACCAACACAATCCAACCGCCCAGCCGCCATAACCTTTAACATGACGGTACAGGACGCAGTAGCTGCGAAGGACGTGGTGTCAGGTATTATCCCAATCAATAATATAAATGCATATGTATTATTCAATTCGGGTGCTACCTGTTCATTTGTGTTTAAAGAATTTACTAGTCGGTTAAACTTACCTCGAGAACGATTAGGAAATCCTTTGAACATAGAAGTTGCAAATAAGGAAGTAATCCCCGTAGAATTCATATACCAAAATTGTCACGCAAACATTAGAGATCATGAATTAAGCATAGACTTATTTCTGATTAGATTGGGAGAATTTGATGTGATACTGGGAATGGATTGGTTGTATAACCATACTGCGACAATTGACTGTCAGAATAAAAGTCTGAACCTTCAGACTCCGAATCGGTCTAAGGTAGTGTTTTATGGTAGCTCATCGCTTAAATAATCATGTTGTCTTACGATGATGTAGGCCAAGAAATTGTTACGAAAAGGATGTGTAGGTTACTTAGCTTACATTGTAGATACTCAGAAGAATGGAGTAGAGATTAAGGATATATCCGTAGTGAGAGAATTCCAAGATGTATTTCCGAACGATCTGCCTTGTCTTCCGCCATACAGAGAAATTGAATTCGTAATAGATTTAGCACCGGGAACTGCACCAATTTTGAAAGCTCCATATCGTATGGCGCAAGTAGAAATGAAGGAATTGATGATACAATTGCAAGAATTACTTGATAAGGGTTGCGTACGACCGAGTGTGTCTCCTTGAGGAGCACCGATATTTTTTGTTAAGAAGGACATATCGATGAAGCTCTGTATCGATTATCGAGAATTGAACAGAGTAACGATCAAGAATAGATATCTGTTACCAAGGATAGATGACCTTTTTGACCAATTGAAGGGAGCAAAGTGTTTCTCAAAGATAGATCTGCGAACAGGTTATCACCAGTTGAAAGTACGGGAGGAGGACATACCAAAGAAGCGTTTCGAACCCATTATGGACACTACGAGTTTTTGGTAATGTCATTCGGATTGACTAATGCTCCAGCAACATTCATGGACTTGATGAACTTAGTTTTCAAGTCATATTTGGATAAATTCATTATAGTTTTTATCGACGACATCTTGATCTACTCGAAGACGAAGGAAGAGTATGCCGAACATCTAAAGATGGTTTTGGAAGTGCTAAGGAAAGAGAAAATGTATGCGATGTTTTAAAGTGTGAATTTTGGATGGAGAATGATCAATTCTTAGGACACATGGTAGATAAGGATGGAATTTCAGTAGACCCTACAAAGGTAGAGGCAGTGAGTAATTGGGAACAACCGAAAAATGCCAACGGAGGTAAGAAGTTTCTTAGGGTTAGCTTGGTACTATCGAAGATTCATCCAAGATTTTTCTAAGATAGCAACCCCGTTGACCAATCTAATGACAAAGACGGTAAAATTTGTATGGACGGAAAAATGCGAGGAATGTTTTCAGGAGTTAAAGAAGAGATTAAGCGAGGCGCCTGTATTATCATTACCAGACGATGCGGGAGGTTTCGTGGTGTATAGTGATGCATCGCACAAGGGAATTGGCTGTGTGCTAATGTAACATGGCTAGGTCGTTGCGTATGTATCACGACAATTGAAGGATTACAAAAAACGATACCCTACTCACGACTTAAAGTTAGCGGCAGTAGTTTTTGCGTTAATGATTTGGAGACATTATCTGTACAAAGAGAAATGTGAGATATACACGGACCACAAGAGTCTGAAATATATCTTCACATAGAAGGAGTTGAACATGCGACATAGAAGGTGGTTAGAATTAATCAAAGATTATGACTGCGAGATTCTTTATCACCCGGGAAAGGCAAACGTAGTTGCTGACGCACTAAGCAAAAAAAGAAGGAAGAAATTATTCCAATTAATGACTCAGGAAGAGTTAATAAGAGAAATGGAGAAATTGGAAATAGAAGTAAGTGGACCGGGAAAGTCTGAAGAAAAATTATTTGTAATAGAAGCTCGTCCAACATTATTGGATAGAGTAAAGGAGTTACAAGAGAAGGATGAGGAATGCGAGAAAAAAAGAAAGAGGATAGTAGAAAATGAAGAAGAAGGATTCAGAATGGATAATGATGGTATCTTGAGATTCGAAGGAAGAGTATGGGTACTAGCTATAACTGCATTGAGAGAGGAAATTTTGCACGAGGCACACAATACGACGTATTCTATTCATCTAGGAGGCACAAAGATGTACCGAGATCTGAGGTAACATTTTTGGTGGCCCAATCTGAAAGAAGAGGTCGCAGAGTGCGTCAGCATATGTCTCACTTGTCAACGAGTCAAAGCGGAGCACCAAAGGTCGAGTGGTTTACTTCAACCGTTGGAGATACCAGAATGAAAATGGGAGCACATTACGATGGACTTCGTGGTGGGACTTCCAGTCATGCAGAAAGGTTATGATGCCATTTGGGTTGTTATGGATCAACTAACGAAGACAGCTCATTTTCTACCGATCATGATCCGATACAATTTGAATCAGTTAGCCAGTCTGTACATAAAGGAAATTATGTCACGACATGGAGTGCCGGTGTCAATTGTCTCAGAATAAGATCCACGCTTCACTTCAAACTTTGGGAAAAGCTTACAAGATAGGATGGGAACATAATTGAGATTGAGTACTGCGTATCATCCTCAGACAGACGGACAGAGTGAGCGAACAATACAAACGCTAGAGGACATGCTTAGAACTTGCGTGATGGACTTCAAGGGAAATTGGGATGATCACCTAGCTCTAATAGAATTTGCTTATAATAATAATTACCATGCGAGTATCGGCATGCCACCGTACGAAGCTCTTTATGGGAGAAAATGCAAAACGCCGTTATGTTGGGACGAAGTCAGAGAACGACGAATTTTGGGACCAGAATTAGTGCAAGAAACCGCAGATGTGGTGAAGATAATAAGAGCCAGATTGGTAGCAGCTCATGATCGCCAGAAAAAGTTCGTAGATTTGCATCGACAAGACCGAGACTTTAAAGTCGGCCGTTTCATTTTCTTGAAGTTATCCCCCTGGAAAGGAAAGATACGATTCGACAAGAAAGGAAAAATGAGTCCGAGGTTCATAGGGCCATTCGAGATATTGAAGCGAGTGGGCGAAGTGGCGTACAAAGTAGCATTGCCACTCGAATTAGAACACATCCATAACGTGTTTCACATCTCCGTGTTGCGTCCGTACAAGCCCGACTATAAGCACGTGATCTCCTATGAGCCCATTTAAGTAGAGAAGAATCTGGTATATGAGGAAATTCATGTCTAGATATTAGATAGGAAAGAGCAAACACTAAGAAATAATGTTATAACTTCTGTAAAGGTAGTTTGGTGAAACCACGATGTCGAGGAGGCCACGTGGGGATTAGAAGATAAGATAAGTAAAGAATATCCCCATCTTTTTGTGTAACCTTGTACCAATTCTGAGGACGAAATTTTTATAAGGGGGGAAGATGTAATACCCGTGAATTTTATAAATAATATTAATATTGATATTAATAAACGTGTGAATATTTATTTCAATATAAACGTTTATGAAGCATGAGATGAGTAACTCAATTAGATTAAATTAAATTTATGATAATTGAGAAATGTGGAAAATTTATGATAAGCTCGTGAAATGCCTTGTGTGGCACGATGATGGAATTTACGATGATCAAATTAAATTAAAGAATGAATGAATTAATAAGTGGAGGATTAATTAATATTATATTGTTAATTAATTGTTATTATGAGTAAGAACATATTAACGAGTAAATAATTAATTAATATAATAGATTAATGTTTATTCAATTAATTGTTATGTACAATAATATGTAATGATTAATCATATGTTATATAGTACCTACATCTATTTAATATAAAATAAGGTGTGACATTACAAGGTAACTACATAATATAGGAAACTATATGATAAAATTAAATGAATCCTATAAGTTACATAAATGGGCCTATGTGACAACATGTTATGTGTGGATACATTAAATGTGTACTTTAATGAGAAGAATTAAATTAGAATAAATAAATGATTGTTATTTAACAATTATTTCAATAAGTAAGTATAATTGAAATAATAAAGTCTTATGATAATACGGAATGATAGTACTTAGTTAAAATATATTTCGGTATTATTTGGACTAATCAAATATATATGGATTATATAATGATGTGTATATATATACCCCCAACCCACTACAATGTAATAATATTTCCTCATTAAAGCTATATTGTAACTTAAAGTAGAATTAAAACCTAGGTATGCATATATACATTTGTCTAGGGATATATATATATATATATATATTAAACCCAAGTATGTTGACATTATTATTTTACAAATGCTGAGTTTTAGAGAAGGAGTGTCCCATATTGAGTGATCCTTCTCTTCATTCATGTGTATTGCCTTTGGCCTAGTCTATCCCTTTCATTCTCAATTCTCAACAGTCTAGAAATCAAAAGATGAAATGGGAGTGGTCTCAATAGTGATTGGGGATCTATTCCACCAACTCCTCTGAATCCATTAGCTTCTATTTTCTTCCATTGATTTCAAACATTGTGTAAAAGCTTGGCATGGTTATTGAATCCTCTATAAATTGAAGCTTCTCTCTCCATTTTCATGTTACTGAGTTTTCTTTCAAGTTGATATAGAGAGTGAGAATATTAAATTGAGTGAGCAATTTGAGATTAAGAGCAAGTTCAGTCAAATTCAAGCTTCAAGAGGTATAACTACTATCCAATATTCTTGATTTCAAGCTTGACAAATATCTAGAATTTCATGAATTCATTGATAATTGAATTGTGAATTGACATATATGAGTTATATAAGTTTATATACATGTTATAGATACAATGTAGTTGATTTCAACCCTGTTTCATGAAGTATGTTGGAATTAGTGTTGAAGCTCTACAATTGCAGAATCCATTCTGGACTGGAACCTGAGTAGCGTGGCCGCGCCACTCCCTAGTATAAACACGGCGCGGCCGTGCCAATTTGCAGAACCAAAATGCAATTCTTTTGATTTCTGTGTTAGGTTAACTTGATTATGCCTATATATGTCCCTGACATGCTAATGTAGGTGGCCTTGCATGTAATCACTTAGCTCGATTTTGAACGGTTTCTAAAGGAAACTTAAGAGTTTTCAAAATACAAACTTGACGCATTTCGTGACCTTTGAATTCTGACCTTGAGCATGCTTATATGGTTCAGTTATGTATGTACAAGAGTATGATGTATAGTATGTAAAGTTAGTTTACATGCTTGGTTAGTTTAACATTAAATTTTTAAAGAAAACTTAAGAGTTTGAAAACTAATGATGATAATAACTACCTTATGTGCATTCTGAAATTTATGACTATCATGATAAGATATCGTATTCACATAGACATGATTTACATGTACACCTAACTAGCCATGTACGTTGCAAACTAATCAAGCATAGTTTCAAGTGAGTTTTAAAAGAAGTAAAACGAAGCTACTTTGAAATACATGACTAGGATGACTTGAGCATGTATGATTAAGGCTTATTGACCTAATTGCGTAAGTATAATGGCTAAACATGAGAAGCCTTTCTATTTGAACACGTTAAGCTTGTTAAATGGAAAGTTGAGAACGAACTATGTTAAATGTAAGATGTAAGATCAAACCTAATCATAAACCTCATAACGTGTATGTTCTGCATGCGTCATCATCAATGTATGCGGGTAAGCGAGCTAGGCCATGCAAACTGACTTTTTAATTCTGGTTTGAACTGGGAGCAGCGCGGCCGCACAACTCCTTAGTTCAAATCCAACGCGATCGCGCCGCCATGCAGTGAAATCTGACCATGTTGTTTGTAATCTGAAACTGCATGCATGCTATTACTAATGTCCTAAACTGCAAAAAATGAATAGTAGATTGTTCAACTATTATTGAGCATGTTGACGATAAGAAACCATAGATTGATAAGTGTTTATAAAACTTTCAAAACGCTAACTCAGTGATGATTACAAGCTATGTTATTTGCTTACATAGTAACATTTAAACTGATTTCGTGTTATGTGTATATAAGGTAGATAATGACGTACCTATAAGATGGTACGACTAAGTTAGGATCTTATATATATGTTTGACCTACATATTAAGTATATTTATTCAACCTACGTAACTAATGAATACCCTATATACGTAACTATGTTACAATATGATTTGAAAGTGTTGATAAGCTATACATCGGTAGACTACGCTTAAGGAAAGTTCTCTATCTTACAAAACTTTAAATATTGCACAAGTATCTTAAGCCTTGTATTTACTTTATACAATGGACCTTGTAAGCAAGTTTCCTAACTTCAATTGATTTGATATTAAATGCAAGTTCTCTAACTCTTTTCATTTACATACGGTGTAAATTCGAATTATTGATATATCGACCATATCTACGTCAAACAACTATTTGTTATTATTAGGAAATTGACTTTATATCTTGATGTTGTTGCAATTAATGATCTTATCGTTCTTAAATGCATTACAAAAGTTATCTAAGCCATTTGATTCGGCTAGACTAATATCGTATGTTAGAAAGCTATCCAAACCATATGACTTGGTGTGGACTCTTATAATTCTTCTGAGATGAACAACCCTCATGGAAGGGGAAAATTATATACAACTGTCGGGGAACCGACGTGCGCACATGAGTATGATTAAATGTTATGCATAACGTAGGGTACTTTAGGCTAATCACCTGTTGTACTTGTTTTATTGGGTTTTCAGCATAATACTATTAATTCTAGTAAGAGTTCATAGTCCTTAGTGACTGCTCACTGTTCATTATTTTGAAACCTTAAAATGGTTAAACCTTGAATCTTGTTGATATTTCTGTCCATAGCGACTACTATTGAGAACTATTAATACTTCTTATTATTCTTGAACTATCATTTACTGTTGTACTCTTGGGATTTGAAATCTATATTACTCACACTTATTGCTATATTACTTGCTGAGCAAACTCGTTGCTCATTCTTGCTTTCCCTAAAACATTTCAGTTAAGGCAGAGTAGTGCGGACCCTCTGGCACAGATAATGGCAAGGTCAAGGCTACGGCGTAGCTTTGTACTCTTTTAGAAATATTATGATGATTGTAATAAGATTATTTCGTATTATGTATTAGTTATGTTAAGCTATGTTTAAGTCATGTTTAAGACATGTTGAAGATATGGTTAAGTTACGAGACCATGGGACATGAATATTTATATTAAATAAATGTAAATTATTATATTATTCCGTTGCATGAGATGTTAGTATGTTATTAGAATTTAGTAAGTGATGCACCGAATTCGAGACTCGAGCAGTCTGAATTTGGGGACGTCACATGTGCGCAGGGTAATTCCATTGGTTTATGCAAACACGGTCCCAGGGATCCGAACTAGTTTCTTATGACAGCGAGATTGAAAGAACTTTTTGACAAGGGAGAAGATCTAATCATGGAACAATGGCAAATTAGGAGAATGAAGAGTACAAGCCACTGCGGGATTATGGAATGCCGAAGGTTGCAGACATTCATTCTAGTATCACACGACCTGCCATTACAGCACATAGTTTTGAGATCAAATTAGGCACGATTCATATGATCCAAAACTTATGTCAGTTCGGGGGAGCACCAACGGATGATCCCAATGACCACCTGATCAGTTTTCTAGAGATTGATGATATATTTTGATTTAATCAGGTGTCAGATGATACAGTAAGGTTGACGTTATTTTTGTTCACTTTGCGAGACAAAGAGAAGAGCTGGCTACATTCATTACCATCGGGATCCAGCACAACGTGGGATGATTTGGCACAAAAGTTTCTTGCCAAATTATTTCCACCAACTAAGACGGAAAAAATGAGGGATGCTGTTCTGGCCTTCAAACAATTTGATTCAGAGTTATTATACGAAGCTTGGGAAATGTTCAAGGAGGACGGGCATCTGAGGACCATTATTGATGTCGCTGCAGGTGGGGCTTTGAATGCTAAAAGCTGTGAAGATGGCTATGAATTGTTCAAAACCATGGCGGCTAACAATTACCAAAGGCCGACGAGCAAAACATCTCAACAAAAGGTAGCAGGGTTGTTGGAATTGGACGCCATAACAGCATTATCAGCGCAAGTTTCAATTTTGACAAAGAAGATAGACGCTCTAGGAGTTCAAAATGTTTAGAAAGTGGAAGTGGTATGCGAGTTATGTGCAGGAGCCCACCCATCAGATCAGTGCGCTATCAACACCGAGTCAGCACAGTTTATGGGAAATTATGGTAAGTAGCAGCAGTATGGGGTGAATTCAAATAGCTACAACCCAGGTTGGAGAAATCATCCAAACCTCTCATGGATTAACAATCAGAATCAGTAACAAGCTCAACCACAAGGTCCACGACAGGCCGCACCCCCAGGATTTTAGGTAAGACAACCACAACAGCCAGCACAACAAGAAAGGAAGCCAGAACTTGAAGAACTGTTAGTCAAATACATCAAGGATAACGAGACATGGAAGAACACTCATGAGGTAACTCTGCAGAACATTCAGAACCAGATCGAGAAGTTGGCTACAGCTTTAAACTCTCGACCTTAAGGAGCATTGCCTAGTGACACAGAAACGAACCCAAGGGATGGAAAAGAACACTGTAAGGCAATCACTTTGAGAAATGGGAAAAATTTAGAGGATGCAGCTACACAAGGGCTGATTCAGCAGGTATCTACTGAGGAGAATACTGAGGAACAGTCAGCGACAGTGGTAGGAACAGTAGGTGAAATAGGAGAGAAGGCAGAGATGAACAAGCCAGAAGCGTATGTGCCACCAGTTCCATACCCAGGGAGACTCCGGAAAGCAAAAGAAGATAAACAGTTTTCAAAGTTTGTTGTGGTATTCAAGAAATTGCATATTAACATCCCGTTCACTGAAGCCGTATAACAAATGCCGAGTTGCGCAAAATTCATGAAGGAAATCATGTCGAGGAAGAGACGGCTAGAAGATTTTTAGATTGTTGCACTCACGGAGGACTGTAGTTCAATTTTACAAAATAAGTTACCACCAAAGCTTAAGAACCCATGTAGTTTCACAATACCATGTACTATCGGGGAAAAATTCTTCAAGAAAGCACTATGCGACTTGGGGGCTAACATCAACTTGATGACGTTATCTATTTATACACAGTTGGGTTTGTTGGAAGTAAAACCCACCAACGTAACCCTCCAACTAGCAGACAGATCTCTAACATATCCGCGTGGAATTATAGAAGACATACTGGTGAAGGTAGATAAATTTTTCTTTTCAGCAAATTTTATTATGCTCGATTTTGAGGAAGATAAGGAGATTCCACTTATACTGGGCCGACCATACTTAGCTACGGGGAGAACACTATTTGATGTCCAAAAAGGAGAACTCACAATGCGAATACATGATCAAGACATTTAATGTGTTCAAGGCAATGCTGTTTCCAAAAGAGACCGAGGATTATTTTGGGATTGATGTAGTGGAGACTATGACACAAGAATTCGTATCAAGCAATGTCTGTGAGGATCCACTCAACACAGCGTTAGGGCATTCTGACGCAGCGGACTTTTCAGACTCTTTGGAGTATTTACATCTATTGAACGCTTCTCATACATTCAGAACTTATGGGCGGAGATTTGAAGACTTAGAACGGGCTGAGAAATCAAAGGCGCAACCAAAGACATCCATTGAGGAACCACCCGTTCTAGAATTGAAGCCACTACCAAACCATCTTAGGTATGCCTACTTTGGAGAATCGTCCACACTACCAGTCATCATCTCAGCGTCTCTCATAGATTCTATAGAAGCAAAGTTATTGAGAGTACTTCGAGCGTTCAAAACTTCAATTGGATGGACGGTAGCCGACATCAAGGGAATCAGTCCCTCGTTCTGCATGGACAAGATTTTGTTGGAAGAAGACGCGAGACCAGTTGTGGAACAGCAGCGCAGCTTGAACCCAATTATGAAGGATGTTGTCAAGAAGGAAATTATCAAATGGCTAGATGCAGGTATTATTTATCCCATATTGGACAGTTCATGGGATAGTCTGGTTCAGTGTGTGCTAAAGAAAGGAGGAATGACAGTTGTAAAAAACGAGAACAATGAACTAATTCTGACAATGATAGTAACGGGATGGCGAGTATGCATGGATTACAGAAAACTAAACAATGCCACCCGGAAGGATCACTTTCCATTGTCGTTTATTGATTAGATGTTGTATTAACTTGCAGGGCATCAGTTTTTGTGACGAGCGAGGTTTTGTAATATGATTTAAATATTTATTGAATTAAATAAATATTCTTCGATGATTTAATTACTGAATTAAATAATTAATTGATGAAATTGTGGTAGATTAATTTAATTATATGTGTTACATTGATTAAATTAATGTGGAGAATTTTATTATTCAAAGTATAAATTTAATTGAGCTTATTTGATTAAATGAATTATTTAATAAGCATAATGTTATTCTAATTAATTTAATAATTAATTAGAGATTTAATGATTTGACATAATTAATAAATGAGAATTTTAATTATGCGATTATGTGATTTAATGCGGAATTGTTCTATTTTATTTAATGGATTTAAATAAGATTATATGATTAATTGGGTGTGACATTATTTAACTATATTATAAGAAATTAATTAAATTAGTGCGAATGAATTAGTAAGTGGCCAGCCAAACAAGGCCTTAGAAGGAGTTGGCCAGTTAACCCATAATGGGATTAACGGACCACTACGGCATCAGTTTTCTACACATGTATATTATATACCTATATGCATATTATATTCATATTAGTGTTATATTCTATCAGAGAAAAACTTAGAAAAGTTTGAGAGAAACTTAGAGAGAAATACACAGAGAGAATTGAGAGATTGAGAAGTAGAATCTATATCATCATCAAACAGAGTTAGCAAGGGTATATTCTTCATCCCAATTTCTATTTCGCGTACTATGTTTTCTCTTTAATGTTCTTTGTTAAAAGTCTATTTTGTGATTAAGCCATGGATTGATGAAGTATGTGATTCTAAATGATTATAACATGATTTCTACCATCTATGCATGTTGTAAAACAATCAAATCCATGTGAATATGTTTTAATTAAGTTTTTCAAAAGTTTTCAGAATTTTTCATTAACATGTTTTAAAAGTTCTCTATGAAGAACGATTTTTATGATTTACTTAAGATATGATCACATATATGAAATTATATGTTAATAACATGTTTTATATCATGCATACATGAATTAAAGTGACTAACACCATGTAATTATGTTTCAATTAGGTTTTTTTAAGTTATAGAGTATAAAAGTTGTATATATGGCCTTATGGCCCTTACGAACAATTGTATGCCATGAATTTTTTGTTTAACTTAAATTTCACATTAGATTATGATAATACATGTTAAAACAAAGAAAATAAACTTTGAAGGGACGAATTCGGAGTTATAATGAATCCGTGACGTTAAATTTCATATTTTCTTCAAAACATTCAATAACACCAAGAACAGTGAAATTACGTGATTTGATTCGAGTAATTACATGATTTAAGATGTTAAAAACATGTTAATAACATTGTATGATGTTTCTATGAAGTTTATTTTCATAAAAATCACGGTACTAGTTTAATTTACATTTAATTAGAATTATATGGGCCAAAGAATTGTCAAAATCGCGAACAAAAAAACTTACCAGCAGGGGGCCCCGCCCCAGCGGGTCCTCATAAGCAAAAAGCCCTACCCCAGCGGGGTTGGGTGCTGTCCAAGGAGTTGGCTTGGCTTCTGAGAAATTTTTAGGCAGTGCATATTTAGCTAATTTGATGTGATGACTTGATAAATGTATTAAACAATAAGATAATATATTGTTGACATGTTTAAGATGATTTGAAGTCTCATATCAATATGTTATGTGGGTACACAGATATTGTATCATAGAGTATGATTTTGATAGTTTAAGTGTTATACACGTGTGATATGCACGTTGTGAGTTTAAACACACGTATATGGTTAGTTAACGAGTTAAGTTACAACCACGTTGTTAAGTTGAACTTAGGGAAGAAGTTCAACGGTTAGAATGTAATGGTTATGAACTAATCAACATCGTATGCATAATATAATGTGTAGGACGTTAAGGAATTGAATTGTATCTAGATTGTAGCTAGCGCACGAGATAAGTTTTCTAAACTCAAACCTTTATTTGAGCAAGTAATGTATCCCTAACTTATTATTGTTAAACAAGTTTCTTTAAATTCTAAATTCTTCGATTAAGCAAGTCCTAGACTTATATTCTTTATCGAGCAAGTTCTTGTTCTTAATTATTCAAGTTCAAAATTTCATATTAGATGTTATAATTCTTTTAAAGCATGATTCCAATTATACTATACTTATTCGATTATATACTTCTTGAGCTTTATTATTTGAATTGAATATCATTTATTGTCGAACCTTGTAAGACTAGCGAACCCTTATTGATTCGACTAGTCCGTAGTTGATGAGCGTTCTAAATTCCAGAACTATTATTGAGCTTATCCAAATCAAACTTCCTTTGGTGCGGACTCTGATGTTAAACTAAGATGAACAATCCTGTAAAAGGGATTTATAATGCTTCAGCGTTACGATATTGTGCACAGTATGGTACTATGGGCTGATCCCCCTAAGTACGAGAAGTAGAGTCCATAGTCTTATCACTGTTAAAGGTTTCAAGTATAAACACTTGATAACCTAGGACATAGTTCAACGTTTTATGACCCTCAGAAGTTCTTTTGATTCTTGTTATTCATTCTTGAGTCAAAAGTCGAGTTTTCTTATTCAAAAGTCTTTAATTCACTTGCTTGTTATTATATTGTTGTTATATTGTTATACTTGTGGGTAATCGTGCTCACTCTTGCATAATAATAACATTGCAGTTAAGAACGAAAGGTCCAACGAGCCTTTTACTAGCAAAGGCAAGGGCAAGGTCAACAAGTGATGAAGACTTATTGTTTATTTAATATGATTGTGTTTAAGACTTATGTTAAAGTTGTGTAAGACTTATTATTTGTTTACGTTTCCTCATTTGAGATATAAGGTTAGTATGACTTGGGATTGTACTTTTATTCAGATGTTGTAACCCCATAAGGGGAGGATTTATTTCTATCTATTGCATAGTTTGCATTTATTATGGGTAGATAGATAGATGCTATTTGTACAGTGAACACCAAATCCCGTGGAAATTGAAGTATCCAGATTTGGGGGTGTCACAGGTTAGTATCAGAGCTGTAGGTTATGAACCTTAGGTGGGGGAAAACCTTAGGGTAGTAGCCTTTTAAGAGATCAAGAACATAGTAGTGACAAACTCTTATCGATTTCTAAGAAAGATAATAAATTGACATATGTGCTATGTGCTTATACTTATATACTTGCGAGAGTATCGATTAGTATAACATAATAACTAAGACTTAAAATTTGATTTGTCAGGATGACGGATGCTGGAGAACCCGGTCAGCTTATGGATGTTGTACCGCGAGAGGCTAGAGAGGAGGAGCCCCGAGACATTCACACAGTTTAGGAGCAGCTAGTTTGACGAGAGCCATCTCTTTTGATCAGCCGTCGTTGGTCAGGAGTATGAGCTGGTATTTGACTTAGAGGAGGACTCTAGGGAGGTTGAGATTCAAGCTGAGGCAGCTGAAAAGGTAGAGGAAGACCCTGAAGAGTTCCCATCGAACTCTATCAGTGCTGAGATGTATGATGAACTATATGACCGTAACATAGAGTTACGAGATACTATTCAGGAGCTAAAGGAGAAGACGGTTACTCAACAGTCTACTATTGAGCGGAAGGATGGTGAGGTTGAGGCTCTTCACACACGTCTTGGAGACGTAGAGTGGGAGTTGGTCCATGAGAAGGTCCAAGTTGAGCAGAAGTCAAAGGAGATAGAGAAATTGAAGAATGAGTTGAAAGAGAAATCAGCAAGGCTTGCCATAGCAGAGGACGCTTGGGTGAAAGATTCACAACGTGCAGATCTTACAGAGGGTAGTAATCGTGCAAAGAAGGCAAAAATTGAGGAGACGGGCTATACGTTTCAGAAGACAATTGATGAGGCCCAGGATCGAGTTATGTATTATCTAGTCCAGTTCGAAGGTCTACCCTGGTATATGCTAGATCGCAGGACGATGTTCCGCATTATGGAGGAAGAACGCAGTAAAGCTGTTCGACGCCTTAGTAGGTAGTGATAAGAACAATTTGATTATGTGATAACTTACTTGATGTTAATAATGTAAATTCTGATGTGCTTATAAACAGAGGAATATTTTGTTGATTTAAATCCTATAGATTCTTTATCTCGGGATAGTTGATGTAAATAGCAGTGATGCTATCGTATGATGTTAAAACTTTTGATTAATAAAATGTCAGAGTTTATTTGAAATGATGTGTTAAGTTTTTTCTTAAAGTATTTAAGTTAAGCCTTAAATATTTAAAGAATTGAATAAGATCTAATAAGCGTATATCTTAACAGAAATATGCCGCCGAGAATAAGACCCAACTGTCAACCGGCCCAAAAAGGGTCAACAAACAATAACAACGATGCCAATGCTAACGCTAACCCCGTGCAGCAGTTGGTGAACTTACTGGCCGGAGCAATTAACAATCAACCTCAAGCTCCACCAAATACAACGTTCAAGGACTTCAAGGAGGTGGGACCGCCAGAGTTTAAACGCTCCATGAACCCGATAGAAGCTCAAACTTAGGTTATAGAGATGGAAAAAGTTTTTGACGTCGCCAGAGTCAGAGAGGACCAAAAAATTGCCTACGCAACGTTCATGCTGAAATCAGAAAGCCAGTTATTGGTGGCAAGGAAAAAGGTCCGTGGAGGAGAAGGTGTGATCACCTGGGAGAGGTTCAAGGAGATGTTCTTTGAGATGTATTTCCCGACAAGTTCGCAGAATCAAATGGAGGTCCAGTTTCTGGAGCTGAATCTCGGGAATATGTCCGTACCAGACTATGCGGTGAAATTCAATGAGTTGGCTAGGTTTGCCACGTATCAAGTGCACACTGACGAGAGGAAGGCAAGGAGATTTGAGCAGGGACTGAAACCCTGGTAATATAGCAAAGTGTCAATGTTCCAATTGAACACTTTTGTTGGGGTGCTGGAGAAGGCCATACTCGCTGAAGGTGGAAGCAAAGCGGTGGCTAAGTACACTCAGGATCTGAAGAAGAAGAAGAAGAATGAATGCGAAGGAAATACCAAGGCTAGTGGCAGCAACACAAGAGGAAATAAAAATCAGAAAAAGAGGTGGACTGACAACTTGTCAATTGGAAATCAGTAAGGAGGTTAAAAGAAGGGAATTGAAGCATGTTCGACCTGCGGGAAAGCTCACCTGGGGGTCTGTATGAAAGGAAAATGGGTGTGCTATAATTGTGGTTAGGAAGGCCACATAGCTACCTAACTGTCCTAACCCAAAGAAGGGCGCCTGCTTCTCATATGGGTCGAAGGTCCATTTGGCTAGGGATTGTCCCAAGAAAGGATCTGGAGGGGCAGGAATAGGGGGAACAGGGGAAACAGCAGTGGAAACGCTTTGACAATTACGGGACCAACCGCAACCAACTGACTGGCCGCCAGAACATTCAACATGACAGTGCAGGATGCTGTGCAGTCTCGCGATGTGGTGTCAGGTATCATTTCGATCAATAAAGTTAATGCTTATGTATTATTTGATTCGGGTGCTACTTGTTCATTTATATCTGATGACTTTGCTAAGAACTTAGAATTACCTAAAGATGAGTTAGAATACCCTATGAATATAGAAATTGCGAATATAGAAGTGATCCCTGTTAAGTACGTACACAAGAACTGTACGGTGGATATTAAGGGTAACATTATAAACGTATATCTTATCACGATAAGACTTGGGAATTCTATGTTATTCTGGGAATGGATTGGCTATTCAATTATGGGGCTGTAATTGATTGCCAAAAGAAATGTATTAACCTTATGACTCCGTCAAAGGTTGTGTTTTATGGCAGCAAGTCGCCTAGACAAGCGAGTTGTCTGTCCATGATGTAGGCCAGGAAGTTGTTAAGATAAGGCTGCATAGGATATTTAGCCTACATAGTCGATAGTCGTAAAGAGAACCCGAAATTGGAAGAGATACTAGTAGTGAGCGAATTCGTAGACGTATTTTCGAAAGATCTGCCAGGACTTCCTCCAGATAGAAAGGTTGAGTTTGTGATCGATTTGGCGCTAGGAACGGCTCCAATATCGAAGGCACCGTACCGGATGTCTCCGGTAGAGATGAAAGAATTGATGGTACAACTGCAAGAGTTACTGGACAAAAAATACATTCAACCGAGCGTATCAGCCGTAGGGGAGCGCCGGTGTTATTTGTAAAGAAGAAGGACGGGACGATGCGGCTCTTCATCGACTACAGAGAACTGAATAAGGTCACCATTAAGAATATATATCCATTACCGAAGATCGAAGACCTGTTTGATCAATTGAAGAGAGCGAGATACTTTTCAAAGATAGACTTGAGGAGTGGTTATCATCAATTGAAGGTGAGGCCAAAGGATGTTCTGAAGACAGCATTTAGGACTCGATATGGTCACTACAAATTTTTGGTGATGTCATTTGGTCTAACGAATGCTCCTGCAGCATTTATGAGCCTAATGAACAGAGTGTTCAAGCCATTTTTGGATAAATTCGTGGTGGTCTTTATCGACGACATTTTGGTATAATCAAAGACAAAGGAAGAACATGTAGAGCATGTGAAGGTAACGTTAGAGGCATTGAGAAGGCAGAAGTTGTATGCCAAATTTTTGAAATGCAAATTTTGGATTGAGCGGGTACAATTTCTCGAACATGTGATTGATAAGGACGAAATTTCGGTAGATTCCTCCAAAGTCGAACCTATGATGAACTGAGATTAGCCGAAAACACCGTCAAAAGTGAGAAGTTTTCTTGGATTGGCAGACTATTATAGAAGATTCATTCAGGACTTTTCCAAGATCGCAACTCCGCTGACGAATTTGACTAGGAAAGCTGTAAAATTCGTTTAGACAGAGAAGTGTGAGGAAAGCTTTCAAGAACTTAAAAAGAGGTTGAGTACAGCACCTGTGTTATCTCTTCCAAATGATACATGAAATTTTGTGGTTTATAGTGATGCGTCGCATAAAGGCCTAGGCTGTGTGCTTATGCAAAACGGCAGGGTCATTGCGTATGCGTCACGACAATTGAAGGACTATGAGAAAGGGTATTCGACCCATGACTTGGAGTCAGCTAGCAGTGGTATTTGCTTTGAAGACCTGGAGACACTATCTTTATGGGGAGAAGTGTGAAATATATACAGACCATAAAAGTCTGAAATATATTTTTACACAGAAGGACTTAAATATACTCGAGAGAAGATGGTTGGAGTTAATTAAGGACTATGACTGCGAGATTTTATACCATCCGGGTAAAGCAAATGTGGTTGCCGACGCCTTAAGTAGAAAGAGTCAGGAGAAATTGATGATGTTGACCGCTCAGGAGGAGCTAATTTTAGCGATGGAGAAGCTGGAATTGGAAGTGAAGTATCCTATGGGGACTGACGAAAAGCTATTTCAACTGCTAGCTGGTACAACTTTGCTGGATAAGGTTAAGGAAGCTCAACTTCAGGAGGAAGAATGTGAGAAGGTAAGAAAGAAGATATCTAAAGGAACCGAACCGAGATTTAAGATAGACAGTGATGGACTACTGAGATTTGAGTTCAGAGTTTGGGTACCGCCAGTGCCAGAGATTAAGAAAGACATTTTGAGCGAGGCTCATAGCTCACGATATTCGATTCACCCTGGTAGTACCAAGATGTACCAAGATCTTCGACAACATTTCTTGGGGTCGAATTTGAAAGGAGATATTGTAGAGTGTGTTGCAAAGTGTCTGACATGTCAGAAAGTGAAAGCAGAACATCAGAGGCCGAGTAGATTGCTACAACCTTTAGAGATCCCAGAATGAAAATGGAAACATATTACAATGGATTTCGTGGTTGGCCTTCCGACGACTCAGAAAGGCTATCATG
The DNA here is from genome assembly GCA_020205555.1 of Panax stipuleanatus. Taxonomy (NCBI): domain Eukaryota; kingdom Viridiplantae; phylum Streptophyta; class Magnoliopsida; order Apiales; family Araliaceae; genus Panax; species Panax stipuleanatus. The sequence continues at coordinate 36,054,676 of CM035125.1, forward strand.
CAGTATGGGTTATCGTTGACCGATTGATGAAATCCGCACACTTCCTTCCGATCAGAATCAGATTCAACTTAGACTAGTTGGCAAGGCTATATGTGAAAGAGATTATTTTGAGGCACGGAGTTCCGGTGTCAATTGTTTCCGATAGGGATCCGCGCTTTACATCGAACTTCTCAAAGAAACTACAAGAATGCATGAGGACACAGTTGAGAATGAGTATGGCCTATCACCCTCAGACAGACGGGCAGAGTGAAAGAACGATCCAGACATTAGAGGATATGCTGAGAGCATGCATCATAGATTTCAAAGGCAATTGGGATGACCACCTACCGCTTGTAGAATTCGGTTACAACAACAGTTACCACGCTAGTATTGGTATGCCGCCTTACGAAGCGTTGTACGACAAAAAGTGTAGAAATCCACTATACTGGGATGAAGTTGGCGAGAGACAGTTACTAGGACCAGAACTGGTACAACAAACAGTAGAGATAGTAAAAGTAATCCGGACCAAACTGGTAGCAGCTCAAGATAGGCAGAAGAAATACGCCAATCCACACCGTAAGAATGTTGAGTTCGAATCGGGTAGTTTGTATTCTTGAAAGTCTCTCCCTTGAAAGGAAAGATCAGATTCAATAAGAAGAGGAAATTGAGCCCGATGTTCATTGGACCCTTTGAGGTGCTGCGAAGAATTGGAGAAGTTGTGTATGAGGTAGCCTTACCTCCAGCCCTACAGAATGTCCACAACGTCTTCCATGTTTTAGTTTTACAACACTACAAACCCGATTACAAATATATGATTGAATATGAACCCCTATAATTTGAGAAAGACTTATCCTATGAAGAAATTCATGTTCAGATTGTTGACAGGAAAGAACAAGTTCTCAGAATTAAAGAAATACCTTCTGTTCAGGTAATTTGGAGGAACCACAACGCTGAAAAAGCTACGTGGGAACTCCAAGAGCATATGATGAAGAATTACCCACAATTATTTACTTAATTTTTGTGCAAGCGATTATGGGGAAAAAATCTTTGTAAGGGTGGAGAATGTAACGGGACAAAATTTTTAATTGAACCGTGATTCTGGGGATAGAATCCTTTTAAGGGGGGGGGGGGGAAGATGTAACGAGCGAGATTTTGTAATATGATTTAAATATTTATTTAATTAAATAAATATTCTTCGATGATTTAATTATTGAATTAAATAATTAATTAATGAAATTTTGGTAGATTAATTTAATTATATGTGTTACATTGATTAAATTAATGTGGAGAATTTTATTATTCAAATAATGAATTTAATTGAGCTTATTTGATTAAATAAATTATTTAATAAGCATAATGTTATTCTAATTAATTTAATAATTAATTAGATATTTAATTATTTGACATAATTAATAAATGAGAATTTTAATTATGTGATTATGTGATTTAATGTGGAATTGTTCTATTTTATTTAATGGATTTAAATAAGATTATATGATTAATTTGGTGTGACATTACTTAACTATATTATAAGAGATTAATTAAATTAATGCGAATGAATTAGTAAGTGGCCAGCCAAACAAGGCCTTAGAAGGAGTTGGCCAGTTAACCCATAATGGGATTAACTGAGCACTACAGCATCAATTTTCTACACACGTATATTATATACCTATATGTATATTATATTCATATTAGTGTTATATTCTATTAGAGAAAAACTTAGAAAAGTTTGAGAGAAACTTAGAGAGAAATACACAGAGAGAATTGAGAGATTGAGAAGTGGAATCTATATCATCATCAAACAGAGTTAGGAATGGTATATTCTTCATCCCAATTTTTATTTCACGTACTACATTTTCTCTTTCAAGTTCTCTGTAAAAAGTCAATTTCGTGATTAAGCCATGGATTGATGAAGTATGTGATTCTAAATGATTATAACATGATTTCTACCATCTATGCATGTTGTAAAACAATCAAATCCATGTGAATATGTTTTAATTAAGTTTTTCGAAAGTTTTTAGAATTTTTCATTAACATATATTAAAAGTTCTCTATGAAGAACGATTTTCATGATTTACATAAGATATGATCACATGTATGAAATTATATGTTAATAACATGTTTTATATCATGCATACATGAATTACAATGACCAACACCATGTAATTATGTTTCAATTGGTTTTTTTTAAGTTATAGAGTATAAAAGTTGTATATATGGCCTTATGGCCCTTACAAATAATTGTATGCCATGAATTGTTTGTTTAACTTAAATTTGATAGTAGATTATGATAAGATATGTAAAAACAAAGAAAATAAACTTTGAACGGACGGATTCAGAGTTATAACGAATCTGTGACGTCAAATTCCATGTTTTCTTCAAAACTTTCAAGAACACCAAGAACAGTGAATTTACGTGATTTGATTCGAGTAATTGCACGATTTAAGTTCTTAAAAACATGTTAGTAACATTGTATGATGTTTCTATAAAGCTTATACTTTATAGAAATAACGGTACTAGTTTAATTTGCATTTAATTGGAATTAATTGGGCCAACGAACTGTCAAAATCGCGAACTAGAAACGCACCAGCAGGGGGCCCCGCCCCAGCGGGTCCTCATTGGCAAAAAGCCCCTCCTCAGCGGGGGTGGGTGCTGTGACGAACGAGAATTTTGTAAAGTTATTTGAATATTTATGGAGATAAATAAATATTTTTAATGATTTAATTATTGAATTAAATAATTAATTCATGAATTTGTGGTAGATTAATTTAATTATATGTGTGACATTAATTAAATTAATATGGAGTAATTTAATTGTTCAAAGAATATATTTAATTGAGTTTATTTGATTAATTGAATTAATTAAATAAGCATATGTTACTTTAGTTAATTTAATAATTAATTAATGAATTGACATAATTAATAAATAAAAATATTAATTATGTGACAATGTGATTTAATGTGAATTATCTTATTTTATTTAATTGATTTAAATAAAATTAATTAATCAATAAGTAAGGTGACAATTAACTATATAGTAAACTAGTTAATTAAAATAAATGGAAAAAGAATAAGGGAACAAGCCAAACAAGGCCTTAGGAGGAGGTAGTCTACAACGGTAATATTTATAATACGTATACGTTGTTTTTCTAATCCATTATTAGAGAAACACTTAGAAATATCAGAAAAATATTCAGAGAGAAAAAGAGGAAGAGATTGGGAGAAATTGAAAAAGGAAGAATTGAGAGATCATTGTGTTATTAACTTTGATTTATCTTCACTACTAAAGGGTAATTCTTCTTTTAAGTTTTCAAAATTAAGATTTCTTAAATACGTACTTTTAAGTTTTCTGTGAAATTGGGTTTCCCAATTGGGTTACGATATAATTTTATCTATATGGGTATGTGATGATAACGTGTTTTATAATATATAATCATGATTGAAAAGGATCAATTTTATTTAAGATGGCCTTAATTGAGTTTTTGGAAATCACAGAGTTTATTTAAATATATGTTAAAATTTTCTCTGTTAATAATTATTTTAAAAAATTAAACCAAGATATGTTTATATATGTAATCATATATGTTGATATTATGTGTAGAATCATGTAGGTATGACTTACACTGATCACACCAAGAAATTTTGTTAAGAGTTGGATTTTTCAAAAATACAGAGTGTTGAATATGGGTTAATAACCCATATGGGTGAAATACATGTTGTAATCATATGTTTTGATTAAAATTGACGTTTGATTATAAGTGTATCTGTTTAAACAAAGAGAATGGAATTAAAATGAACGGATTCGATGTAGTAACGAATCCGTAATGTTAGATTTTATATTTTTCATTAAATTTTATAAAATTTATGAAGAACAGTGAAATTGATGGTTTTAAATTATGTAATTATATGACTTGAAATGATTAAGAACATGTTATAAGTGATATATAATGTTCTTGTGAAGTTTATACTTCATGGGTAACACTATAAATCAGTGTATTAGGGTAAAATTGTAGAAAATGGCCGAATTTCAGTGTTCTTCGCGAACTGGAAATTTTGGAAAAACGCAGCCGCGCGGCCGCGCCGGGTGCAAGGCTAAACGGCGCGCGGCCGCGCCAGGCCTGAATTTTTGAATTTTTTTTTGCTAAGTGTTGAAAATTTGTGAAATGTGTTTTGAGTCTAATGAACATGAACACATGTTGTATAAATATGATAAAATGTTGAAATGAGTTTAATAATTTATGTTATGTGATTAATTAATAAATTAATTACGTGATTTAAACTATTATTTATAAAGGTTAAATAATGTGTTATAAACATTAAGACATTATTTTAAATCTAATTAACATGAAGACATGTTATGTATGTAATGAGTTATTAATACAAGTTAATAACTTAAGTTACGTGATTAATTAACAAGTTAATTAATCAACGTAAACCATTATTTGAAAACCTAATAATGAGTTTGAAGAATACTATTGTAAATCAATAATCATATCGAACTTGTGATTAATTGATAATGTGAATGTATTGATAGGTAAGAGTAATTAAAGAAGTGAGTAATACTTGTAGCTTGCGCACGAGGCAAGTTTCCTAAACTCAAATCTTTATATTTGAGCAAGTTTTCTATCCCTAACTTATTATTATTGTTTGGCAAGTTTCCTAAACTAAACTCTTTTAATTAAGCAATTGCTATGCTTAATTACTATTGTTGAGAAAATTCTTACTCTTGAATATCCAAGTTTAGAATTTCACATGAGATGCCATGATTCTTTTAAAAGTATCATTTAAGTGTACAATACTTATTCAATTGTATACCTTGAGAAGTTAATATTCAATATGAATATCATTTATTGAATTATCCAAACCAACTTTATTTGGTACGGATTCTGATGTCAAATTGAGATGAACAACCCTAATGTAGGGGATTAATGAAGATGCTTTAAGCGTTAAGATAATGTGCACAGTATCAGTACGAAGGGCTGATCTCCCTAAGTACGAGAAGTAAAGTCTATAGTCTTGTGACTGTTAAAGGTTGGAAAGGTTAATATACTTGACAACCTAAGACTCGGTTCAAGGTCTTAATGACCCTCAGAAGTAATTTGACTCTTGATTAATATTCTTGATTCAAAAGTTGAGACGTAATTTGACTCTTGGTTAATATTCTTGATTCAAATTTTGAGCTTTCTGTTATTCAGAATTCTTTCACTCGCATGTTATTATTCTGTCATATTTTTATACTTGCGGGCATCCGTGCTCACTCTTGCATAATAACATTGCAGCTAATAATGAACGAAGTGATGTACCTTCTAGTAGCAAGGGCAAAGGAAAAGCTAACAAGTGATGAAGATTTGTGTTGTCATGAATAATGTTAAAGTTTAAGATTTATGTGTGATGATTTAAGACTTATTTATTTACGTTTCCGCAACAGATATTTAAGGTTAAGTATAACCTAGGATTTATGATGTACTTTTATTTCAGATGATGTAAGATGATGATTTATTTATCTAATAAATGAATTTCATTATTTATGGGTAGATAGTTGTATGATATTGGAACAGTGAACACCAAATCCTGTAGAAATTAAGATACCGGATTTGGGGGTGTCACAGGTGCTGTCCGGGGAGTTATCTGGGCTTCCAAGAAATTTTTGGGCAGTGCATGCTTAGCTAATTTGATGTGATGACTTGATAAGTGTATTAAACAATAAGATAATATATTGTTGACATGTTTAAGATGATTTGAAGTCTCATACCAATATGTTATGTGGGTACACAGATATTGTATCAGAAAGTATGATTTTGATAGTTTTAGTGTTATACACATGTGATATGCATGTTGTGAGTTTAAACTCACGTATGTGGTTAGTTAACGAGTTAAGTTATAACTACATTGTTAAGTTGAACTTAGGGAAGAAGTTCAATGGTTAGAACGTAATGGTTATGAACTAATTGACATCGTATGCATAATATAATGTGTAGGACGTTGAGGAATTGAATTGTATCTAGATTGTAGCTTGCGCACGACGCAAGTTTTCTAAACTCAAACCTTTATTTGAGCAAGTAATCTATCCTTAACTTATTATTGTTAAATAAGTTTCTTTAAATTCTAAATTCTTCGATTAAGCAAGTCCTAGACTTATATTCTATATCGAGCAAGTTCTTGTTCTTAATTGTTCAAGTTCAAGATTTCATATTAGATGTTATAATTCTTTTAAAGCATGATTCCAGTTATACAATACTTATTCGATTGTATACCTCTTGAGTTTTATTATTTGAATTGAATATCATTTATTGTTGAATCTTGTAAGACTAGCAACCCTAATTGATTCGACTAGTCCATAGTTGATGAGCGTTCTAAATTTCAGAAGTATTATTGAGCTTATCCAAACCAAACTTCCTTTGGAGCGGACTCTGATGTCAAACTGAAATGAACAACCCTGTAAAAGGAGATTTGTAATGCTTTAGCGTTAAGATATTGTGCATAGTATGGTACTAAGGGCTGATCCCCCTAAGTACGAGAAGTAGAGTCCATAGTCTTATGACTGTTAAAGGTTTCAAGTATAAACAGTTGACAACCTAGAACATAGTTCAAGGTTTTATGACCCTCAGAAGTTCTTTTGATTCTTGTTATTAATTCTTTAGTCAAAAGTCGCATTTTCTTATTCAGAAGTCTTTAATTCACTTGCATGTTATTATATTATTATACTTGTGGGCAATCGTGCGCACTCTTACATAATAATAACATTACAGTTAAGAACAAAAGGTCCGACGAGCCTTCTACCAGCAAAGGCAAGGGCAAGGTCAACAAGTGATGAAGATTTGTTGTTTATTTAATATGATTATCTTTAAGACTTATGTTAAAGTTATATAAGACTTATTATTTGTTTACATTTCCGCATTTGAGATTTAAGGTTTGTATGACCTGGGATTGTATTTTTATTCAATTGTTGTAACCCCATTAGAGGAGGATTTATTTCTATCTAGTGCATGATTTGCATTTATTATGGGTAGATAGACAGATGATATTTGTACAGTGAACACCAAATCCCGTGAAAATTGAAGTACCCAGATTTAGGGGTGTCACAGTTTTACTGTTTATTAGATGGGTACTCAGGCTACAACCAGATCGTCATAGCACTCGAAGATCAGGAAAAGATAACTTTCACTTGCCCTTACGGAACATTTGCCTTTCGTCGAAAGTCTTTTGGGTTATGTAATGCACCAGCAATGTTTCAACGATGCATGATGGCCATATTCTCAGACATAGTGGAGCAAAATGTTGAGGTATTTATGGACGACTTCTCGGTATTTGGAGATAGCTTTGATCTATGTTTGACAAATCTTGCATTGGTACTTCAGAGATTTGTGGACACTAACTTGATCCTTAACTGGGAAAAATGTCACTTCATGGTACGAGAAGGGATCATCTTAGGCCACCGGGTTTCAGCAGAAGGTTTAGAGGTGGATCGAGCAAAAATTTCAACAATTGAACATCTACCACCTCCGGCTTCTATAAAAGGGATTCATAGTTTTCTGGGGCATGTAGGATTTTATCGACGCATTATCAAAGATTTCTCCAAGATCACTAAACCATTGTGTGCATTACTCGAGAAGGATGTTCCATTTAAGTTTGACGCTGACTGTTTGAAAGCTTTTGAAATATTGAAAGAAAAATTGGTTATCGCTCCAGTCATAGTTGCACCAGATTGGATGCTACCATTCGAACTAATGTGTGACGCAAGCGACTACGCAGTGGGAGATGCTTTGGGACAGAGAAAGGATAAGGACATCCATGCAATTTACTATGCCAGTAAAACTCTGAATGAGGCACAAGTAAACTACATAACAACAGAAAAAGAGCTCCTAGCCATGGTGTTTACATTCGACAAATTCAGAGCTTATTTGATTTGAACAAAGGTAGTAGTCTTCATAGATCACTCGGCAATAAAATACCTCATCTCGAAGAAAGTTGCCAAACCAAGACTAATCCGATGGGTCCTACTACTTCAAGAATTCGATCTCGAGATTTGGTACAAAAAAGGGACAGAAAATCAAGTAGCCGATCACTTGTCAAGGTTGGAGAATCAACAATAGCAGGAAATCGAGAAATCAATGATCAATGAAGCTTTTTCGGATGAACAACTATTTGCGGTGGCAACAGAAACCCCTTGGTACGCATATTTCGTAAATTACACTGTCAGCGGGATTGTGCCATTCGATTTTAGTTTTCAACAAAAGAAAAGGTTCTTATTTGTGGGAAGAGCCTTTCTTGTTCAAACAGTGTGTTGATCAGATCATACGGAGATGTGTGGTCGAATTCAAAATAGAAAGAATATTACAACATTGTCACTCTTCGTTGTATGGCGGTCACTACGGAGGAGATCGGACAGTGGCGAAGGTCCTACAGTCTGAATTCTGTTGGCCAACTTTATTCAAAGATTCTCATGCATTTGCCAAAACATACGACAAATGCCAACGAGTAGGGAACATCACAAGTCGTCAAGAGATGCCACTGAATACCATGTTAGAAGTAGAACTATTTGACATATGGGGCATCGACTTTATAGGATCGTTCCCATCATCCTTCAATAATAAATATATACTTGTTACAGTAAACTACGTCTTTAAGTGGGTAGAAGCGGTAGCTCTACCAACTAATGATGCAAAGGTAGTGCTAAACTTCCTCCGCAAGAACATCTTCACCAAATTTGGGACGCCTCGGGCAATTATCAGTGATGAGGGCATGCATGTTTGTAACAAATCCTTTGCAGCACTTTTGGGTAAATATTGAGTTCGACACAAGGTTGCCATGACCTATCATCCACAGAAAAACAGCCTAGCGGAAGTATTTAACCGGGAAGTAAAACAAATTCTGGAGAAGATAGTTAATCCAACTCGAAAGGATTGGGCGAGCAAGCTAGATGAAGCACTATGGGCATATCGCACGGCATACAAGACCCCAATCGGTATGTTGCCATATCGAGTGGTATTCGATAAAGCTTGCCACTTACCAGTGAAATTAGAACACAAAGCTTACTGGGCCATAAAGAAGTTAAATCTGGACCTCGAAGCAACCGGTGAGAAGCGTCTTCTGCAGCTAAGCGAAATGGATGAATTCTGAGTGCAAGCTTATGAGAACGCCAAATTATACAAGGAGAAAACCATAAGATGGCATGACAAGCGAATTTTCCAATGAACCTTTGAACCCGGACAATCTGTGCTACTTTTCAATTCCCGACTGAAGCTATTTATGGGCAAATTGAAATCAAGATGGTCTGGACCATTCAAGATCGCAAAAGTATATCCATATGGCGTAATAGAAGTGCAGGATTCCACAGGCCACCACTCGTTCAAAGTTAACGGGCAAAGACTTAAGCATTATGTAGATAGAGAATTGAATCGTGAACAAACTTCTATCAACCTCACGGATCTACAGTGACCCACGAAACCAAGTCGGGCTGACGACGTTAAACCAAGCGCTGTGTGGGAGGCAACCCATAATTCTATAATATTTTGGTTATTATTAGTATTTTATTACATGTAATTCGTTAAACATATTTTCTAATATTTAAATTCTTAGGGTACTGATATGTGCTTTATAATTATATAGGAGAGCAAATTAAAGGAGAAAAAGAATCAAAGTGAGTAGGCAAGCTCGGAGCGCGCTTCAACAAGCGCTGACCGCGCTATCTATGCAAAAAATTTCCCTTTGGTTTGGTCTAGGAAGGCACGGAGCACGCCTCAGCTAGCGCTGAGTGCGCCAACAATGCAGATATTTGTGACTGAAACACTAAAGCCAGGCGCAGAGAGCGCGGCAGAGAGCATGGAGTGCGCGTCCATTACAGAAATTTTTTCCTAAACTAATCAGCAAGGCACGGGGCGCGCCTTCCCCATATCAATGCAAGAGCGAACCGCGCTGTGCGGCTAGGAGAAATTTTAAAAAGTATTTTAACACGCCTCTTCTCCTTCCACTTACACACATACCCTCTCCTTTTCGGTTTACACTTATAAACTCCTTACTCCTATCCTATTTTAACACCAACTCTTCAACTCTCTTAATCCCTTAACCCATCATCTAATTCGCTTAACACAATCTAACTCAACATCAAACACCCATTCACTCACCTCTACTCGTATACACAACACAACCTACAATCTCCACAACAACAGAATCTCTAGCATACAACCATCATTGCTACCATCACTCCTTTATATCATTGTTCATAATGATTCAGGTGAGGATCACAGGCAATCACTCTAAGTAACAAGAGGTAAGAAATTACTGCAGTGTAGTTCACAAAAATTTAATTTTTTTAATCAATTGTGTTACTTTATCTATATAAACTGTGATAGGGAAACCTTGGGTTACTGATGACCCAAAGATTGTAGTGCTAATTTATGGTAAGAGTTATGATATAAAGGAAATCAAATTTGAGGGAAAAAGAGGGGTGCACACCAACTGTTCGATAAATTGACTCTACCATTATTTTGAGTGCATGCACCTCAGAAACATCACTTATGGCTTCCATACGTCCACGAGCGTCGAGTTCTTGTGCCAGACAACAATTTGATGAGTCAACGTTCATCAGCGAAGCCACCGAAAGAAGGTTCAACACCGTGTTTGAAAAGAAAACCTTAGTTTTCGAATGAGGATTGAAGCCGGTTGCAAACTTAGATGGCAACATGGCCCTAATGATCGTTGAGAGGAATTGGTTCCAGTTGGTAGAGCAACCACAACCCGCCGTGCTATCCATAGTAAAAAATTTTATGCCAATACCATAGAACATGAAGAGCGTGTTGTGTAAGTTAGGGGTAAGCCAGTCTCGTTTCTTGCCACTACGATTAACGAGCATTTTGGGCTGGAAACACTAATGGGAGACCGATATGAAGACATCCTCCCAAACATGGATGAGCTGATTGCATGTCTCTGCAAACCAGGAATAAACTAGGTAACCAAGCCTGGGATGGATATCAAAGTTACGTTTCCACACTAGGCTGAGCAAATATGGTAAGGCATGGTACGCCATCTGTGCAAGACTCATGCCCACGCAACATCAGAACGACAAACTAAGGAACGAGCCTGACTTCTCTACGGCATCATCCACCACTGCTATGGACGGGAAACGTTATTGAATTTCCATAGGTGGACGCGGGATTGTGTATCCAGGTGTCTATTGACCGATTGTTGCAAGGAGGCACCACAGGCGGCTTAGTACATGGGTTTCTTATCACAGATTTATGCCCGAAGGGCGGGGTGCAATGGAATTCATCGGAGCCAGTCCAGATGCCCATGGGACCATTGATCACAAAATGATCGCCACTTACAAAGCATGGGAGGGCGCATATTCTCACCCACGGGGTGAGGGTTATATCATAATTCCACCTTCATCGCCACCAGCCACGAACGTGCCAATGACTGATGAGGCAGAAGCAGGACCATCTACGAATTCAAAGACTAGGAGTAAAAAGCAAAGGCTACGACTTGCTCAACGCCAAGATACAATACATGCTTACAACATTGGCGCATTCACAGCGTTGACGGATGCCTTCTCCCATTTCACTCCAAATAAACCAGTCCAACTTCCCAATCCTCCTATTTTACCTGCCTACCCCTCTTCGGATGATGAAGGTCCTCAAGACGAGCATTGACTCGTTTTGCAGGGAAGTCCTTGTGCTTAAATTGTTTTATTTTCACGTAATGAGGACATTACTATTGATAAGTTTGGGGGGGTATTTTAATATCATATTTATATTAGCTCATAGTAGAATATAGTTGCATATAATATAGTTTCATTATAGTTTTACTATATCTGCATATATATAAAATATATATGTATATAATATATAAAAAAAAATATTTGCATTCATGTAGGATTTGTGTTAGTTTGCATGGAGATTAAGCAGTTATGCCTTGATAGTTGAGATGAGAGCCAATGAGGAATCTGATTTACGACTTGCATGCCTAAATTGACTATCATGTGTTGATTAATTTTGATCATAGGAACTTCATAGCATAAGCCTTGTGTTTTTCTAATCTCAAGCACCCCAACTGATTATCAGTAATAGTAAGAAATTCGATTCATAATAAAACATGGGCATATATTCACGGGATCACAGATTATAATTAAACATAGGCCTATACATAAGTTTGGGGGATTGTGGCTCGAATAGAAAAGAAAAAAAAAAGAAAAAGAATAAAGACAAGAAAATTAGAAAAAATGAGAAAAGAGAAAAGATAGTTCTGGAATAAAAAACTGACTTAGTTTGACTTCGTGGCCTTTGTTACTCGGACAAGTAAACCCTAGGGGGTGTCTTAACACCTAGCGCCCTAAAGCCTTCGGGTTTGGGAGTCGTTGGTCGAAAGTCCGTTACATGGGTAACATTGAAAAGCCTAAGGAAGTTGGACATTGCACAAGTTGGACTCAAGAAATAACTAGTGAGATGGAGCATTAAAATGCACTCACTTGGTATAAGATCTTGGATTTAAATGTTGATTTTCCTCGTACTTATGTGAATGCCATGATTGGTTATAAGTCTGGTCTTGAATGGGTTCATATGTATGAATTTGTTTGTATTGCTCATTGTATTATTGGAGTCATGTTGGACAACCACGCACATAGAAGCAGGCAAGAGTTATGTTGCTGGAGTGAGGATATGAGAGGTAATATAACGCGTGATGTGATATTGAATGCATGTGGGTTGTTTATCTCTGAGGCATACGCTTCATCTAATTACCATAGTTATTGCTCGATCTCTGTAGTTGCTTTCATCATAATTTAAGTATTAGTATAATTGTGTTTACTTGAGGACAAGCAATGGCTTAAGTTTGGGGAATTTGATGAATAGGTTGGAAACCTATGATTTAATCTTGTTTAGCTTGATATATTGTAAGTTTTTGATTATTGTTCGTGTTATTTCCGGTGTTTTATATTTATTTTGCAGGTATGAGGGTTAGAGTAGGACTTGAGAGAAAAAGAGGAAAAAGTGACAAGACCTGGTAGCTAAGCACTGACCGCGCGATGTATACAAAGGGGTAAGCGCGGAGCACACATGCTTGAAGGTTGTCCCTTGCATATTAAGCGCGGGCCGCGCTATCGTAGTATTAAATCAGGCGCGGAGCGCGCCATATTGTGAAGGAGCCACGTGCAAACCGCGCTTGTCGAACGAATTTTGTCAAGATTTTATTACTTAATTTGCAGAAGTTGATTGTTATTAGGATTTGGGGTTTACTAATTGTACTAGGGTTTGATTAGACTATAAATATTAATTATTCTCTTAGTATTAGACATCTTTTGAATGAGAATTCTTGGAGGCTATTCTTGCGGAGCATATTGGGATTTTCATTGAATGATTTCTGGAGATAGACGTTTGATTGAAGATTGAAGAACTTCAACAGAATTTTTTTCCTTCTTCCTCTTAAATTAATATCTATATCATGATGTCTTTCAATTATTGTCTTTGTGTTTTTGAGTTGATGATGAACTAAATCTCTATTAGGGATACAATGGAACCTTTTATGAAGCTTTAATTCAATTATTATTATTTTCACTTGATTATCTATCTAAATTGATTGTTATTATTTTGTGCGTAATCAAATAATTGTTTGGCAAACAATTAGCCTTATATCTTTGATTGAATTGAAAAATGATTTTTTAGATTAGAACTGAATATAACAACATATGAATTTGTTAGTTCTTAATTGAAATAACATAATAGTGTATAAGACGAAAGCATTTATATACCATGTGCAACTGTGATACAGGTGTGAACTTAATGAATCTATTTTGAGTATTTTACATTAAAGTAGTAAAATAGTTAAAATATATATTTTTGCTAATCATCGAAAGGTGCTAGTGAATTGTGAAGTGAACCTAGTTGTCAATTTGGAAAATAAATTGAGTGGCAGTAAAATAGGAGAATTATTGTGGATTAATTGGGAAAATTGTATTCCTATGCTTAAATCATTTGGTATTCATTAATTAATAGTTAATTGATTCCTATTCACTTTAATTTAATTAATTCTCACAAAACAATTGGAGTGACTATTAAAATAAGATAAATTGGTAGAAATTGGATAAGTAAAATAGTTGTTAAATAACTGTTCCCTGTGGGTTCGACACTTTTCTTACTATTATATTACTTGATTGACCGTGTGCACTTGCGCGTAATTATTATTGTATAAATGGGACAACAATGAATGATCAATAAAGAATCTACCGCTTCTAGTAAAAAGGAGAGAATGTCCTATGTGATTTGATAAATGACAAACCAGGAATCCTTGACCCACGTGAAATAAAATTAGAAAGGAGTTTCTAATTTGTATTATTTGGAGTTGTTCATTTAAAGATCGAAATACATATAATTAAATAAAAATAAGACTTGATAGTAATTTCTTGTCTTATATTTAATAGAGACATTGTACAGCGAAAGGATTGAATTGTACGATAATTATTTACTCAAATATTCTTTTATGATTAATGTTGAAATCTCTATTATTTGAAAAGTCGTTGAGCGCTAAGGGGGCTTACCCTTATTGTAGAATAAATATTTTTTATTTAAATGAAATAACTAGTTTAATTTATTTATTTATTTAAATAAGATTATAATTGTTCTAATTGATTTATTCAAAATCGGTTTAATATGAAGAACGTAAAGGGTCACACCATAAATGGCATAATATTTATTTAAGAAGCAAATGGCATAATCGTAATAATATGTTAAGTGTTTTTAATTTAATCTATGGTGATAGAATAAATTAAATAGCTTAATATTTATTATTTAATATTTTTAAAATATTAAATATAAATTAATAAGAGGAGTCTTATTATTATTAGTACTAGTATTATTATTAGTTTAATTTCTGAAGGAGTTTGGAAATTAATTAATAATAGTACTCTTTGATATTCATAATAAGATTATGAGGTAAATTAATTAAAAGATTTTAATTAATTATTATGAAACCCTAATCCTAAAATGCTTAGGATGGTTGTCTACATCTATAAATAAGAGGAGTCTTATTTTGATTTAGGGTTAATGCTATTTTTCTAATAGTTGGGAGAGCACTTCTTTTCTAGAGAGAAGGAAACTAGGGTTTCGACGAACACCCTTCTTCTTGAGTAAAGATTATTTCTTGGTGGATCACCTCTAGAGGCCAAACACTTGGGTGGCTGACATTGATCAAAGGAAGGAATCTAACCCGATAAATTCAAGAAGAGCAGTAAAGGATTTGTAGTGAACTCGCACCTGAGGAAACTCGTATTTTCAAGGGTATGAATCTCTTTCTTCATCTCTTTCGTTTAATTAATAATTGCGCATATAGGATGATCCGGGTATATGGTTTGTAAAATTTTAAAACTCTAATTTTAACGTTTCTGCTCTATGTATGTATTTTGTTACATGCTCATGATTATTACAAACCTAACAAAAAACTGTTGAAGGTCACTTCCCATCCAAGCTGGACTATGTATTAATGATAAATGATTCTTTCAAGAAAAATAAGAGGCCCAAGGTATCTTCTGAAAAGAAGAAAAGTAAGAAGGCTAAGGGCAAGGCGAAGAAAAAGGACAATAAGAAACCTAATCCAGATAACAAAGGAATATGCTTCCATTGCAATAAGTCGGGTCACTGGAAGAGGAACGTGAAAAGTACCTTGCGGAACAAAAGCAATAGAAGCTTGGAGAAGTTTCAGGTTTGTTCATGATTGAAATTAATTTTTCTAAATGTCATAATTCTACTTGGGTATTGGATACCGGCTGTGACACCCCCAAATTCGTGTACTTCTTTTCCACAGGATTTGGTGTTCACTATCTAAATAAAACATAACTAACTGCCCATAAATAAGGAATGCAAAATAAATTACAACTTTAATCATTAAAAATCTTCCTTCAAAAAGGATTACAACTTAATAAATCATTCACAGGGTTTCTAACCTTAAAAATCGTCAATGCAAAAAATAAAACATCATAACATAATTAAAGTCTTATTACAAAATCATATCAAATATGAACAAGTCTTCACTTGTTCGTCTTGCCTTTTCCTTTGCTAGTTGACTGTTCAACAACTTTCTCAACTTTGGCTGCAGTGGTTATATAAAATGCAAGAGTGAGCAAACAAAAGCTCACTTGAAATAACAATCAATAATGATGACATATTACTGAATAACTTCAACTGAATTGAATAATATTTCTATCATCAATAATCAAGAAATGAATATAGAATTTAGAATATATCTGAGGGTCATAAGACCTTGAACTATGTCCCAGGTTATAAACATTTTTATTGAAACCTTTAACAGTCGTTAGACTATATGGACCTTTAATTCGTACTTATGGAGATCAGCCCTTCATATCATGTATTGTGCACAAACATCTTAACGCTTTTGCATGGTAATCCCTTATTAATAGGGTTGTTCATCTTAGTTTAATTAACGAGTCCTCACTAAAGAAAGTTTGGTTTGGATAAGCTAAAAGGGTAATTTAGAGATCAATTATCATCAACTAAGGAGTAGTTGAATCAACTTACAATATTTAAGAATTCGATAACAAATAATTATGAAATAGCTATGAGTCATAATAATAGACATCATATTCAACAGTCATGCTTTAGAAATAAACTTAAAGCATTTGAAAGATATAATTAAAGCCTTGCTTTGAACAATTAAGTCAAGGTTACATTATTTCTATAATGAACTTCAATAAAATACTTGTTCATTACAGAATAAAAGGACTTGCTCAAATAAAGGTATAGTTAGAAAACTTGCACAATGTAAAAGAAAGGTTTAAGAACTTGCTCAATCAAAAGTACACAATACAGAGTTAGGGTAATTAAAAGTAGACTTAAGAAACTTGCGTAATTAAAAGTAGAGTTAAGAAACTTGTCTCGTGCGCAAGCTAAAAATTAACAACTCGTTCGACAATTATCCTACGTACACGTAATTAACAATAGTAACAAAAATTAGTTACCATATAGCTAATTCACATCATTAGTTAACTCATCTAGGTTAACTCATCATGCTTTTAGTTATTAGGTTTAATCACTAATTATCACATAATATGATTAAATCACACATTCACATCACACTTTATAATTAATCAATGTATAATATAAAATCATACATTTAAAAGTATGATTTAATACTGTCCAATTAACATATAATTTTATTAACATGTTTTTATATTTATTACATTATCATTCCCATAAAATTATACATTAAAATATAATTTTCTGGCTAATCTGCATAGGTGGCGCTGCAGCGCCACACAATGAACTGCAGCCAGCGCTGCAACGCCGTGCCACATCATAAGGGACTTTGCAGGTCTGGCGCTGCAGCGCTCCAGTTATGCTCAGAACTGGCGCTGCCGCGCTGCCACATCAGCACTCTTTGAAACCCAGTCTTAGCGCTGCAGCGCTGCTGTTAACAAACATAACTGGCGTTGCAGCGCCGTGCCACATCACCTGGCTCTGAAGTGGCACATCAGCGCCCAGTTTACTCACAGAACTGGCGCTGCGGCGCTACGTCATAGTCAGATGCAGACAACCTCGCGAACTGTGTAGGAGAAAGCTAATTCGACTTATTTTCTCGCACCAAACTCAGAATTTAACTCACATAATGCATTTAAAGCTTTATAAAATGATAACTTTATGCTTCTAACATGTTTTTAACACATATAATCATTACAACAATTAATTAAAAACCTTTAATTTTATGATTTTGAAGAAAACGCCATTATTTTAAAATAGTTTACTGTAAATTGCTATGAACATGATTTCTTTATGTTCATCATATTTACATGAATTAACTAGTTTAATTACTTACACAAAACATATACAATAGTTTATACATACAATTTAACACATATAAACCATATTTACATAAATTCTCATGAAAACCAATTTACAGAGAAGTGAAAATATTAAGAACAAGAAAGAACATAATTTAACAATTATGCAGTTTAGATTATTACCTTGTTAGCTTAGAAGAAGATGATGGTGATGATAATAATGGGTTTTGATTCTTGCTTTTGGTTTCTCCAAGCTTCTTCTTCATCTTTCTTTCTTCTTCTATCTTTTTTATCTAACTCTTTGATATTCTAACTCTAACTTTCTAACGTAGTATAAAATATATAACTGACATATAGATATAATATACATATAATATATAACTGATGTTTTAAATCTTTTAATAAATATATCAGTTACTTTTATTTTGAAAATCAAAAGCCATAAGGCTTGTTTGGCAAACCCATTTAAAAAATAAATTTTTAGAACTAAGGCCTTGTTTGGTAAATTGAATTAAAATAGACTTAAGGGCCTTGTTTGGTAAAACTGTAACGAATGAGATTTTTTATATTAGTTTTAAATATTTATTGAATTAAATAAATATTTTTGTTGATTTATTTATTGAGTTGAATAAATAGTTTATGTGATTATGTTGTGAAGTAATTTAATTAAGTATAATATGTTAATTAAATTGATGTGTAAGTAATTGTGTGGTGTAGTTCTAATTTAATTGAAAATAATTAAATTAGATGAATATTATGTGGCATTTATTAATAAAGATTTACTAATTTGTTACATGGATTATGATTAATAAGTGAATTACAATTGCGTAGCAATTTAGTATTATGTGTCAATTTTAATTAATGAATTAATCTTAGCTTGTTTTTAATTAAATTAAAATTTAATTAAATAAAGTGTAACATTGAAAACTATGTGTTAAATAAGTAATTAAAATAAATTAAAAGAGTTTTAACTTAGTTTTGCCAAACAAGGCCCTTACATCTGTTTTAATCTTATTTTACCAAACGAGGCCTTAACTACTAATAAGCTGCTTTTAAAATTAAAAGGGTTGTTGCCAAACAAAGCCTTAGGGCTTTTTGGTTTTTAAAATATGTAACTGACATGTATTTAGTAGGGGGAAATTAATAATTGTCAATTATAATATGTTGTATAATATATCAGTTATATGTTATATTGTATATTACGTTAAGTTAGAATAGATACAAAGTTAGTCAGAAAGAAAATATATAGAGAGCTAGGGAGAAAAAGAAAAAAGAAGAAAGAATAAGGAGGAAGTTTGTTAATTAAATCATCATCATATTCATCTTCTTCGTCACACATCAAAAAGGTATAATTCTAACTTTGTAAAAATTTAAAAAAAAACATGTTTTATGTTTTTCATGGCTTAGTTCTTTATAATATAGTTGCTTTGTGAAATTGATATAAACATGAATTATATATATAATTTATGTTCATAAACTATTTATATATGATTAGTATTATGGTTTAAGTAGTTAAATTCATGTAAATATGATGAACATGAGGAAATCATGTTCATCAAAAGTTACAGTGAACTTATTTTGAAAATAAATGAATCCTTTAAAAATCAAAATTCGTATTGATTGTAATATGTTGTATAAATTGATTTTAGATTATAATAACATGTTAAGAAACGAAATCAATATGCTTGGAATTATGTGAATTGGTTTAGAAACAAACTCACAGTCTTGATGTTCATCAAGAACACTTAAAAATGAATTTTCTTCAAAATAACAAAATTAGAGTTTTTAAATTATATTTTTTGATGTTTATATGTATTATAACATGATTAAAAACATAAACTGATATTTTTACAAAAGTTTATGTGAATTATGTATGCTAAAATCAGAATTTGGTGGGGAGAAATAAGTCAAATTGGCTTTTTCTCTACACAGTTCGCCGAAATGTCAGAACAGTCTGCGCAGTGGCGCGGTCGCGCCTCTCTAAGGCTTATGAGGAGCGCGCTCGCGCTAGGCAGCACTGCCGCGCCGTTCCAAGGCTTACTTGGAGCGCGGCCGCGCCAGCCATGCAGATTGTGCAAAAATTATTTCTAAGTGTAAAATTTTATGAAATTAATAAAGTAATAAATTATAAAGCATGTTAATAACATTAAAATGCTAAATGGACAGTAATGAATTATGTTATTAAAATATAATATGTATAATTTAAATTATAATTTAATTAATGTAAGGACATAATTTAATTTAAATTAATTATATGAATATGTGGTTTGACCAAGAGATGTAATAATTACTAATAATTAAATAATAACGAGTTAATCTAGATGAGTTAACTTAGAATGTGGATTAGTTATATAGTAACTAATCTATGATTTATTATTGTTAATTATGTATATGTAGGATTAATTAAGGAATGTGATTTGTAAATTGTAGCTTGCGCTTAAGGCAAGTTCCTAAACCTTTCTTTTACATTATGCAAGTTTACTATCCCTAACTTGTTATTTATTGTGCAAGTTATTTTGTACTCTAATACCCATAATGAGCAAGTATTGAAATTGTTGTTGGAGTAACGTGATCTTGACTTAATTGTTCAATCAAGATCTATTTAATCTTTCAAATGCTTTAAGTTGAATTATAAAGCATGATTGTTGAGCGTGACTCATAATTGTTTCAAAATTCTTTATTATCGAATTCTAAATTGTTGTAAGTCGATTCAACTACTCCTTAGTTGATGATAGTTGAACTCCAAATTTCCTTTGAGTTATCAAAGCCAAACTTTCTTTGGTGCGGACTCGTTATTAAATACTGAGATGAACAACCCTATTTAATAGGGGATTACCATGCAAAAGCGTTAAGATGTTTGTGCACAATACATGGTACGAAATGTTAATCCCCCTATGTACGAGTTAAGAGTCTGTATAGTCTAACGACTGTTAAACGTTTTAAATAGAAATATTTATAACTTGGGACATAGTTCAAGGTCTTATGACCCTCAGATGATTCTACATTCCATTTTTAATTCTTTATTATTGATGAAAGAAGTGTTATTCAAATTACTTGAAGTTATTCAGTTTAGATCATCACTATTGATTGCTTATTCCAAATGAGCTTTTGTTTGCTCACTTTTGTATTATATAACCCTTGCCGCTAAAGTTGAAAGTGTTGACGCTCTGTCAACTAGTAAGGGCAAGAACAAGATGAACAAGTGAAGATTTATTATTGATTATTGATTATGATGTGTAATAAGACTTTATTTATATTATATGATGTTTATTTTTCCGCATCTATTGACGTTAAGGTTAGATAACCCTGGGAACGTTTTCTTAAAGTTGTAATCCTTTTTATAAGGAAGATTTTATCTAAGTAAGGTTATAATTTATTTATTCCTTTATTATGGGCAGTAGTTATGTTTTATTTAGATAGTGAGCACTAAATTTCATAGAAATGAAGTACTCGAATTTGGGGGAGTCACAGGTTGGTATCAGAGCCTTAGGTTATGAACCTTAGGTGGGGGAAACATTAGGTAGTAGCCTTATAGGAGATCGAAAAGATAGTGATGATAGGAAAGATAATAAACTACCTTATGTGCTATGTGTTTACGTTTAAGTGTACGAAGAGTATCAATCGATATCACGTAATAATTAAACTTTAAAATTTTGTTGTCAAGATGACGAATGTTTGAGAGTCCAGTCAGGCTAGGGAGGAGTTACCCCAGATGCCTAGGGACGAGGAGCCTCGAGACATCCATACAGTCTGGGAGCAGTTGGTTCAGAGAGAGCCATCTCCGTTGATCACCGTAGTTGGTCAGGAGCATGAGCCAGTTTTGGACCAAGATGACGAAGATGAGTCAGAGGAAGAGGAGGAGGAACCTGAAGAGGAATTTTAACCTAACTCTGGTAGCGCTGTTATGTACGAGGAAATCTACGACCGCAACGTTGAGCTACATGGTCGAGTCATAGAACTGGGAGAACTGGTGGACAAGAGTCGGCCTACCATATAGCAGAGGGAGGAGACAATTCAGGAATTGGACGAGGAACATGGAATCACGAAGTGAGATCTAGTCCATGCAGAGAGCGAAAGAGATGATGTACTGGCCGAGCTAGCGAAAATAAAGAATGACATCAGAGAGGAGTCAGCGAAAAGTGCCAGAGCTGATGATTCTTGCTTGAAGGCTACTCAACTGGGCATATCGAGTTGAAAATGAAGTGCAAGTGAAGAAGGCCAAGCTGAGGGAGACAGAGTATGCTTTTTATATGGCTATAGATAGGGCCCAGGATCATGTCTTTTATTACCCAGCTCAGTTCAAGGATTTATCGTGGTATATGGTAGATCGTAGAACAGTGTTTCGGGTGATGGAAGAAGAACGTGGAGAGGCTGTGCGATGTCTTATTATGTCTAGATAGTAGAGTCATTAACTATGTGTTTCTTTATATTATAAATAAATGTAAATCCCAAAATTTGAGATAATAATGGGATAAGATAATGATGTAATTTGTAACTTATTCAGTTTAGGAAAGAAGATGTAAATAACAGAGATGATATCTATTGTGACACCCCCAAATCTGGGTACTTCGTTTTCACATGATTTGGTGTTCACTTTCTAATATAACATATATCTACTTTCTAATTGTTATTTAATGCAAGAGTGAGCAAACCACAGCTCACTGGAGTTTAACAATAATATAGACATGAAAGCATATCTTTAAGAAAATCTGAACAACTTAGCTTGCTTCAATAATAAAGAATTGAATAATAATTCTCTATCAATATTAAAATTTGGATATAGAATTTATCTGAGGGTCATAAGACCTTTGAACTCTTGTCCTAGGTTATAAATATTTCTATTTAAACCTTTAACAGTCAATAAGACTATGGACCTTAACTCGTACTTAGGGGGATCAGCCCTTCGTACCATGTATTGTGCACAACCATCTTAACGCTATGCGTAGTAACCTCCCCTAGTAAATAGGGTTGTTCAACTCAGTAATTTGAATTCAAGTCCGCACCAAAGAAAGTTTGGTTTGGATAAGCTTACAAGGGTAATTTAGAATTCACGTTTATCAACTAAGAATTAGTTGAATCGACTTCCAATAATTCAAAATAAAAGAATTATGAATTAACATATGCTTTAGAAGTAAACCTAAAGCATTTAAAATAATAATTGGATCTTACTTGAACAATAAGTTAATACCATTTTAATTAAATAAACAATTTTCCAATACTGAAATGGAAAGGACATTCTCAACAATGAATATATGAATTCAAGAGATCATATAAAATCAATACAAAATTAGGGTTAGAAAACTTGCGTAAAATTAACGAGTTTAGGGTTTAGAAGACTTGCCTCAAACGCAAGCTACTTAACACAATTCACGTACTTTAATACTTCCTACACATATATATTCAATCACAATAACCTAAATTAGTTAACACGTAACTAATTCACATAAGTTGTTAGCCCTCATGGTTAACTCACATTCTGATTAAATAGTAATAATAATCAACCATCACATAGTTAATTACATCACCTACATATTCACATAATTAAATTAATTATGTATTTAACTCAATTATAATTAAACAATTATAATTCAAACACTTAATCAAATTATAATTACTTAAATTATCATTACCTTTTAAATTATAAACAATTTATAATTTAAAATCAATTAAACCACATTCATGCATTTATAATTACACAATTTATAATTAATTATGTAATTATCAATTAAAAATTCACAATTAAACATGCATTTATTAAATTATAATTACATAAATTATAATTAAATTAAAATAATTAAACTTCTATACCTTATAATTTCACAAAATTTATAATTTAAATTACACATTTACTCTTAATTATAATTAATAAAATTATAATTAAGTAACTTATTAAACAATTATAGTTTTAAATACCATATTAGGTTTTCAAAATTTCTTTTATTTTCCAAACATGAAATTATCATAATCATATAACAACATGTTATATTATTCAAAATATATATCCCCTTATCCATGAAAAATTAAACTAAGGTCTTTAAAATAAACTGTACAAGCAAGCAAAACTCACTGCCCAAGCATTGTGCCCGGCGCAGCTGCGCAGCCAGCTGCCTTTAAATCGGCGCAGCTGCGCAGGGAAAGAATCTGGGAAGGACAAGCGGCGCAGCTGCGCAGCAACTCGGCCAGACACAGACAGCCACGTTACTCTGCTTCACCGATTAACCCATACAAGCCAACAACGCCAAAAATACAGTACTATAGACTCTGTAAAACATATATACGCTATTACACATATATAAAGCATGCTTCCAAAATACAAAATCATTTAAACAATGATAATCATAAGTTTTGAAAATCTATTTTGGCCATTTTTATGAAAACTCATATTTTCATAAAATAATTCTCTGTAATAAAAATTTTCTTACCAATTCCACTTATAAAACATGCATTATGTTTGAAATTGAAGATATTATCACAACAATTCTAAATAGGCATATTAACACACAATCAAATCATCACTTTTACTCTAAAATTGGTCAATAACATACAAAATCATAAGAACATCAATTTCTCCATTAAAACATGTTCTGACAAAATTTTGATTTATGAAAATCCTTGATCATGACATACAATTCATATAATAACCATTATAAACACAATTTATATATGTACATCATATTTGTATAACTTTCATGCTAAATCATAAACACAGAGAACTCATATTCATGAATATTATAAAGAAAACACATAGAAATATAATTTAATTGAAATAATATCCTTTTTGCTTAGATGATTGAAGAAGAAGATGATAGTGATTCCCTTCAAGCTTCTCAAGCTATACCTTTTCCTTCTCAAGCTATACCTTTTCCTTCTCAAGCTATACCTTTTCTTTCTCTTCCTCTTCTCTCTATCTTCTTCTCTGTTATTTTCTCTGCTCTTTTTTCTTAGCTTTAGACTAACTTTTAGAAAAAACACAAGTAATATATAATATATGTAACTCCCATATAATAAGTATATGCACTAACTACTAATTATAACGTAAGTTACAAAATTCAAAAGCCAACTTGGCTTGTTTGGCTACAAAAAAAATTAGAAACTAGTTTTTATTAACTCCAAACATGGTTTAGGTAATTTAGGTTTAGCTAGTGTAAGGGCCCTGTTTGGCAACAGTCTTTTAAAACAAAAGCAAGGGCCTTGTTTGGTAAAAATCATTTTAAAAAAAATCCTTTTCTTTTTATTTTAATAAATCATTTGACGCATACTTTAATGTCACATTTTAATTAATTAAATATTAATCATCTAATTTAATCAATTAAAATCTAACATCAATAAATCACATAAAATTGCCACATAATTATAATTACTCGCTCATTATAATTCATGTAACACTTCATCACATAATTCATCTAATTTAATTATCTCAATTAAATTAAAATTATAATATAAAATTAATATACATTAATTAAATAAGCATTACACATTCAATTAATTAATATATACACTTAACTAAATCACTTCATAAATCACATAATTTATTTATTTAACTTAATAAATAAATCACATAAAATATTTATTTAATTTAATAAATATTTAAAATTAAATATAAAATCACAATCGTTACAATCTTCCCTCCTTAAAAGGATTCTGTCCCCAGAATCACACACAAAAAAAAAATTCTCGTCTATTACATTCTTCCCCCCTTAAAATGATTCTGTCCCCATAATCAGTATATAAGGGGTTACACAAAACTAATCAAATAAATGCGGATAAGATTTCATCATAACATCTTCGAGTTCCCACGTAGCTTCTTCACCACTGTGGTTTCTCCAAATTACCTTAACAGAAGGTATCACTTTATTCCTAAGTACTTGTTCCTTTCTATCAACTATTTGAACAAGCACTTCTTCATACGTTAAGTCTTTATCAAATAGCAAAGGTTCATATTCTATTACATGTTTGTAATCGTGCTTGTAAGGTCTTAATACAGAAATATGAAAGACATTATGTATATTCTCGAGCTCCGGAGGTAATGCAATCTCGTAAGCAACCTCGCCCACCTTTCGTAATACCTCAAAAGGTCCAATGAATCGGGGACTCAGCTTCCCCTTCTTTCCGAATAGAATTTTCCCCTTCCAGGGAGATACTTTCAGGAAAACGAAACTTCCTGGCAAGAATTCTCGGTTCTGTCGATTAAGATCGGCATACTTCTTTTGTCTGTCTTGAGCAGCAACTAATCTCGTTCTGATCAGCTTCACAATTTCGGCAGGTTTGTTGTACCAATTCTGGTCCCAACAATTGACGTTCACTGACTTCATCCCAGCACAAAGGTGTTCTGCATTTTCTACCGTATAATGCTTCGTAAGGCGGCATGCCAATACTCGCATGATAACTATTGTTGTAGGCGAACTCCACCAATGGTAGATGATCCTCCCAGCTTCCTTTGAAGTCCATCACACAAGCTCTTAGCATATCCTCAAGTGTCTGAATCGTTCTTTCGCTTTTTCCATCAGTCTGAGGATGATACGCTGTACTCATTCGCAATTGCGTTCCCATACCTTCTTGCAAACGCTTCCAGAAATTTGACGTAAAACGCGGATCTCTGTCGGACACAATCGACACCGGAACACCATGTCGAGAAATAATTTCCTTCACGTATAGCTTCGCTAGCTTATCCAGGTTGTACTTAACCCTGATTGGCAGAAAGTGGGCTAACTTCGTCAGTCGATCCACTATAACCCATATCGCATCAAATCCTTTCTGAGTCATTGGAAGACCTACCACGAAATCCATCGTGATATGCTCCCACTTCCACTCTGGAATTTCTAACAGTTGCAGCAGTCCACTTGGTCTCTGGTGTTCTGCTTTGACTTTCTGGCATGTTAAGCACTTCGCAACGCATTCCGCAATGTCCCTCTTCATATTCGGCCACCAGAAATGATGCCTGAGATCCTGGTACATCTTCGTACTCCCAGGGTGAATAGAATATCTAGAACTATGAGCTTCGCTTAGAATCTCCTCTTTGACCTCTGGCACTGGCGGTACCCATATTCTACCTTCAAACCTCAACAGTCTTTCGTTACCGATCTTGAATTTGAACTCTTCGCCTTCGGTTATCCTCTTTCGAATATTTTCACATTCTTCATCATTGAATTGTGCTTCTTTCACCTTATCTACTAGAGTAGAACCATTGGTTACTTGAAACAACAACTCATCCGATTCCTTCAGAAACTTCACTTCCAATTCTAATCTAGCCATTTGTTCTATCAACCGATCCTGATCAGTTAATACGTTCAGCTTCTCCCGACCTTTCCTGCTTAAAGCGTCAGCGACAACGTTAGCTTTACCCGGATGGTAAAGTATCTCGCAATCGTAGTCTTTAATCAGCTCTAACCATCTTCTTTGGCGCATGTTCAAATCCTTCTGGGTAAATATATACTTCAGACTCTTGTGATCTGTGTATATTTCACACTTCTCTCCATATAAGTAGTGCCTCCAAATCTTCAGGGCAAACACTACTGCCGCCAATTCTAGATCATGGGTTGGATACCCCCTTCTCGTAATCCTTCAGCTGACGTGACGCATAGGCAATGACTTTGCCGCTCTGCATCAATACACAACCTAATCCTTTATGTGAGGCATCGCTATATACTACGAAATTTCCGGAACTATCTGGTAAAGACAATACAGGCGCAGTACTCAGCCTCTTCTTCAGCTCTTGAAAACTCTCCTCACACTTCTCCGTCCAAACAAACTTAACTGTTTTACGAGTCAAATTCGTCAACGGAGTTGCGATTTTAGAAAAGTCTTGGATAAATCTCCGGTAATAACCTGCCAATCCCAAGAAACTCCTCACTTCGGACGGCGTCTTCGGCTGTTCCCAATTAATAACAGCTTCAACCTTCGACGGATCTACCAAAATACCATCCTTGTCGATCACGTGGCCAAGAAATTGCACACGTTCCAACCAAAATTCGCATTTTGAGAATTTAGCGTAAAGCCTCTCTCGTCTCAGGGTTTCTAAGGTTAGTCGTAAGTGTTCAGCATGCTCCTCCTCGGTCTTGGAATAAACCAGGATGTCATCTATGAACACTACCACGAACTTGTTTAGAAATGGCTTGAACACCCTATTCATTAGGTCCATAAATGCAGCTGGGGCATTCGTGAGACCAAATGACATCACCAAGAACTCGTAATGACCATACCGAGTTCTAAAGGCCGTTTTCGGTATATTTTCCTTTCTCACCTTCAACTGATGATACCCGCTTCTCAAATTAATTTTTGAGAAGTACCTCGCACCCTTCAGTTGATCAAACAAGTCATCGATCCTAGGTAAAGGATTACTATTCTTGATCGTAACTTTATTCAACTCTCTATAATCAATGCAAAGACGCATCGACCCATTCTTCTTCTTCACGAATAAGACAGGCGCTCCCCACGGCAAAACGCTTGGTTGAATATACTTCTTGTCCAATAATTCTTGGAGTTGAATCATCAGTTCTTTCATCTCGACTGGAGCCATTCGGTACGGAGCCTTCAAAATCGGAGCAGTTCCCGGCGCTAGATCGATCACAAACTCTGTCTCCCTATCTGGCGGAAGTCCTGGATAATCGCTTGGAAAAACGTCCACAAACTCCTTAACTACCGATATCTCCTCCACCTTCGGGCTTTCCTTATGCGAATCTACTATGTAGGCTAGATATCCTACACAGCCTTGCGTCAGAAGTTTCTTGGCTTGCATAACCGTCAGACAACTCGCTTGCCTAGGCGATTTGCTACCATAGAACACCAACTTCGACGGAGTCGTAAGGTTTACCGACTTCTTCTGACAGTCGATTATCGCCCCATGGTTGAACAACCAATCCATACCTAGTATGACGTCGAATTCCCCAAGTTTTATCAGAATCAAATCTACTCTAAGCTCCTGACCCTTAATGTCCAATTTACAGTTCTTATAAACGCTCCTAACAGGAATAACCTCCCTATTCGCAATCTCTATGATCAAAGGGTAACCTAATTCCTCTACAGGTAAGTCTAAGGTTTTAGCAAAATTATCAGATATGAATGAACAAGTAGCACCTGAATCAAATAATATATATCCATTTATACTATTGACCGGAATAATACCTGACACCACGTCTTTTGATTGCACAGCATCCTGCACCGTCATGTTGAATGTCCGTGCAGTGGGTCGAACAGCTTGCAATGGTGCAGCAATAGTAACGGTACTGCCGCTTCCATTCCCTCCACTCCCTGTTGACCCTGCCGTCAGCTTCTTCGGGCAGTTGCGAGCCATGTGATCTTTGGATCCACATGTAAAGCAAGCTCCCTTCTTCGGTTTTGGGCAATTTGGCGCGATGTGGCCTTCCTGACCACAGTTGAAGCACACCCGCTTCCCCTTCATGCACACGCCAGTGTGATTCTTACCGCATGTAGCACATGCTTCGAACTTCCTCTTCTGCTGACTTCCTTGCTGACTCCCAGCAGAGATATTATCAGACCACTTCCTCTTCTAGTTCACAGCGCTGCCTGTGAAACCCCCAGTCTTGGTTTCTACCTCATTCTTCTTCTTATCTTGGTTGAACTTCGTTACCGCTTCGCTTCCTCCTTCAGCAAGTATGGCTTTCTCCAGCACCACTGCAAATGTGTTCAGCTGGAACATGGAAACCTTGCTGTAGAGCCAGGGCTTTAGTCCTCGCTCAAACCTTCTTGCTTTCCTAGCGTCAGTGCTGACCTGGTATGTAGCGAACCTGGCCAACTTGTTAAACTTAGCAGCATACTCGGACACCGTCATCCCTCCTTGCTTAAGTTCTAGGAACTGGACCTCCATCTGGTCCTGCGAACTCACTAGAAAGTACATCTCGTAGAACATTTCCTTGAAACGTTCCCACGTGATGACTGCCTCTCCCTCTCGAGTCTTGTTAGCCTGCCACCAAAAACTTGCATCCGACTTCAACATGAAAGCCGCGAACGTTGTCTTTTGGTCTTCTCTTACTCTAGCCACGTCAAATACCTTCTCCATTTCCATAACCCATGTCTGAGCTTCGATAGGGTTATTCGATCCTTTGAACTCAGGCGGTCCTACTGCCTTGAATTCCTTGAAAGTAGTACCCTGCATCTGCGGTTGATTCGCAAGAGCTCCGGTCAACAGGTTCACCAACTGCTGAACCGAATTGGGATTCGTCCCATCGTTATTGTTGTTGTTCGTCAAACCCTCGGGATTTTGACGCGTTACTCTTCTTCTAGGAGGCATTTTCTGTTAAGAAAATATTATTATTAGACCCTTTATTCAATTATTAAGTATCAAAGTTCATACTTAAACGTTTAAATAATTCAATTCACATAGAACACCAAGTACGTCCATAAACTTCTTTTATTCATCAGTCGTAGTTTTAAAAACATCAAACAGATAGCATTTCTGCCATTTACATCATCCTTCCTGAACTGGAAAAGTTGCAGGATTACATTATTAACTCATCCCATTCTTATCTCAAATTATGGGATTTTCGTTACTTATTACAAAACATGCAATACATAACAAACTCTACTACTACTGTTACTACAACCACTACTACCACTGCCTTGGCATATTAATGCGTCTCACAGCCTCTCTACGTTCCTCTTCCATTACCTGAAATTCCGTTCTTCGGTCCACCACATACCACGGTAAACCTTAGAACTAAGCTGGGTAGTAGAAAATACGATACTGAGCTCTCTCTATCGTCGTATGAAAATCATATTTCGTTTCCCTCAGCTTGGCCCTTTT
Source organism: Panax stipuleanatus (assembly GCA_020205555.1). Lineage (NCBI taxonomy): Eukaryota > Viridiplantae > Streptophyta > Magnoliopsida > Apiales > Araliaceae > Panax > Panax stipuleanatus. Next base: position 36,085,194 of record CM035125.1, read on the forward strand.
GGCTTCAGCTTCAGCCTTCAGCTCGATCGGCTCGTTGATTAGCCCTCAAGCTTGACTCTTCAGCTCTGGCACGCTTCCTCGACTACTCCTGGATGTCTTGCTTCAGCTTTGCCAGTTCAAATCGAGCAGCATCTCTCTCGACCTCCATATGTATCAGGTTCCACTGTGCATCTCCTAGTTCACTATCCATCTCTTCGATAGTCTCGTGCCGCTGCTGAATAGTCTCCTCGAGATCTCCTACTCGTCCCTGAAGTTCCACATTGCTATCGTAGACTGCCTCGTACATCTCAGCACTAGTAGAGTGAGGTGGGAATTCCTCCTCGGGATGCTCTTCCTCCTCTTCAGACTCATCCTCGTCCTCATCCTCTGGAATAGGTGTCAGCTCACGCTCCCGACCAGCTACGGTGATCATTGGAGATGGCTCTCTCCTAACCAGCTGCTCCCAGACAATATGTATGTCACGGGGCTCTTCCTCTCTAGGCACCTGAGGTACATCCTCTCTAGCCTGACTAGGTTCTCCAACGTTCGACATCCTGACAAAAGAATTTTAAAGTTCATTATTACGTGATAACGAATCGTCACTCTTCGAATACTAAAATGTAAACACATAGACACATAAGGTAGTTTATTATCTTTTACCTATCACATCTATCTTTTCGATCTTACCATAAGGCTACTACCTAAGGTTTTTTCCCACCTAAGGTTTCATAACCTACAGCCTTGATACCAACCTGTGACACCCCCAAATCCGGGTACTTCGTTTCCACATGATTTGGTGTTCACTTTCTAATATAACATATATCTACCCAATGAATAATGCAAAATAAACTATAACTTAAATTAAAATAACTAAATCTCCCTTAAAACAAGGGTTACAACCTTCTCAAAATCAATCCCAGGGTTACTCTAACCTTGACATGAATATAATTGTAACGCCCCCAAATTCCAGGACCGCCACTTGGTCTCTCGAATTCGGTTCATCACGTGCTCATGGTAATACATCGCAATAATGATAACTAAATATCACACAACCACAGCGGGAAATCTATTCTAGAATAATTTACAATGATTTATTATAATTATTCCCCCAAGTCTCACAACCTACAGTACTTAATAGATTACATAATAATATCAGTTAACGACTTATTACATAATCTAACTTAAGCTTAAACATAATCAAATCCAGTCTTACTACATCATCATCATACAATATTAATATATTTAAAACATAACAGACATAAGCTAGTTGGTAGCTTTGCCCTTGCCCTTATCAACGCCCGAAGGTTCACCATGCTCTGCCTTAACTGAAATGTTTTAGGGAAAGCAAGAATGAGCACAAATTGCCCAGCAAGTAATATACAATAAGGGTGAGTAATAAGATTCTCAATTCTCGAAAGGGTATAACAAGATTTGATAGTTCAAGAATAACAAGAATATCCACAGTTCTCAATATCAGTCGCTAAGGACAGGATAATATCAATATGATTCAATAATAAGTTAATTCAAGATTTCAAATAATTGGATACTGAGTAGTCACTACGGACTATGAACTTCTACTAGAATTGACAGTTATAAACTGAAAATCCAACAAAAATAAGTACAACAGGTGATCAGCCTAAAGTACCCTTGTTATGCATAACAATCAACCATACTCAAGTGTGCACGTCGGTTCTCCGACAATTATATATTCCCTTCAAAGAAGGTTGTTCTTCTCAGTCAAATATAGGATCCCGCACCAATCAATTAGTTTGGGTTGCTTTTCAATAACATAAGTCCAGCCGAATCAAATGGCATAGACACTTTCACAATATTCAAGAACAATACTAAGTTCAACATGAATAATAGCTTTAATGAAATAAGAGTTCAAGTATGCTAATTCGATTCAACCGATTAAATAGGAAACTAGTTCGCAATACACAAGATAGGATACTTGCATAGTAAAAGAGTATAAGTTAGGAAACTTTCACAATCATAGATTTCCTTGCATAAAGTAAATGCGTCGGTTAGGATACTTGCACTTTAAAAGAGTGTAAGTAAGAGAACTTGCCTTTAGCGTAGTTTATCCACGAAAAACAATCAACACTTTCGAATTCCTATCGTAATACAGTTACGTATATATATGATATTCATTAGTCATATAATTTAACTTCACATTTTCTCTTTGAATATACGATCAACACATAAGCTAAGTTTTACCTAGCTACACAGTTATATAGAATATAATTTCTATCCTTAACGTTCCTTCTTTAGAGTTTAAACGCATTCTCATATTATATAAGATCTCAACAATTAGCAAACATGCTTGCATATTATTAATATCACATAAGGCCACAATCAATACTAAATATATTTCATTTTAGCAAGTTACGGCATCTCCTTAAGTTAACCGTCAAAATCGGGTTCAAGTAACATCATATAATATCGCGTAGCATGTATTCATATTTAAAGGATACTTTCATGCTTGTATAACTTTTCCAAATCCAATCGTACATGGTATAGGTTCTTAAGTTAATACTTAAAGCCATTCAAGGACACGAACTCATATGGTCTAACATGATTGCTTTTAAACACATAAGATATTCATATAACTTGTATTAGTCATGCTCATGAGTACTCGTATTGCATATATGTAGCTAGCATTGTTATTATCTTGAAAACATGCTTTGTTTATGCTAAACTTTAATCACGGCAACCAATCATGGTATATATATGTTCATGACACATGAATGAGTCTAACAGTACTATCACATGTGTCCATAAATATCAGAATTTAAATCTCCACGTATCGTGTTAATGCTCATGTGCAAGGCTTGTATTTCTATTGGTGAATCTTACTAATAGAGCCTAACATGTTCATGCTTCCTTACGAACTATATAAACACAAGTTAAGGCTTCATTCATATATTTCAAAGTTATCTAAACATGCTCATAACATCAAAATGACTATATAGCATTTACATGATCATATCCACCTTCAAACTTATATTTTTGTTAGGAATGAGCACTAGTTAGGTTCACATGTTCACATTCTATTACGGAACCAATATAGATAAGCTAACATGCACTTCATGTGTCTCTAGGTGGTACTAACGTGCTTGCAAGGTCAGTATGTAAACATGCTTTATATATGTTAACGTCGTTTATGAAACTTTAAATTCGTTTCCAAACTATGTGTCGTTTGGTTAACCATGCATGCTAATATACTAAAACATGCTTACATTGCCTCATTAGGTTTATATATATGTATTAATCATGCTCCCATGCTTGTTTAAACAAAAATCAAACAATTGGTACATAACAGTTTTGTTGCAGAATGCAGAAAACTGAACACAGAGGCTGGCGCTGCGGCGCGGCACTACTGGCGCTGCGGCGCGAGTGGCGCTGCGTGCGGCGCTGCGGCGCGGGCTGCGGCGCGTGTGGCGCTGCGGCGCGGGCTGCGGCGCTGCGGCGTCGAGGCAGTTTTTCGGTTCAGACGGCAGCGAAAAACGACCCAAAACCTCCCATTTCATTGATTTCAACATACCATACCCAGATATTATACTTGTTTAACTTACTAACACATACATATATGCTTATATAACAGTTAATAGCAATTATCAATTCCCAGTTTCATGAACTCTAACTTAATTTACGAATTTCATGTATTTACAGAAATTGAAGAGGAACAATGGAAATGAAAGACTATTCAGTGGTTCCATCATGTGGGTATGTTCATATAACAACAATATAAGGGTTCTACAAACCAATCATGAACCAATTTGGCATAATCAAGAATTTCAACAAAACTCAGAGAACAACAATGGAAATCTGTTGACAGAAAATGAAAATGAAGACACGAAGAGGATTTATACCTCTGTTATGGAGTAAGCTTGCTGATGCTACTATAGAAATTCCTCCTGAACTAAATAGGCAATCACAGTATACTCTCCTCTCTTAGAAATATTTCAGCAATGAAATGAAGGTGCAGGGAGTTCCTTTATATAGAAGAATGAATACACAGTCCAAGCTTCTAACTCCCAAATCAAACTAACGGATTGTCAAATTGCATGAAGGTTATAGAATGGTAGGTATTTAGTTGTTAGAATCCATCATTAACACCACTCCCTTGCTCATCATTGCTACAAGGCTATGGAAATTTACTGAGTTTAAGGAGAAGCAATAGGATAATGGTTGTGCACGCGAATGAGGGAAAGGAGAGTGACTATTATATTGGGACAAGCCAAGCAAATCTCAGCATTCTTACAATTTGTATATATACACAACACTTATGCCAAAATATGTTACATGTATATATACTATATAATTAGGCCACAATTATAGTTACAATGTAATTCTAATGATACTAACATGGATTCACATAATGTAATAAGTGCAATTTGAATACATATAATCTATGTACATTTTATCTTACCGATATAATACAATCGGATACTACCACATTACATTATATCATATATTATTAAATTGTATTACTCAACAATTATTTATAATAGATCCATGATACATTATTTTAATGTATATCCACACATCATTTGTCACCTACACATATCATAACATATAGTTACTATACATTTAATTCGCATGCTTGCACATATAATTTCTCATCTTATAAATTGAATATTAATTAATGATATACACATATCCTACATCAATCAATATAATTGTTAACCTCCATAACAATTTAATTAACCTTTATATGATTAACTATCACTTTGATATAAATCTTATTATATTTATAAACACGTTGCTCATTATTATTATGTTTCTTGCAATAATAATCACATATTATTAATCAATCCTCATTAGTATTTTATAACGGTTAATTAATATTCTTCGATTAACAATTAATATAGATTAATTGTTCGCTTAAATTTATATAATCATTCTTATATTACGTCACTGTGCCACACAAGGCAATCAACGAGTTTATCACAAACTCCACCAATTTCTCAATTATTATAATTATTCAATTATATATAATTGAATTAATTCATCTCATAACACAAAATCATTTATATTCAAATAAATTCTCATTTCCATTAATATATTTATTTAATAATATATGAAAATTCTCGGGTATTACAATAATAAAGTGCGGAAATAAAACATAACATTCAATTATTACAATCATTCTCAATTTAAAAAAAAAAAAAATAAGTCTTCACTTACTTTGCTTTCCCTTGCCCTGACTTGTAGATGGAGCATCAGCGTTATCAACCTTAACTGAAATTATTATTGAATGCAAGAGTGAGCAAACCACAGCTCACTGGAGTTTAACAATAATATAGACATGAAAGAATATCTTTAAGAAAATCTGAACAACTTAGCTTGCTTCAATAATAAAGAATTGAATAATAATTCTCTATCAATATTAAAATTTGGATATAGAATTTATCTGAGGGTCATAAGACCTTTGAACTCTTGTCCTAGGTTATAAATATTTCTATTTAAACCTTTAACAGTCAATAAGACTATGGACCTTAACTCGTACTTAGGGGGATCAGCCCTTCGTACCATGTATTGTGCGCAACCATCTTAACGCTATGCGTAGTAACCTCTCCTAGTAAATAGGGTTGTTCAACTCAGTAATTTGAATTCAAGTCCGCACCAAAGAAAGTTTGGTTTGGATAAGCTTACAAGGGTAATTTAGAATTCACGTTCATCAACTAAGGATTAGTTGAATCGACTTCTAATAATTCAAAATAAAAGAATTATGAATTAACATATGCTTTAGAAGTAAACCTAAAGCATTTAAAATAATAATTGGATCTTACTTGAACAATAAGTTAAGACCATTTCAATTAAATAAAAAATTGTCCAATACTGAAATGGAAAGGACATTCTCAATAATGAATATATGAATTCAAGAGATCATATAAAATCAATACAAGATTAGGGTTTAGAAAACTTGCGTAAAATTAACGAGTTTAGGGTTTAGAAGACTTGCCTCAAGCGCAAGCTCCTTAACACAATTCACGTACTTTAATACTTTCTACATATATATATTCAATCACAATAACCTAAATTAGTTAACACGTAACTAATTCACATAAGTGGTTAACCCTCATGGTTAACTCACATTCTGATTAAATAGTAATAATAATCAACCATCACATAGTTAATTACATCACCTACATATTCACATAATTAAATTAATTATGTATTTAACTCAATTATAATTAAACAATTATAATTCAAACACTTAATCAAATTATAATTACTTAAATTATCATTACCTTTTAAATTATAAACAATTTAAAATTTAAAATCAATTAAACCACATTCATGCATTTATAATTACACAATTTATAATTAATTATGTAATTATCAATTAAAAATTCACAATTAAACATGCATTTATTAAATTATAATTACATAAATTATAATTTAAATTAAAATAATTAAACTGCTATACCTTATAATTTCACAAAATTTATAATTTAAATTACACATTTACTCTTAATTATAATTAATAAAATTATAATTAAGTAACTTATTAAACAATTATAATTTTAAATACCATATTAGGTTTTCAAAAAAAATTTTATTTTCCAAACATGAAATTATCATAATCATATAACAACATGTTATATCATTCAAAATATATATCCCCTTATCCATGAAAAATTAAACTAAGGTCTTTAAAATAAACTGTACAAGAAAGCAAAACTCACTGCCCAAGCACTATGCCCGGCGCAGCTGCGCAGCCAGCTGCCTTTAAATCGGCGCAGCTGCGCAGGGAAGGAATCTGGGAAGGACAAGCGGCGCAGCTGCGCTGCTCCTAACCTTGCTGCCGGCGCAGCTGCGCAGCAACTCGGCCAGACACAGACAGCCACGTTACTCTGCTTCACCGATTAACCCATACAAGCCAACAACGCCAAAAATACAGTACTATAGACTCTGTAAAACATATATACGCTATTACACATATATAAAGCATGCTTCCAAAATACAAAATCATTTAAACAATGATAATCATAAGTTTTGAAAATCTATTTTGGCCATTTTTATGAAAACTCATATTTTCATAAAATAATTCTCTATAATAAAAAATTTCTTACCAATTCCACTTATAAAACATGCATTATGTTTGAAATTGAAGATATTATCACAACAATTCTAAATAGGCATATTAACACACAATCAAATCATCACTTTTACTCTAAAATTGGTCAATAACATACAAAATCATAAGAACAACAATTTCTCCATTAAAACATGTTCTGACAAAATTTTGATTTATGAAAATCCTTGATCATGACATACAATTCATATAATAACCATTATAAACACAATTTATATATGTACATCATATTTGTATAACTTTCATGCTAAATCATAAACACAGAGAACTCATATTCATGAATATTATAAAGAAAACACATAGAAATATAATTTAATTGAAATAATACCCTTTTTGCTTAGATGATTGAAGAAGAAGATGATAGTGATTCCCTTCAAGCTTCTCAAGCTATACCTTTTCCTTCTCAAGCTATACCTTTTCTTTCTCTTCCTCTTCTCTCTATCTTCTTCTCTGTTATTTTCTCTGCTCTTTTTTCTTAGCTTTAGACTAACTTTTAGAAAAAACTAACGTACTGATAGTATATACATATAATATATAACACAAGTAATATACAATATATATAACTCCCATATAATAAGTATATGCACTAACTACTAATTATAACGTAAGTTACAAAATTCAAAAGCCAACTTGGCTTGTTTGGCTACAAAAAAATTAGAAACTAGTTTTTATTAACTCCAAACATGGTTTAGGTAATTTAGGTTTAGCTAGTGTAAGGGCCCTGTTTGGCAACAATCTTTTAAAACAAAAGCAAGGGCCTTGTTTGGTAAAAATCATTTAAAAAAAAATCCTTTTCTTTTTATTTTAATAAATCATTTAACGCATACTTTAATGTCACATTTTAATTAATTAAATATTAATCATCTAATTTAATCAATTAAAATCTAACATCAATAAATCACATAAAATTGCCACATAATTTCAATTACTCGCTAATTATAATTCATGTAACACTTCATCACATAATTCATCTAATTTAATTATCTCAATTAAATTAGAATTATAATATAAAATTAATATACATTAATTAAATAAGCATTACACATTCAATTAATTAATATATACACTTAACTAAATCACTCCATAAATCACATAATTTATTTATTTAACTCAATAAATAAATCACATAAAATATTTATTTAATTCAATAAATATTTAAAATTAAATATAAAATCACAATCGTTACATCTATTCTATGTTTTAAAACTAAGAATGAATAAAATATCAAAGTTTATTGACGTGCTATGTATTCAAGTGTGGATTGATTTATTTGAAATGTTTAAGTTTAAACCTGAATATTTAAGAACTGAGTAAGGGAACTAATAAGAGTATGTCTTAATAGAAAGATGCCTCCTAGAAGAAGACCTACATGTTAAAATATAGAGGGTTCGACTACTAACAACAACAACGACAACAACAATGACGGGACGAATCCCAATTCGGTTTAACAGTTGGTGAACCTACTGACAGGAGTGCTTGTGAATCAGCCGCAGGTTCAGAACACAATGTTTAAGGAGTTCAAAGCGGTTGGACCACCAGAGTTTCAGGGATTGGTAAATTCGATAGATGCCCAGACGTGGGTAATGGAGATGGAGAAAGTCTTCGATGTGGCCAGAGTAAACGATGACCAGAAGACAGCTTTTGCGACGTTCATGCTGAAGTCGGAAGCTAGTTTTTGGTGGCAGGCTAACAAGACTAGGGAATGGTAAGGGGAAGGAGTGATAGCATGGGACCGTTTCAAAGAGATGTTCTTTTAATGTATTTTCCCATAAGCTCGCAGAACTAGATGGAGGTTCAGTTTTTGAAGCTGAAACAGGGAACGATGCCGGTGCCTGAGTACGCCGCGAAATTTAACGAGCTGGCCAGGTTTGCAACGTACCAGGTCAGTACCGACGAGAGGAATGAGAGAAGGTTTGAGAAAGGATTGAAACCCTGGTTCTACAGTAAGGTCTCTATGTTCCAGCTGAACACGTTTGCTGCTGTACTGGAGAAGGCGATCATCGCAGAAGGTGGGGGCGATACCTTAACCAGGTATAATCAAGATCACAAGAAGAAGAAGAATGAGTCAGAGAACAAGGCTGGTGGTAGCGGTGCTATCAACCAGAAGAGGAATTGGAATGACAACACTTCGGCTGGTAGTCAAAAGGGAAGCCAGCAGAAGAGAAGGATTGAAGCATGTGTTATATACGGGAAGAATCACACTGGAGTGTGTCTGAGGGGAAGGCGAGTGTGCTTCAACTATGGTCAGGAAGGCCACAATGCGCCAAATTATCCTAACCCGAAGAAGGGAGCTTGCTACACCTGCGGGTCCAAGGATCATATGGCCCAAGATTGCCCTAAGAAGCCAGCTGGAAGGTCGGCAGGAGGGAGAAGAAATGGCAGCGGCAGCACTTTGGCTATCGCTGGACCACTGCAGGTGATCCGACCCACTGCCAAGACGTTCAACATCACGGTGCAGGATGCTATAAGAACCGTGAATTTCATTAATATTTTTTTTATTTATTGATACAATAAGAAAACGAATACTTATTGAAACATAAATGTTTATAATAAGTTATGAGAAAAATAATTCGATTATATTAAATTGAATTTAGAAGAAAATATGGAAGAATTCAATGAACTTGTAGAATGCCTTGTGTGGCATGAGAAGGGAAATGGTGGTGATTTAATTAATTAAATGATGAAGGAATTAATAAGTGAATGATTAATTAATATTACATTAATCATCGTAATTAGTAATAGCATATTAATAAGTAATTATTTATAATATATTATTATGAGTAACAAAACATTTGCAAGTAAATAATTGATGTGTATAATAAAAGTTCTATTTGATTATTGTTGATTGCAATACATGTTATAGTTAAAATAATGTTGTTAAGAATAATAACCGGTTAAAGAATAAATAAAGATATTAATGAAAATGAGAATTTATTTGAATATAAATAATTTTGTGAGTTAACTCAATTATATTAAATTAAGTAATTATAATAATTGCGGAAAATATGGAGTTTATAATACACTCGTAAACGCCTTGTGTGGCATAGTGATGAAGAATATTAATGATGATATTAATTGACGAAGGACTTAATAAGTGAACAATTAATCTATATTAACTGTTAATTGTTATTGTAGAATATTAATTAATTGTTATGGAATATTAGTAGCGATTAATAATACATTAATTATTATTATTTCAAGCGATGAAATAATAATAAACCACCTGTTTATAAATATATTGAGATTTATATTTGTGATAATTAATCCTATGATTATGAATTAAGTGTTATTAATAATTACGAGAAATGGATTAATTAATATTATTAATTAATTGATAAGATAAGTAAATTATTTACTTCTATGTGCAAGCATGCGAATTAAATGTATAGCGTATAGTAGTTAACTATATAATATATAATGTTTAAAGTGCGGTGTGACTATATTATATAGAAACCATATAGTAAGATTTACTAAGTTACATAATAATGCCTATGTGACTATGTGAGTGTGTGGACATTAAAATAATGTATCATGAATATAAATAATAATTGATGATTAATTATATATATAATGGAATAATAGAATTTAATAAAGGAGATAATGTGATGTGATTATATCCGAGTAAATTATATCCGGTATTAATAAATTTACATGGATTATATGTATGTTACATTGCCATATCACATCTACTACTTGAAATATTAAGCATGTGACTTACATTATAATGTTAATTATAATCTAAATATATAGTATGAATATATATATATATATGTAATAGCCTAAGTGTATGATATATGTTATAACATTTCATTGTACAATTGCTAGAATGCTAAGATTGAAATTGGCTTGTCCCATTATATGAGACCCATTCTCCTTCACGTGTGTAGCATACAAGCTACTCTACTATATATTCTCAATTTCAGCAAATAATTCATAGCTCTCTATTCCTCAAACTCAGCAATCCTAGCTCATGATTATGGGGGGGAGTGGGCACTATGATTTGATTCACCAACCATTCCATAACCTTTATGCAATTTGTCAATCCGTTGGTTTGATTCATGGGAAGATAGCATTGTCTGTATATTAGTTTCTCTATAAATATAACCCATCTCCTTCAATTTGATTTGCTGATAAATTTCTTGAGTTAAGAGTAATGCACATATTAGTATAATAGCATTGTGAAGTTTCAGCAAGTTCAGATTGTAATCAGAGAGTTGGGAATCCAGTTGGAGCTAGTTTAATTCATAGCAGAGGTATAAAACTCTTCATTCATGTTCTTCATTTTTGCTTCTCTAAGATTTGCTAATTCTTGAATTAAGCATGGTTATCATGATAAATTGATTGGGTTGTAATTGTTGGTTGTTATATAGACTTAGTAACATCTTAGAATGCAATGTGGCTTACTAGTAATCGAATTCATACAACAATTTCCATGTTCTTCATTTTGTCTCTGAGATTTCTTAGATTTTGAATGTTACATGGAATTCATGATTATGCAATTTGATAATGTTAAATTGTTGCTATATTAGCCTGTAAACATATTGGTAATACAATGTTGCTAGTCATAAATGAATTCGTGAAGAATTTCTGTGAATTGGGATAAAGTCTGCCGAAGCAGACTATGTCTTGAACTGAACCAGGCACGGCGCAACTGCGCCAGCATTACACTGCGGCGCAGCTGCGTTGCGCCGGGCCCTGATCCCACTTTCTACAGATTTTATTCCTGCTTGATGTCTGCTCAGTGATAGATATTGAAAGGAATTAGGACAAGCATGCTGGTATGATTAATACATATATATGGACTTGTTAAACTAGTATAAGCATATTATATTCGGATCGCTTACGTGAACGATTTAGTTATAGATTTCTGAAATGAACTTAGAATTTCAAAAAGGGACATTGACTCGTTTTATCTGTTTTAGACATTCTGACTTTTGAGACATGTTTGTACCACCTAAAAACACATGAAATGCATATTGACTTAAGTATATATGTATCGTAATATAATATGAACATGTGAACCAAACTAGTGCACCTTCCTAACGAAAATGGATGTTTTGAAAACGAACTTTGACATCTGTGTAACACATTAAAGTACTAATTTTGCAAGAATGTTAGAATGGTTTAAAAATGCATGAATAAACCGTTAACTTGTGTTTATATGGTTCGCAAGGAAGCATGAACATGTTAGGCGCTATTAGTGAGATTTACTAATGAAAATATAAGCTTTGCACGTGAGCATTGACATGATACGTGGAGATTTTAATTCTGATGTTTTATGGACATGTGAGATAGTACTTTTAGACTTACTCACGCATCATACGTGTATACATACCATGACTAGATGTCGTGATTCAAATTTAGCGCAAACGAAGCATGTTTTCAACTAAAAACTGTGATAGTTACTTGTATGAAATATGAATGCTCATGAGAATGCTTAGTACAAGGTATATATGAATACCATATGTGTTTAAAAAGTGAACATGATAGGCTTTGTGAAATCCATAACCTTGAATGGCCGTAAGTGTCGACTTAGAATCTATATCACATATGTTTGGAACAAGGGAATGTTATATAAACATAGAAGTATCCTTCAAAAATGTATATATGCTATATGATATCATATGTTGTTACTTGAATCCGATTTGACGGTTAGCTTATAATAATGCTATAAAATGCTAGAAAGATTATGGTTGCCATTTATTGTGATCTTATGTGATATTAATGATATGAGAACATGTTAAACTCAAAAGAAGGAACGTTGAGAATAAAAGTTATAATTATATGACACTATATAACTGTATAGGTAGGTTAAAACTTAGCTTATGTGTTGATCGTATATCCGAAGATAAGATATAATGTTAAATTATATGACTAATGAATATCATATATATACGTAATTATGATAGGAATTTGAAAGTGTCGATTTGCTTTTCGTGGATAAACTACGCTAAAGTCAAGTTTCCTGACTTACAATCATTTATAGTGCAAGTATCTGAACCCTACTTTTATTGTGTTGCAAGTATCCTATCCTTGTGGTTACTTATTCGAGGAATGTCATAAGTAAGTTCCCTAACTTATACTCTTTCATTGTGCAAGTTTCCTTGAAACCGTTCTTGTATATTAATTGCAAGTATTTGATTCATACTCTTTATTGAACACATACTCGAGCTTGTACTAATGTTGGGTAAAATCTAGTTACGCACAACACGCAAGTATACGTGGTCAACAAGTAATAGAGTGAAAGTAGAGTGTCGATCCCACGAGGAATTATTTAACAAAAATCACCAAGTACTAACCCGTAACCAACTCAATCTTATTTAAACGAATGGATTTCAATTTATATAATTAAACTACTATTAAATCACCACTAATTACCACTAGTTAATTAAGATTACGGAGATTTAAGATCACAACTTTACTTATTGCTTCATCTAAGTTAACATACTTCTCATCAATTATTCTCTATATTCTGAATTGTTAATCAAGAACACGAAAGTAAATATAACCACCTCTCGATGCATCATACCATACTCACTCAAATCCACAGATGATAGAATTAAGCAAGACACCTTAATTAACTAATCCACTATATTGCTATGTGAATTACAATTAAAAAGGATTTAATCACAAGTTCTCTATAAGATTACATATGGCGTAAAGGGATACTTCTACCTTAAACACGAATCATAATTTCCATCTATGCAGAAATCACAAACACATGCTATCATGATCAGATCTAAATCTATACTCCTCAATCAATTTCATATAGATTATCACGGTAATTGTTAGCTAGACAATTAAACAATTAATTTCAAATCATAATAGACAATTCACAACGATAGATCATAATAATTGATAGAGAAGTATAATAAAATAAATTACACAATAAGATCCATTGCAATCTCAAACAAAGAATTAGTTCATTATTATTGAATTAAAACTAAGAATCCACACTTGAATACACATCAAAAGATAAGAAAAAGATTAAGGAAAAGAATTGAATCTGTTGCCGGCAAATTCGTCCTCCTTCTTGCTCTTGATCTGGATCTCCAATGGCCTCCAAGTGCTTCAATCTCCAAATCCCCTTTCAACTAGGGTTTATTATTTTATTAAAAACTAAAATAAAACTAACACTAATATAATAATATCTCCCCTAAGCTAATAATAATAATATATATATACTCCTTCGTCCCTTTTTCCAGGTTAAGTCCCTCCATTCGCTATCTAATATAACATATCTATATATATAGATACTAAGCTGCTCCGTTTTCTACTTGGCCAAGGAGTCCAGCTGCTTGCGTCACCTTTAACATGCTTTTAGTAGCCTTATCATCTCTTGTTCCAGCAAGTCCAGAATCCAAGTTGGCAAAGGAAAAATAGATCAAAGCTGGCCCACTTTCTTGCGTCACCCACGTGAGTCCCTCTCCGAATATATTAGCAGCCCTTATCTCCTTAGTGCACAACTTGTTGCTTCCGTCCAACAGGAAAAGGAGATGGCCCCTTTTTAATCCACCATTAATCAGCCTTTATCATGCCTTATTACTCCAGCCCACTTATCATCTCCATGCACTGCACGAAGCCGTCTCGAAGTAGGAAAAAGAATTAGAAGCTGGCGCCTCCCCGCCCCGGCGGGAGTCTTCTTGCACGCTGCCCCGCCCCAGCAGGTTATCATACTGCCCATCCACTTGAAATTCTGCATGGTGCTTGCTTCTTTCGTGTCCCACACAACCTAATGATACTTGCATGGATTTGTTTATTTCATGACTGCTCTCTCCTATTGCAAGCTGCTACAAACGTGGGCTGCTCCTAATTTATTCTGACGTTGGCCCACAATCCAAGAAAAAGAAAACATGCTGCTTGCTAATTCCCTTTATATCATGCATGAAATTCCCTTTTATATATCAACTAGCAGCAGGCGCCTTGTCATTGCATCCGAATCTTATTTGAAATAGGAAAAGATCAGCAGCTAGCTTGCATCTCCTCCACGTCAGCTTTACACTAGCAGCCCTCCTTATTTGCTTCAGCTATTTCGTGTCCCTTATATAATATGTTCAGTCCAACTATTATTGCTTCTTGCTGCCGAAAGTCCATATAGGAAAAGGAGTGCCAGCTGCTGTCATTTGGTCTTGTATCGGGCCCAGCCCAATTTTTATATGTATTAAATCTCCACCACGCCAGCAGGTCCAAGTCCCTTTTCTATTATAATACTAGCCCACCAATCGCAATTGATAGCCCCCATTCGGCCAAGTCCCCATTTTTATATATCATGCCAATTGCAGCTCCTTACACCAAACCCGAGTCACATTAGGAAATGAAGACAAGCTGCTGTTTGGATAGGAAAAAGAAGACTGCAGCTGCTTGTTTCGGCCTCCCCGCCCCAGCGGGGAGTCTCTAGCATCATGCCCCGCCCCAGCAGGGATATATACTGTCCAGCCGCCTTGCATGTAATGATTCCTTGTGTTGCATGGCTTTCCTCCCATATCCGTGAAGCTGCTACATGAAACCATGCATGCGTGGCCCATGTACAAGTTGGTGAATGATGATGATTTGCATGAATTCTAAGTGCCACATGCTTGGATTGAATCCGTGAGTTGCTAATGACAAGTTTTGCATGGATTTGAACAAGTACTTAGAAGGCCCTTCAAGTGTGCTGAAAATTGTCCTTTTAATCTCATTTTGCATTCAATCCATTTCCTGCACACAATAATATAAAACCCAGTAAAATGAAGGGAAAATTACTTGAAAACCTTAAGACTCAAGCTATTAAGACTATCGATTCGTGTGTATAAAACACACTTATCAACTAACTTTGGTCGTACGAATAAATAGGTGCTAGAATATTTCTTGCCTTACAACCTTTTGTTTCATAGTTTGATTTAAATCATGATTATATTCTTCGAATTATTGTTGCGAGTATTGAACTCATAAATTGTTCTTATATACATTGTTGAAATTGTCTATGCTATTTAATTCGGCTAGACCAATATCATGAATTAGAAATCAATCCACACCAATTGCCTTGGTGCGGACTCTTATAAATTGACTGAGTTGAACAACCCTTGTAAAAAGGAGAACTATATAGTCGGGGTGCCGACAGTAGTGTGACAAGTTATGCATAACTCCAGGTACGACAGGTTGATCCCCTAATTGTACTTGGTTGAGTTACCAGAAATATTTTTGGTGATTCTAGAAGAAGTTTGTGGTTCTTAGCGACCACTAAGTATTCCGTATTTATTAACTTGAAACTTTGAATTCATTGGATTCTTTATTAATCTTTGGTCCACAACGACACTCAGTGATATCTATTCATTCACTTGAAATTGTTAAAACTTTTAATAACTTCTTGACCTGTAGTGGTCCTTATTCAACTTCACAGAATAGATTTGGAAGTCATTGCTATTTATTTTGTTTACAACATTCTTATTGAAAATCCTGAGCGATTAATTACTGTTTTACCTTTGAGATTTAGAATCGTATATATTCTTGTTCATATTTATTGGCATATTTCTTGCTGAGCAAATTTGTTGCTCACTCTTGCTTCCCATAAACATTTCAGTTAGGGCAGGGAAGGGTGGAACCCCAGGACAGGACAAGTGCGAAAGCAAGGCTATGGAGTAGCTGTGCTTTTCTATATTAGGATGTTTCTGTTATGTTGTATTAAGACTTATTTAAATGTATTAAGAAATGTTTGGTTTAAGTTATGAAGTGTATTAGTAATAGTTTCAAGACTTGGGACGAGAATATTTATGTTATATCAATGTAAATTATTCTGTTATTCCATTGTTTGAGATTTTAGTTATTATTAGAATTAGTATGTGATGAACCGAATTCGAGATCAGTGACGATCTGAATTTGGGGGCGTCACAGATGTGGTGTCAGGTATTATTTCGGTCAATAGTATAAATGCTTACGTATTATTTTATTCGGGTGCTACTTGTTCATTCATATCTGATAACTTTGCTAAGACCCTAGAGTTACCTAAAGAGGAATTAGTTTTGTGACACCCCCGAATCCGGGTCCTCTGACCCCGGTCCGGTCGCCACGAAACAATACTAACATCCACCTTTAAGTAACATACGATAACTAAAATGCGGAATATAATAAACGTACGTCGTTCATTCAAAAGGTGTTACTAGTCCCAAGATTCGATAACCTTGATACATCAATACAAATATACCCTAGAATAAACATTAGGGTTCATATTATATTAACAGTAATTAAACCAATCATAAAGACAAAGTCTGCTCCTTGCAAACCATCCTATATCTTTCCTTTACCCTTGTCCTTCCCTAAGGGCTCGGGCTCAACTGCAATATAAGTCATGATATAGAAATGTGCAACAAGTTTGCTCAGCAAGTTTAAATACAACAATAAATGATATATTATGATGAATGGAAAAATATCTGACAATGATTTAAACAAAATGAATATCTTAAAGATTCAACAATATGAATGTTAGAATGATTCAACAATCTGTATGATTCAATACTATGAATATCTGTATAATTTAGCGATATGAATATCTGTAAGGTTCAACAACCTGCATGATTCAACACTGTGAATATCTGAAAGATTAAATAATATGACTATTAAAAGCAAAGATAATAATTGCCTTTAAAATGACTGATAGTCGAGTAGACTTTGAAATATAACTTTTCAATGGGTTCAATAGCTAATTGACCCTTTTGCGATTACTAGCTTTTGGCTACAGAAACTAAGTACCTCGAGGAGATCAGCCTCGGGTACAACGTGAATATGCATAACACTTATATCTGCTTACTCGTATCATATATATTAGATACCTGGGCACACTCCTACACATAAGGGGTGTTCTGTTCCGTCTAAGAATCCTTACCATCAATTGGTTTGGATAGCTTCAAAGAAAACTTCATACACTAGTTTGACCAAACAAAGGTTCAGACTCTTACTGACATAGTTCAAGAAATTTAGAACATTGAATAATGTACAAGTCCAAGACTGTACGAGCTCAAATGCACTAGGTGCGGACATCAATGTGGAACAATTGATAAGTAATTAAACGACTAAATAACATGCTATGAAATAAAGTTCAAGCAATTAAGTAAACAACTTTCGATTCAACAATAACCTACTCAATACAATATGAGAAGGATAGAGAACTTGCACAAAGTGAAGTTTAGAATTTGCACAATATATGAATTTGTGTAAGTTCGAGGAACTTGAACAATACTCAATGTGTGAAGTTCGGGAAACTTGCGCAATACTCAACGTGTGAAGTTCGGGGAACTTGCACGATAATAGATTATTTGAATAAAATAAATGCATAAGCTTAGACACTTACAACATCAAAGAGTGAAATTCAGGAAATTTCACCATAATAGATCCCTTGCATAAAGTAAATGCATAGGTTAGGACATTTGCTTACAACGTTCTTTTAGTAAAGTAAACACAAAGATAAGATACTTGCACAATATACGAGTTTGTATAAGTTTAGAGAACTTGCATAATAAAGAAATGAAGTTTGGAAATTTGCAAAATAACCAAAGTGTGAAGTTCGGGGAACTTTCACAATACTGAAAATGTGAAATTCGGGGAACTTTCACAATAACCAAAGTGTGAAGTTCGGGGAACTTTCACAATACTCAAAATGTGAAGTTCGAGGAACTTGCACAATACAATAATAACCTACTCAATACAATATGAGAAGGATAGAAAACTTTCACAAAAAATAAGTGAAGTTTAGAAACTCGCTTACACGGTTCATTGAATAAGGAAGTACAATAATTTAGAATACTTTCACAATAGGGTCCGGATACTTGTACAATAAATAAGTACAAGTCAAGAAAAACTTGCTCAAATAAAAGAGTAGTTTAGGAAAACATGCAATATAATAATACCCTGCTCTATATAAATTTGAGTAAAGTTAGGGAGACTTGCAAATAATATAAGAACGGGTTCAAAAGAACTTGCACAATCAAAGAGTGAAGTTCGGGAACTTGCTTACAATATCCGTTGAATAAAGCAATGCAAGGGTCTAGGAAACTTGCATTCAATATAACAATCAACTGAAGTTAGGAAACTTGCCTGATTGCTCAGCTACAAATAATTCTAGCTTAAATTAAACGGCGTTGGAACGACCTAATATTAACAAGTCGATCTCTCCAATTAGTATAAGTTCACACATACAAGAATCTAATCATTATATAATTGTATCACATAAGATCACGTTCAATATCAAACATACCATTTATAGCATCATAATATGTTAACTGTTAAAATCCGACTTAAGCAAATTGTTCGGGTCTGAAAGTGTCCCGACGTAAGTCTAGCATGCAGCTACTAACATTAAACCAATACACATACTTATCATGTTGTAATTTCTCATTCGAAACTAGCATGCTCATCCTAATCCAATTTCAGAGTCATATGTTTTCATGCCGGTAAACCTCAAGTTAAACAAGTTCATACTTCAAAGGTTTACTACTCCGGTCATACTATCTTATAATGAGACTAAACAATACTTGATATATATGCTCGAGTATATTACGCAAATATACTTCAAATCACATAGTTCATATTTGAAGTTCATTTTCTATGATTAAGCATGCATATGTGAAATCTGGGCATAAATAAACGAGGTTCATGTCAATACGTCTATAGTCATGAGGAAATCTTAATACTTATGCTTATATGCTAATAACATGTCTCACATGGTATTTAACTTTCAAATCTTAAGTTCTCTTTTGAAAACATACCAAGTCCACAAAGATCGTTTTAGTATAATGAAAGTGTTTTGTAACTATGACTCACTTGCATTAGAAACACATACCAAAGCCACATTAATGCTCTCATATCACAAGACAAAATTATTGACCAAGTTTACTTTGAAAGTTCTTAAGTTTTCCTTTGTAAACCTTTGAGTCTTTCAAACACGTATGCTAGTGCGTTTAATACTCTAATCATGCATTCTAGGTCATACTACATACTCGCCAAATTAGAATGCATATACAATACCTTCATGCTAACGTTCACCATTGAAGCTTATATGTTTGTTAGAAATGTTCAATAGTGGGGTTCACATTCCGTCATGAAACTTATGTATGCAAGTTAACATGCTTCTCATGTGTTTCTAAGTCATACAAACATGTCTCAAAAGTCAGAATGTAGTCATGGTATTTATATATCAAAGTCCCCTTTTTAAAGCTTCTAAGTTCACTCTAATCAGTCCAAGATCATTTGTAAACTATAAAGCTTCCTCCCATAACGCATACCAACATGGTTAAAATCATGCATATTGTATCAAGAACATATATACATATATATATATATATATATATATATATATATATACGAGTTAAACTAACTTTCATGCATGTCCAAATTAGTACCATCAAGTTAGTAGGAGCAGAAAGCAAAAAGGAAAAAAATTTCTGCAGACAGGCACTGGCGCAGCTGCGCCGCTGGCCAATGTAATACTGGAGCAGCTGCGCAGGCTGGCGGCCAGGCCTGAAGCTGTGCAGTTTTGGCAGTTCTGCAATTCCAACTCAAAATCAATTTATAAAATTCTTCCTGTACCAGCTATAATACAATCCTATCATGCATATAACTTCATATAACACTTATCAAAACATATTCTATAGCTCAATTAACATCTAGATTGCAATAACACTATTATGCCCACTCCCCTTGCAATGATCCCATCTATGATGCTGAGTTTGAGCGTGTAGGAGTAGGCTAGCTTATTATTTGTTCACGTGAAGAGGAAGTTGGGGATAACACTCATATTGGGACATACCAATTACTCAGCAACTTGAAATACAGTAAGGTTATGTATGTATATTCTATATATATATTTAAGTTACAATGTTACTTCAAATAAGCCATCAATAATACAATGTCTCAAATAAAGGTATATATATATACCAATATATAATCCATGTACATTTTCTATTAACACCAGATATAATTCAAGTAGGCATTATTATTATTTACCATCATAACTGTTATTATAATTATTATAATAACTTATTAAAAATCATTATCAAATAACAATAGTTAATTGATATTAATAAAATATAATAGGGTATACATAGTAATGTCTATCCATACCTATCATGTTACATAAGAAATTATATGTAACTCATCTAATATAGTTAATCTTAACATATAGTCCCTACATACAATATAAGCCACATTAATATGTCACATAGCACCTTATACAATATATAAAGGTAACTACCATATACCATAGGTTTACTTATCACATGCTTGTATAAAAATAATAAATCAATTAAATATAAACTCATTGTATTTATTAAATATTATATTTATTTACCTCTTACTCATTAATTATTCTTTTTTCATAATAATAATTAATCAACACATTATCAATTAATTACTCCCAATTCATTAACTATTATTTATTCATAATAATTATAAATCAACAACAATAATAATTTCATACGTTATCAATTAATTACTTAAATATCAATTAATCAATCACGATTAAATCTCTACATTATATTCAAGAAATTTGAATATATATAATTTACTAACACTTTTATCAATATTCTGATATAAAAGTCTCAGGGTTAATCTACTAATTTAAATAACCATTAATGATTCCCTTCAATAAAAACCCTATCATTTATTCGCATAGGTTAAATCACATAAGCACATAACCACATAAGGTTTAAATAAGTTTGAAAAATTAACTTTTAAAACTTTAAAATCACATATAAAATTAATAAGGAGCTTAAAATTCCTGGCCGTTACATCCCTCCACCCTTATAAAAATTCGTCCTCGGAATTATAAAAATAAGGTTACTCCAATAAAAATAGATAATTCGCTCTTATCATTTAGATAATCTCTACCGTCTGCTGTACCACTTCTGGTCCCAACAGTCGACGTTCACCTACCTCGTCTCAACACAACGGTGCTCGACACTTTTCCATCCATAAAATGCTTCTTGCAAAATCTATTCTCTTAGTTCTAGTACTAACGGTACCAAAATTTATCGTTCAAATCATAAAAGTTCAGTGCTATCAATCTTAAATTTCAACTCATCACCTTTAGCTAATCGCTTCTTGATGTTGTCACAAACTTCGTCCTTCTCTTGTGCCTCCTTAACCTTATCGAATAACATCGGGCTTACTGACACTGTAATTAATCTCTCTTTGGTCTCCATCAGATACTTAACCTCTAAGTCTAGTATTTCGAAAATCTTTCACTAATTCTTCTGAATGGTTAACCTCGATAATTTCTCTATGCCTTTCCTACTCAAGGCATTTGTCACTACATTTGCTTTGCCTGGATGGTACAAAATCTCACAATCGTAATCATTAATCAATTCTAGCCATCGGCGCTGCCTCATGTTTAATTCCTTCTGCGTGAAGATATACTTCAGACTGTGTATATCTCACACTTCTCGCTATACAAATAATGCTTCCAAAACTTCAAGGCAAAAACTATTGCTGCTAAATCTCGTTTGGGAAGACATCCACGAATTTCCTTCAAATCAGTGTAACAAATCCTATGAATGTATTCTACAGGGATAACTTCCTTGTTTGCTACTCTTACGCCCATAGGGTGTTCTAATTTCGCAGGGGTAAGTCTAACTGTTTAGTAAATTTTCAGAAACAAAAGGGCAAGTGGCACCCGAATCGAATAACACATATGCATCTATATAATTGATCGGGATGATACCTGACACTACGTCCTTATTGTTGCAGTTGCCGCTAGCTGCAACGCCCTTTCTTTTCGGGCAGTCCATTGATTTGATGGTCTATGCCTCTACACGCGAAACATCCTCCTTTTGGCTTATTCTAACATTGAGGAGCCTTGTGCCCCGGTTGTCCACAAGGATAACATGCGTTCTTCCCCTTCAAGCATTCCACCGAGTGGTTCCTTCCACAGTTACTGCACTTTAAACTTTTCTTAGCCTTTCCCCCGGATTTTCCACCTCCGGATGATTGGCTCTCCATCCATTGACGCTTATTGGGGTTGCTGCCTCCATCGCTTCCCACTTTCGGTCCTTCCAGGTCGGTCTCCTTATCTTGTTTAAATCGTGCTATGGCTTCAATGCCTCCTTCGGCAATGATAGCCCGTTCCAAAAGATCAGAAAAAGTCTTAATGTTCAATAAATATATTGCCTTCTGCACCCATGGTTTCAATCCTAATTTAAATCTCTCTGTTTTCCTGGCCTCCATATCCACCTGATGCGAGGTGAACCGAGCTCACTCTTTAAATCTTGTCGCGTTCTCTGCGATTGACATACCTCCTTGTCTCAGCTCCAGAAACTTAACTCCAATATCTTGTTGCGTTTTCTCCGAAAAGAAATTCCTAAATCTGTCCCACATAATAACTTCTTCGCATGCTAGTCCTTGATTGGGTTCCCACCAATTATTAGCTTCGCCCTTCATCATGAATGCAGCAAAACTCGTCTTCTGTGCCTCGGCCACCCGTGCGACCTCAAACACCATCTCAATCTCTTCTATCCATGTCTGGGCTTCAATTGGGTCCTAGGTTTCCCGGAATTTCGGTGGTCCTACCAATTAAAAGTCCTTAAAGCTAGCCAAGTAATATCCTGGCTACTCAGTTGCTGGCAGGGTTATGTTCTGCATTGCTTCTGTTAATAGGTTAACGAAGCTCTGCATTGGGTCGACATTTCCCCCTCCACCATTGCTAACAGATCCTTCCTCCCTTTGGTTTCGCAAAAATCCCCTAGGCGGCATGATCCATGAGGACATGAAGAAAACATTAGGCTTTATGTGATATGTTATTCATGTTAGCATTAAGAAGATAGGACGTCTATCAATCATAGCCGATTTAAATAAACAACTTCAGTATCACAATAAGACTCGATGGATATCCTCAATCCATCACCTACAAACTCTACTTGAGTTTCCTACTAAGGTTTTAACTTAGGTTTCGCATTCCTAACGTTTATAATCTAATGCTTTGATACCAAACTGTGACACCCCCGAATCCGGGTCCTCTGACCCCGGTCCGATCGTCGCGAAACAATACTAACATCCACCTTTAATTAACATACGATAACTAAAATGCAAAATATAATAAACGTACGTCGTTCATTCAAAAGGTGTTACTAGTACCAAGATTCGATAACCTTAATACATCAATACAATTATACCCTAGAATAAACATTAGGGTTCATATTACATTAATAGTAATTAAACAAATCATAAAGACAAAGTCTGCTCCTTGCAAACCATCCTATATCTTTCCTTTACCCTTGTCCTTCCCTGAGGGCTCGGGCTCAACTGCAATATAAGTCATGATATAGCAAGAATGAGCAACAAGTTTGCTCAGCAAGTTTAAATACAACAATAAAGGATATATCATGATGAATGGAAAAATATCTGACAATAATTTCAACAAAATGAATATCTTAAAGATTTAACAATATGAATGTTAGAATGATTCAACAATCTATATGATTCAATACTATGAATATCTGTATAATTTAGCGATGTGAATATTTGTAAGGTTCAACAACCTGCATGATTCAACACTGTGAATATCTGAAAGATTCAATAATATGACTATTAAATGCAAAGATAATAATTGCCTTTAGAATGACTGATAGTCGAGTAAACTTTGAATTATAAGTTTCCAATGGGTTCAATAGCTAATTGACCCTTTTGGGATTACTGGCTTCTGGCTACAGAAACTAAGTACCTCGAGGAGATTAGCCTTGGGTACAACGTGAATATGCATAACACTTATATCTGATTACTCGTATCATATATATTAGATATCTGGGCACACTCCTATATATGAGGGGTGTTCTGTTCCGTCTAAGAATCCTTACCATCAATTGGTTTGGATAGCTTCAAAGAAAACTTCATACACTAGTCTGACCGAGCAAAGGTTCAGACTCTTACTGACATAGTTCAAGAAATTTAGAACCTTGAATAATGTACAAGTCCAAGACTGTACGAGCTCAAATGCACTAGGTGCGGACATCAATAATATTAATGTGGAATAATTGATAAGTAATTAAACCACTGAATAACATGCTTGGAAATAAAGTTCAAGCAATTAAGTAAACAACTTTCGATTCAACAATAACCTACTCAATACAATATGAGAAGGATAGAGAACTTGCACAAAGTGAAGTTTAGAATTTGCACAATATATGAATTTGTGTAAGTTCAGACAACTTGCATAATACTCAATGTGTGAAGTTCGGGGAACTTGCACAATACTCAACGTGTGAAGTTCGGGGAACTTGCACGGTAATAGATTCCTTGCATAAAATAAATAAATAGGCTTAGACACTTACAACATCAAAGAGTGAAATTCGAGGAATTTCACCATAATAGATCCCTTGCATAAAGTAAATGCATAGGTTAGGACATTTGCTTACAACGTTCTTTGAGTAAAGTAAACACAAAGATAAGATACTTGCACAATATACGAGTTTGTATAAGTTTAAAGAACTTACATAATAAAGAAATGAAGTTCGAGAATTTGCAAAATAACCAAAGTGTGAAGTTCGGGGAACTTTCACAATGCTCAAAATGTGAAGTTCGGGGAACTTTCACAATACTCAAAATGTGAAGTTCGGGGAACTTTCATAATAACCAAAGTGTGAAGTTCGGAGAACTTTCACAATACTCAAAATGTGAAGTTCGGGGAACTTGCACAATACAATAATAACCTACTCAATACAATATGAGAAGGATAGGAAACTTTCGCCAAAACAAGTGAAGTTTAGAAATTCGCTTACACTGTTCATTGAATAAGGTAGTAAAAGAATTTAGAATACTTGCACAATAGGGTCCGGATACTTGTACAATAAATAAGTATAAGTCAAGAAAAACTTGCTCAAATAAAAGAGTAGTTCAAGAAAACTTGCAATATAATAATACGCTGCTCAATATAAATTTGAGTAAAGTTAGGGAGACTTGCAAAGAATACAAGAACGGGTTCAAAAGAACTTGCACAATCAAAGAGTGAAGTTCGGGAACTTGCTTACAATATTCGTTGAATAAAGTAATGCGTCTAGGAAACTTGTATTCAATATAACAATCAACTGAAGTTAGGAAACTTGCCTGATTGCTCAGCTACAAATAATTCTAGCTTAAATTAAACGGCGTTGGAACGACCTAATATTAACAAGTCTATCTCTCCAATTAGTATAAGTTCACACATACAAGAATCTAATCATTATATAATTGTATCACATAAGATCACGTTCAATATCAAACATACCATTTATAGCATCATAATATGTTAACTGTTAAAATCCGACTTAAGCAAATTGTTCGGGTCTGAAAGTGTCCCGACGTAAGTCTAGCATGCAACTACTAACATTAAACCAATAAACATACTTATCATGTTGTAATTTCTCATTCGAAACTAGCATGCTCATCCTAATCCAATTTAAGAGTCATATGTTTTCATGCCGGTAAACCTCAAGTTAAACAAGTTCATACTTCAAAGGTTTACTACTCCGGTCATACTATCTCATAATGAGACTAAACAATACTTGATATTTATGCTCGAGTATATTACACAAATCAAATTCAATTCACATAGTTCATATTTGAAGGTCATTTTCTACGATTAAGCATGCATATATGAAATCTGTGCATAAATACACGAGGTTCATGTCAATACTTCTATAGTCATGAGGAAATCTTAATACTTATGCTTATATGCTCACAACATGTCTCACATGGTATTTAACTTTCCAATCTTAAGTTCTCTTTTGAAAATATACTAAGTCCACAAAGATCGTTTTAGTATAATGAAAGTGTTTTGTAACTATGACTCACTTGCATTAGAAACACATACCAAAGCCACATTAATGCTCTCATATCACAAGACAAAATTATTGGTCAAGTTTACTTTGAAAGTTCTTAAGTTTTCCTTTGTAAACCTTTGAGTCTTTCAAACACGTATGCTAGTGCGTTTATTACTCTAATCATGCATTCTATATCATACTACATACTCGCCAAATTAGAATGCATATACAATACCTTCATGCTAACGTTCACCTTTGAAGCTTATATGTTTGTTAGAAATGTTCAATAGTGGGGTTCACATTCCGTCATGAAACTTATGTATGCAAATTAACATGCTTCTCATGTGTTTCTAAGTCATACAAACATGTCTCAAAAGTCAGAATGTTGTCATGGTATTTATATATCAAAGTCCCCTTTTTAAAGCTTCTAAGTTCACTCTAATAAGTCCAAGTTCAGTTGTAAACTATAAAGCTTCCTCCCATAACGCATGCTAACATGGTTAAAATCATGCATGTTGTATCAAGAACATATATATATATATATATATATATATATATATATAAAAGTTAAACTAACTTTCATGCATGTCCAAATTAGTACCATCAAGTTAGCATAAGCAGAAAGCAAAAAGGAAAAAAAATTCTGCAGACAGGCATTGGCGCAGCTGCGCAGGCTGGCCAGTGTAATACTAGAGCAGCTGCGCAGGCTGGCGGCCAGGCCTTAGCTGTGCAGTTTTGGCAGTTCTGCAATTCCAACTCAAAATCAATTTACAAAATTCTTCCTGTACCAGCTATAATACAATCCTATCATGCATATAACTTCATATAACACTTATCAAAACATATTCTATAGCTCAATTAACATCTAGATTACAAAACTCAAGAATTTGACAATGTGGAGCATGAATGGGATTTTACAGAGAATGAAGAACAAGAAGGTAAGTGATTATACCTCTGTAATATAGCTTGTTGCTATCTCTTACTCTCTCAATGCTACTGCACTGATATGTATTACTCTTACTCCAACACTCAAGCAATTCTCAGTAAAAGAATTTATAAAGAGGATGAGTTATATATATAGGCAAATCAATACATAGTTTCAAGCTTTGTTCACTAACTCAAAACAAAGGATTGCTAGAATATACAATGGGTAAGAAGAAGTTGGAGAGGAGTAGTTGAATTACACTATTATGCCCACTCCCCTTGCAATGATACCATCTATGATGCTGAGTTTGAGAGTGTAGGAGTAGGCTAGCTTATTATTTGTTCACGTGAAGAGGAAGTTGGGGATGACACTCATATTGGGACATACCAATTACTCAGCAACTTGAAATACACTAAGGTTATGTATGTATATTCTACATATATACTTAAGTTACAATGCTACTTCAAATAAGCAATCAATAATACAATGTCTCAAATAGAGGTACATATATATATATATACCAATATATAATCTATGTACATTTTCTATTAACACCAGATATAATTCAAGTAGGCATTTTTATTATTTACCATCATAACTGTTATTATAATTATTATAATAAGTTATTAAAAATCATTATCAAATAACAATAGTTAATTGATATTAATATAATATAATAGGGTATACATAATAATGTCTATTCATATTTATCATGTTACATAAGGAATTTTATGTAACTCATCTAATATAGTTAATCTTAACATATAGTCCCTACATACAGTGTAAGCCACATTAATATGTCACAGAGCACCTTATACAATATATAAAGGTAACTACCTTATACCAAAGGTTTACTTATCACATGCTTGTATAAAAATAACAAATCAATTAAATATAAACTCATTGTATTTATTAAATATTATATTTATTTATCTCTTACTCATTAATTATTATTTTTTCATAATAATAATTAATCAAAACATTATAAATTAATTACTCCCAAGTCATTAACTATTATTTATTCATAATAATTATAAATCAACAACAATAATAATTTCATACTGTTATCAATTAATTACTTAAATATCAATTAATCAATCACGATTAAATCTCTACATTATATTCAAGAAATTTGAATATATATAATTTACTAAAACTTTTATCAATATTCTGATATAAAAGTCTCAGGGTTAATCTACTAATTTAAATAACCATTAGTGATTCCCTTCAATTAAAATCCTAGCATTTATTCGCATAGGTTAAATCACATAAGCACATAACCACATAAGGTTTAAATAAGTTTGAAAAATTAACTCTTAAAAATTTAAACTCACATATAAAATTAATAAGGAGCTTAAAATTCCTGGTCGTTACATCCCTCCCCCCTTATAAAAATTTCGTCCTCGGAATTATAAAAATAAGGTTACTCCAATAAAAATAGATAATTCGCTCTTATCATTTAGATAACCTCTACCGTCTGCTGTACCACTTCTGGTCCCAACAGTCGACGTTCACCTACCTCGTCTCAACACAACGGTGCTTGACACTTTTCCTTCCATAAAATGCTTCTAGCAAAATCTATTCTCTTAGTTCTAGTACTAACGGTACCCAAATTTATCGTTCAAATCATAGAAGTTCAGTGCTATCAATCTTAAATTTCAACTCATCACCTTTAGTTAATCGCTTCTTGATGTTATCACAATCTTCGTCCTTCTCTTGTGCCTCCTTAACCTTATCGAATAACATCGGGCTTACTGACACTGTAATTAATCTCTCTTTGGTCTCCATCAGATACTTAACCTCTAAGTCTAGTCTTTCGAAAATCTTTCACTAATTCTCCTGAATGGTCAACCTCGATAATTTTTCTATGCCTTTCCTACTCAAGGCATTTATCACTACATTTGCTTTGCCTGGATGGTACAAAATCTCACAATCATAATCATTAATCAATTCTAGCCATCGGCGCTGCCTCATGTTTAATTCCTTCTGCGTGAAGATATACTTTAGACTGTGTACATCTCACACTTCTCGCTATACAAATAATGCTTCCAAAACTCCAAGGCAAAAACTATTGCTGCTAAATCTCGTTTGGGAAGACATCCACGAATTTCCTTTCAAATCAGTATAACAATTCATATGAATGTATTCTACAGGGATAACTTCCTTGTTTGCTACTCTTACGCCCATAGGGTGTTCTAATTTCTCACGGGTAAGTCTAACTGATTAGTAAATTTTTAGAAACAAAAGAGCAGGTGGCACCAGAATCGAATAACACATATGCATCTATATAATTGATCGGGATGATACCTGACACTACGTCCTTATTGTTGCAGTTGCCGCTAGCTGCAACGCCCTTTCTTTTCGGGCAGTCCTTGATTTGATGGTCTATGCCTCTACACGCGAAACATCCTCCTTTTGGCTTATTCTAACATTGAGGAGCCTTGTGCCCCGGTTGTCCACAAGGATAACATGCGTTCTTCCCTTTCAAGCATTCCCCCGAGTGGTTCCTTCCACAGTTACTGCACTTTAACATTTTTTTAGCCTTTCCCCCGGATTTTCCACCTCCGGATGATTGGCTCTCCATCCATTAACGCTTATTGGGGTTGCTGCCTCCGTCGCTTCCCACTTTCGGTCCTTCTAGGCCGGTCTTCTTATCTTGTTTAAATCGCGCTATGGCTTCAATGCCTCCTTCGGCAATGATAGCCCGTTCCAAAAGATCAAAAAAAGTCTTAATCTTCAAAACATATATTGCCTTCTGCACCCATGGTTTCAATCCTAATTCAAATCTCTCTATTTTCCTGGCCTCCGTATCCACCTGACGCGAGGTGAATCGAGCTCACTCTTTAAATCTTGTCGCGTTCTCTGCGACTGACATACCTCCTTGTCTCAGCTCCAGAAACTTAACTTCCATATCTTGTTGCGTATTCTCCGAAAAGAAATTCCTAAATCTGTCCCACATAATAACTTCTTCCCCTGCTAGTCCTTTATTGGGTTCCCACCAATTATTAGCTTCGCCCTTCATCATGAATGCGACAAAACTCGTCTTCTGTGCCTCGGCCACCCTTGCGACCTCAAACACCTTCTCAATTTCTTCTATCCATGTCTGGGCTTCAATTGGGTCCAAGGTTTCCCGAAATTTCGGTGGTCCTACCAATTAAAAGTCCTTAAAGCTAGCCAAGTAATATCCTGGCTACTCAGCTGCTGGCAGGGTTATGTTCTGCATTGCTTCTGTTAATAGGTTAACGAAGCTCTGCATTGGGTCAACATTTCCCCCTCCACTATTGCTAACCGATCCTTCCACCCTTTGGTTTTGCAAAAATCCCCTAGGCGGCATGATCCTGAGGACAGGAAGAAAACATTAGGCTTTATGTGATATGTTAGTCATGTTAGCATTAAGAAGATAGGACGTCTATCAATCATAGCTGATTTAAATAAACAACTTCAGTATCACAATAAGACTCGATGGATATCCTCAATCCATCACCTACAAACTCTACTTGAGTTTCCTACTAAGGTTTTAACTTAGGTTTCGCATTCCTAACGTTTATAATCTAATGCTTTGATACCAAACTGTGACACCCCCGAATCCGGGTCCTCTGACCCCGGTCCGGTCGTCGCGAAACAATACTAACATCCACATTTAATTAACATACGATAACTAAAATGTGGAATATAATAAACGTACGTCGTTCATTGAAAAGGTGTTACTAGTACCAAGATTCGATAACCTTAATATCTGTAAGGTTCAACAACCTGCATGATTCAACACTTTGAATATCTGAAAGATTCAATAATATGACTATTAAAAGCAAAGATAATAATTGCCTTTAGAATGACTGATAGTCGAGTAAACTTTGAATTATAACTTTCCAATGGGTTCAATAGCTAATTGACCCTTTTGGGATTACTGGCTTCTGGCTACAGAAACTAAGTACCTCGAGGAGATCAGCCTTGGGTACAACGTGAATATGCATAACACTTATATCTGATTACTCGTATCATATATATTAGATACCTGGGCACACTCCTATATATGAGGCGTGTTCTGTTCCGTCTAAGAATCCTTACCATCAATTGGTTTGGATAGCTTCAAAGAAAACTTCATACACTAGTCTGACCGAGCAAAGGTTCAGACTCTTACTGACATAGTTCAAGAAATTTAGAACCTTAAATAATGTACAAGTCCAAGACTGTACGAGCTCAAATGCACTAGGTACGGACATCAATAATATTAATGTGGAATAATTGATAAGTAATTAAACCACTAAATAACATGCTTGGAAATAAAGTTCAAGCAATTAAGTAAACAACTTTCGATTCAACAATAACCTACTCTATACAATATGAGAAGGATAGAGAACTTGCACAAAGTGAAGTTTAGAATTTGCACAATATATGAATTTGTGTAAGTTCAGACAACTTGCACAATACTCAATGTGTGAAGTTCGGGGAACTTGCACAATACTCAACGTGTGAAGTTCGGGGAACTTGCATGATAATAGATTCCATGCATAAAATAGATGAATAGGCTTAGACACTTACAACATCAAAGAGTGAAATTCGAGGAATTTCACCATAATAGATCCCTTGCATAAAGTAAATGCATAGGTTAGGACATTTGCTTACAACGTTCTTTGAGTAAAGTAAACACAAAGATAAGATACTTGCACAATATACGAGTTTGTATAAGTTTAGAGAACTTGCATAATAAAGAAATGAAGTTCGAGAATTTGCAAAATAACCAAAGTGTGAAGTTTTGAGAACTTTCACAATGTTCAAAATGTGAAGTTCGTGGAACTTTCACAATAACCAAAGTGTGAAGTTCGGAGAACTTTCACAATACTCAAAATGTGAAGTTCGGGGAACTTGCACAATACAATAATAACCTACTCAATACAATATGAGAAGGATAGGAAACTTTCACCAAAAACAAGTGAAGTTTAGAAATTTGCTTACACGGTTCATTGAATAAGGTAGTAAAAGAATTTAGAATACTTGCACAATAGGGTCCGGATACTTGTACAATAAATAAGTATAAGTCAAGAAAAACTTGCTCAAATAAAAGAGTAGTTCAGGAAAACTTGCAATATAATAATACCCTACTCAATATAAATTTGAGTAAAGTTAGGGAGACTTGCAAAGAATACAAGAACGGGTTCAAAAGAACTTGCACAATCAAAGAATGAAGTTCGGGAACTTGCTTACAATATTCGTTGAATAAAGTAATGCGTCTAGGAAACTTGTATTCAATATAACAATCAACTGAAGTTAGGAAACTTGCCTGATTGCTCAACTACAAATAATTCTAGCTTTAATTAAACGGCGTTGGAACGACCTAATATTAGCAAGTCTATCTCTCCAATTAGTAGAAGTTCACACATACAAGAATCTAATCATTATATAATTCTATCACATAAGATCACGTTCAATATCAAACATACCATTTATAGCATCATAATACGTTAACTGTTAAAATCCAACTTAAGCAAATTGTTCGGGTCTGAAAGTGTCCCGACGTAACTCTAGAATGCAACTACTAACATTAAACCAATACACATACTTATCATGTTGTAATTTCTCATTCGAAACAACAATGCTCATCCTAATCCAATTTAAGAGTCATATGTTTTCATCCCGGTAAACCTCAAGTTAAACAAGTTCATACTTCAAAGGTTTACTACTCCGGTCATACTATCTTATAATGAGACTAAACAATACTTGATATTTATGCTCGAGTATATTACACAAATCAAATTCAAATCACATAGTTCATATTTGAAGTTCATTTTCTACGATTAAGCATGCATATATGAAATCTGTGCATAAATAAATGAGGTTCATGTCAATACTTCTATAGCCATGAGGAAATCTTAATACTTATGCTTATATGCTCACAACATGTCTCACATGGTATTTAACTTTCCAATCTTAAGTTCTCTTTTGAAAATATACTAAGTCCACAAAGATCGTTTTAGTATAATGAAAGTGTTTTGTAACTATGACTCACTTGCATTAGAAACACATACCAAAGCCACATGAATGCTCTCATATCACAAGATAAAATTATTGGTCAGGTTTACTTTGAAAGTTCTTAAGTTTTCCTTTGTAAACCTTTGAGTCTTTCAAACACGTATGCTAGTGCGTTTATTACTCTAATCATGCATTCTAGGTCATACTACATACTCGCCAAATTAGAATGCATATACAATGCCTTCATGCTAACGTTCACCTTTGAAGCTTATATGTTTGTTAGAAATGTTCAATAGTGGGGTTCACATTCCGTCATGAAACTTATGTATGCAAGTTAACATGCTTCTCATGTGTTTCTAAGTCATACAAACATGTCTCAAAAGTCAGAATGTTGTCATGGTATTTATATATCAAAGTCCCCTTTTTAAAGCTTCTAAGTTCACTCTAATAAGTCCAAGTTCAGTTGTAAACTATAAAGCTTCCTCCCATAACGCATGCTAACATGGTTAAAATCATGCATGTTGTATCAAGAATATATATATATATATATATATATATATGTTAAACTAACTTTCATGCATGTCCAAATTAGTACCATCAAATTAGCATAAGCAGAAAGCAAAAAGGAAAAAAAATTCTGCAAACAGGCACTGGCGCAGCTGCGCCGCTGGCCAGTGTAATACTGGAGCAGCTGCGCAGGCTGGCGGCCAGGCCTTAGCTGTGCAGTTTTGGCAGTTCTGCAATTCCAACTCAAAATCAATTTTTAAAATTCTTCCTGTACCAACTATAATACAATCATATCATGCATATAACTTCATATAACACTTATCAAAACTTATTCTATAGCTCAATTAACATCTAGATTGCAAAACTCAAGAATTTGACAATGTGGAGCATGAATGGGATTTTACAGAGAATGAAGAACAAGAAGGTAAGTGAATATACCTCTGTAATATAGCTTGTTGCTATCTCTTACTCTCTCAATGCTACTACACTGATATGTATTACTCTTACTCCAACACTCAAGCAATTCTCAGTAAAAGAATTTATAAAGAGGATGAGTTATATATATAGGCAAATCAATACACGGTTTCAAGCTTTGTTCACTAACTCAAAACAAAGGATTGCTAGAATATACAATGGGTAAGAAGAAGTTGGTGAGGAGTAGTTGAATTACACTATTATGCCCACTCCCCTTGCAATGATCCCATCTATGATGCTGAGTTTGAGAGTGTAGGAGTAGGCTAGCTTATTATTTGTTCACGTGAAGAGGAAGTTGGGGATGACACTCATATTGGGACATACCAATTACTCAGTAACTTGAAATACACTAAGGTTATGTATGTATATTCTACATATATACTTAAGTTACAATGTTACTTCAAATAAGCAATCAATAATACAATGTCTCAAATAGAGGTACATATATATACCAATATACAATCTATTTACATTTTCTATTAACACCAGATATAATTCAAGTAGGCATTTTTATTATTTACCATCATAACTGTTATTATAATTATTATAATAACTTATTAAAAATCATTATCAAATAACAATAGTTAATTGATATTAAAATAATATAATAGGGTATACAAAGTAATGTCTATTCATATTTATCATGTTACATAAGGAATTATATGTAACTCATCTAATACAGTTAATCTTAACATATAGTCCCTACATACAGTGTAAGCCACATTAATATGTCACATAGCACCTTATACAATATATAAAGGTAACTACCTTATACCAAAGGTTTACTTATCACATGCTTGTATAAAAATAATAAATCAATTAAATATAAACTCATTGTATTTATTAAATATTATATTTATTTATCTCTTACTCATTAATTATTATTTATTCATATTAATAATTAATCAAAACATTACCAATTAATTACTCCCAATTCATTAACTATTATTTATTCATAATAATTATAAATCAACAACAATAATAATTTCATACGTTATCAATTAATTACTTAAATATCAATTAATCAATCACGATTAATTCTCTATATTATATTCAAGAAATTTGAATATATATATTTTACTAACACTTTTATCAATATTCTGATATAAAAGTCTCAGGGTTAATCTACTAATTTAAATAACCATTAGTGATTCCCTTCAATAAAAATCCTAGCATTTATTCGCATAGGTTAAATCACATAAGCACATAACCACATAAGGTTTAAATAAGTTTGAAAAATTAAGTCTTAAAAATTTAAAATCACATATAAAATTAATATAGAGCTTAAAATTCCTGGTCGTTACAAGTTTACCTTAAACATAGACATTGCGAAAAGGGAGGTTATTCCTGTTAGGTTTGTATACAAGAACTATAGATTGGACATTAAGGGTCATGAATTGAGGGTACATTTGATTTTAATAAAACTTGGGGATTTAGTGTTATACTAGGTATGGATTGGTTGTAATCGATTGCAAGAAGAAGTCTGTAAACCTTACAACTCCGTCGAATGTAGTGTTCTATGGTAGCAAATCGCCTAGACAAGCGAGTTGTCTGACGATTATGCAGGCCAAGAAGCTATTGAAGCAAGGTTGTGTAGGATATTTAGCCTACATAGTGGATACTCGTTAGGAGAGTCTGAAGATAGAAGAGATATCAGTGGTTAGGGAGTTTGTGGACCTATTTCCGAGCGATTTGCCAGGACTTCTGCCAGATAGAGAGATAGAGTTCGTGATCGACTTAGCACTTGGGACTGCTCCGATTTCGAAAGCCCCGTACAAAATGGCTTCAGTCGAGATGAAGGAACTGATGGTTCAACTGCAGGAATTACTGGACAAGAAGTATATTCAACCGAGCGTTTCACCGGGGGGAGTGCCAATTTTATTTGTGAAGAAGAAGGATGGATCGATACGGCTTTGTATTAATTATAGGGAGTTGAACAAAGTCACGAACAAGAATAGGTATCCTTTACCTAAGATCGATGACTTGTTCGATAAACTGAAGGGTGATAGATACTTCTCGAAAATCGATTTGAGAAGTGGATATCATTAGTTGAAGGTGAGAAGAGAGGATATACCGAGGACGGCTTTTAGATAATGTCATTTGGTCTAACAAATGCAGCAGCGGCATTTATGGACTTAATGAATAGGGTGTTTAAGCCATTCCTAGACAAGTTTGTAGTGGTGTTCATAGATGACATTTTGGTTTATTTCAAAACTGAGGAGGAACACACTTAATATTTGAGGCTGACATTAGAATCGCTGAGACGGGAGAAGCTATATGCGAAATTCTTGAAGTGCAAATTTTGGTTAGAACGTGTGTAAGAACCCGAATTTTTAGAAATTATTAAATAAGAATTTAATAAATAAAATTCTTAAACTGTGAGATGGGTTCAAATAAGAGTATATATATGTGATATGAGGTATGTGGTATTATATTATATAGGGTAATATGGACTATGTAATATGTGTTTTTGTGATTTATAAATATACTATTAATATATATTTGTTATTTAGCGTAGAGACGATTCAGTGGAGATAAAGGAAGTGGATAAATTCCTATCGATATTAAATAATTTATACAATTATTTTATCATAGTAAATTGGTGACATTAAATATCCTTAATGTATAATCACCATATTCTTGTGTATGTGTATTAATAACTAGTATGTTTATAATATAGGTTATTAATAGCACTGAAGTTATCCGTGAATAGGTTTGGATAGTGAAGCATGAGTTAGTTAAGAAAATTAACTAATAAAAATAAATATTAGTTAATTTAAGTTGGGAGTTATATTATGAAATAATATAATGTTAATATTGAACCTTAATGATATGGTGCAATGTTAAATTTACTTAAGTAAATAAATGGATTAATATATGTGTTGAATATATGATTATAGTTGCTACTTTTTATATATATTACTTAGAATGGTAATATGTGAGAAAGTCTAATATACGAATAATGTTAATATATATATATATATATATATATATAGATATAGATATATATACGTTATTAAAGAGAAATGGAAATTATTATATCTTTAAATGAATATTTGAAGAAATTGTTTTGGGAACAATTTATAGAAAAGAAAGAGAAATAATTATTATATATTTCTAATAAAGGGTATTAAAATAATTTTTAATATTGAATTATTTTAATAAAAGGAGAAAATGTTATTTTTGAATAATAATATTACCTTATATATTTTTGTATGAGGTGTGATTAGTTAATCTAGTAAATATATTAAAACGTATTTGCTATATGTAAATAAATTGATGGAAACAATTTATTACAATAGAAAATAAACTTATTATCTATTTTCTATATATAATATATGTACATATGTCGTACATATAGTTATTTGATATTATATTAAGAATAATATCATGAGACAATAAGTAAATTATTTTCTAATAATGAATGTCTTTATTCGGAGAAAATATAATATTTATGTTATGGCAAAATAATGTATTTTTCAAGAGAGTTTAATTTATAAAAGGAAACTAAGTTATTTTAATAACTTGAGTTGCTATGGTACCGTAAGTGTTATAAATAATATTTGAATATTTCTATTCGTAATATATTTATATATGGACCTGGTGACTTAATAGTTTTAATTATATTGAACATGTTATAAGTAGTAAGTGATAGGAATAATAATAAGCTTGAGATTAAGCTTGTGAGAAATGCCTTGTGTGGCACGATAATAGATTCGGTAATGAATTGCTTAATTCAATGATAGAGGAATAATTAATTAAATAATTAATCAATATTAATTGTTAATTATTATTATAATAGTATGTTGATTTATTATTATGGCTAGTGATATTATAATAATAAGAAAATTGATTATAAATATAATCGAAATTGTATTGATGAGGAATGAGATGTATTGTCTTATAATATTAATTATTGTTATGGACAATGTACTATTATTAAGTAATTATTTGATAATATATTGATTAATGAGTAAATGATTTATAAATATAAAAAGATTTATATTTATTTATTGTGATAATTAATCATATTAATTGTTATAGAGATTAATAATTTCATTGATTTACAAGGAATGGATTAATTAATATTATTATTAATTAATTGATAAGATAAGTAATTTATTAATGTGCAAGCACGCGATATTAAAAGTATAACATATGATTGTTAACTATAGGTTATACGAAGTGTAAAGTACAATGCGACTATGTTATTTATGAATATAAACTATATAGTAAAGTTTATTGAGTTATAAGAGGTACATGAAATGTGTGTGTGACAATGTGTATATGAGTATACAATAAAATAATATGTCATGGATATATTGTAAACAATTATTAAATTAATAAAATTTAATAATAATGGAGACAATGTAATGTGATAATATCCGGTTCAAGTATATCGGTGTGATAAAATGTACATGAATTATATGGGATATATCTATATGTACCCTTACTTGATACATTGTAATTGAAAGTTACATTTATAATTCATTTATAACCTAAGTTATATGAAATGAAATTTGTATATATATTATACCTTAAGTGTATGAAATGTAATGTGCATATATTATATATAACCTAAGTAATTTCACTGCCAAGTTGCTATTTGCTGAGTTATAAATTGCTTGCCCCATAATATGAGTGCCTAACTTCTCCTTCACGTGAATGGCCTAAGGCTAGCCTACTCTTCCTCAAACTCAAAAATCTTGCAAACCTTACCTAATGATGAGAAGGGGAGTGGCTCCAATAGTAGATTTCAACAACTACCCAACCACTCTTCCTTAACCATCATGGTATCTTTTAAATCATTGGTTTGAATTGGGGGAGGATTTCATGGTCTGTGTAATCAAATTGCTATAAATAAAGCTCTTCTTCTTCTCTTTTCTAATTGTTGAGATTTATCTGTAGAGCTAGTATAAGTTTTTGTAACTGAGAATTTAGAGAGTGTATAGCATGTTGGTGAAGAGTCTGATAATTGAGAATGAGTACATTGAAGGAGTATTCATTGGAGCTTTAACAGAGGTATACTTTCCTTGTGTTCTTCATTTTGGAAATTCTAAATAAATCTTGATTTCATACATGAACTCTTGCTAATTGGAGTTAGGAATGTTTTAAACTTCTTATCTAAGATCACATGTATGTTAGAAATTATATAGTAGCTGCTCAAAATCGAATTGCTGTGAAAATTTTGAGTTTGGGCTAAGTCTGGCCGAAGCAGGAAGACTTCCGGACTGATCTGCACACGGCGCAGCTGCGCCGGGTTTATACCCAGGCGCTGCGCAGCTGCGCCAGCAGCCTGTTCCAGTTTTCTTTTGAGTTCTGTTAATCTGTTAAGCATAGTTGGATGTCATGACTTAGGCAAGGCATATTAGCATGAATAACTTGTGTAGAGGGATATGTAGACCTAATATGAGCATGTATTACTATGATTGCATACATTATTCGCAAAGGTTTATAATTTTGAAGTAAACGAAAAGTGTTGACATATGTGAACTATGTTGACATTCTGATTTTCAAGCATGATTATATTATTTAGGAATGCATGAGAAGCGTATTAACTTACGAATATATGTTTCATAGTATAACATGAGCATGCCGGACCTCGTTAGTAAACATTTCCAACAAGAATGTAAGTTTTGAAGGTGGATCTTGACATGTAAATACCATGTATGCATTATGCTTTTGTGAGCATGTTTAGATGACTTAGAAATTCATATCGGACATGTCAACCTATATATAGATAGCATGAACATGTTAGGTTTTGTTAGTGAGCTTAACTAATGAAAATGCGATCTTTGAACGTGGACGTTAACATGTTACCTTAAGATTTGGGATTTTGATGTTTATGGACATATGTGATAGCACGCTTGGACTCTCTCATGAGTCATACATGTATATATACCATGACTACATATCGTGAAACCAAGTTTAGCGTAAACGAAGCATGTTTTCAAACTAATAACTATGATAGCTACATGTATGAAATATGAATATTCATGAACATGCCTAACATGGGTTATATGATTACCTTATGTGTTTAAAGGCGAGCATGTTAGACTTTGTAACTTTATAACCTTGAAGGGACTTAAGTTATTAAGGGTATTAACTTAGAACCTATATCATGTAAATTGAACATGAAAAGGTTTAACGAGCATGAAAGTTTCCTTTAATATGTATACATGCTATGTAAGATCATATGTTAATACTTGAATCCGATTTTGACGGTTAATAGAGTATGTTTGTTAATTATTATGGTCTTATGTGTTGGTAATGATATATGAATAACTCAAAGGATGGACTACACTAGCTATATGTAAATAGATTAGTGGTAGGTGAGCATGTGTATATGAAGAATGGTAGTAAGTACGTATGGTTATAGTATAGTTATACGTGCATAGTTATTCTAAGAATACGATAAGTAAGGCGAAGGTTCTAAGAACCAAGTTAGAAAATAATGTAATACTTATTATTATATTGAGAATGTATGGAAGTGTATAACTGATAAGTGTGATCTCTATGATTAATATAACTGTGTAGCATTACACGAAGTGCAGATATTCTTAAGTAGTTAAGTCGTAGTTGTTAAACTACGAATCAGGCAAGTCTTTCAGTTCCTATTTGATATATGAATTCAATAACTATAAGTTGAATTATATTATGCTGTGATGATGTGAACTTATATATGAACTGTATATGAGATATATATGAGATTGAAAGTTGATCTTTGATGATATGCTTGTTATGTGAGAAGTAACATGCGTAGTAAATATAAATTGTTTATAAATGCATGAACTGAGTATGATGTTATATGCTATGTGATGCATGAAAACTGTTAGAATTGTTGAGCTGTCGAGCTCACTCTTGTAAATAACCACTTTTGCAGGTTAAGGACTTACAATAAAGACTTCATGCTTCTTGATTGATAAAGATAGATAGTATCACAATGAAGAATACTGTTTAGATTATTACTTGAACCACGTTTAGGTTGTAACGACCATGATTTTTTAAACTCCATTATGAATTTAATATGAGATTTAAATTTTTAATGAGTTAGTTTTGCGAGCTTATTTAAACCTTAAGTGGTTATGTGAATTTGTAAAATATTTAAAGGAGTCACTAATGGGTAATTTAAATTAGTGGACCGACCCTAAGACTTTAATATCAAAGAATTGATAAGGTGATTAGTAATTAAATATTCAATTTGTTTGAATATAGTGAAGGGATTTAAATGTGTTGATTAATTTCTATTGTAAATAAACAAAAAATTAATGAGCAAAGGATTAATAAATATAATATGATTATATTTAATTGATTAATTATTTTATACAAAGCATGCGATATATTAAACCTTTAATATAAGGTAGTTACCTGTATATGGTATAAAATGCAATAATGTAGATATATATTATATAGTAAGATTAATGACATTATGTGAGTTACATAAAATATTATTGCTTATGCGACATGATATGTGTGGGTAAAACCTAGTGTATACCCTATCACCTTATTTTAATATCAATAAACAATTATTAATTGGTAATATTTTCAATAAGTTATTATAATTATAATAATAACCGTTGTGATAATGAGTAATAATAATACCCAATTGAAGTATATGTGGTGTTAATAAAATGTACATGGATTATATGTTGATATATCTATGTGTACCCTACTTGATACTTTGTAATTAGAAAATACATTGTATACCCTTTTTTTCATTATAACCTAAGTCATAGGAAATGAAATGTGTATATATAGTATATAACCAAAGTGTATATATTATGTGATATAACTCAAGTATGGTATTTGCAAATGCTGAGTGTAGCTTGTCCCATATTGAGTGTCCTATTGCTCTCCATTTGCCATTCACGTGAAGGGGCCAAAGCCTATTCTACTTCATCATTTCTCTTCCTAGCTAGCAATGAGAGTGATGATGGCAAGGGGAGTGGGTTGATGTGGTTGGTGGCAACTATTACACCAACAAACCATTGCCCATCATCTTCTTCCTTCACCCCTTGGTTTGATTCTTGGTGCAAAGCTTTGGTATGGATATTGAATTTCCCTATAAATACCAAGCCTCTCTTCTTATATGATGTTGCTAGAAATTGTGCTAAGTTAATATAAAGAGAGTGTTGTGAGTATACAATCTGATTGTGGTAGCAAGCTTAGCTAATTCAAAGCTTCAAGAGGTATAAGCTCTACACCCACTTTGAAGTTCAATTCATAGAAATTAACATGTTTAGTTGGAATTGGTTGTGTGAAATGATGCTAGAATATTAATGGAGTTAGTATACATGCTAGAAAGATAATGTAGTTGATTAAATACATGTTTCATGAAGTAATGAAATGATAGATTGAAGCTATGTAATTGCAGAGAAGCTTCTGGTCAGGAAACAGAGCCGCGCGGCCTCGCGTCTCCTTAGTATAAATGGGGCGCGGCCGCGCCCCTCTGCAGAAATTGTTGATGAGTTCTGTTAAACTACTGTCATAAACTAACATATGGTAACTTGTTAGAACAAGCATGTAAACTGGATTAGCATACATATATAAGTATATTCATGTAGTATGAACAAGTATAACAATGTTAGTACACATGATTAACGCAACCCTTATGGTTTTGAAATAAAAAATTATAGTTTCGATTATGAACTTGACATGTACATAACAAATGTATATTCTGATTTTAGAACACGACCGTATGGTCAATATTGATATGAGAACTAAGTCTAACGTGGTTAAACACACTAGCATACTTGATCGAAAGTTGAGACGTTTTCAAAATAAAACTCATAGTTTTGGATTTGAACTTTGTCATAAACATGCCATATGTGTATTCGGATTTAATGAACATGATAGTATGGTTTACATTGACATGTAATGAATGTTTAAAGTGTTAATCGTACACTAGCATACTAGATTGACAGTTAAGACAATTTCAAAAGTAAGACACTTAAGAACTTTTGAAGCAAACTTGACCAAGGTTAATGTCTTTTAGATTATGACCATGTGAGAGCGTTTATATGGCTTAGTAGTGTGTTTTCATACATGTGAGACATGGTTACGAAACACTTTGTTTACACTAAACGACCTTTGTGGACTTAGTATACTTTTCAAAGAAACTTAAGATTTGGAAGCTAATAACATCAATTACCATGTGGGTTATGTTCTGAGCATGCAAGCATACATATTAGGATTTCATTATGCCTATAGACATGTTGACATGAACATCCTACATGAATATCGCTTATGCATGCTTATTCATAGAGATTGAATTTCAAGCATGAACTATGTGGATTAAAGTATACATGTGTAGTGTACGTACGAGAATGCTTACTAAGTATTGTTAATCTCGTTATGTGACAATATGATTTTTGTGGCTAAATAACATAGATTTGATTGGCTTAAGGTTTATCGGAATGAAAACCTATAACCTTAACGTGAACGTAAAATGAGCATGCTATGTTTCGAATTGGAGTTAATAACTTGATAAAGCATGTGTGTTGATTTATATCAGTAACTTGAAGTGCTATGTGTTCGAGCCCATATTGATGCATAGAAACTAGATAATCTAAAGTTATTAAATCTAAGATATGATTAGATTAACTTACGTGAATTATGTGATAAACTTATATGATAAGTAGATTCTTGTAAGTGTAGACTTATATTGGTTTACACATGCTAATTGAAAGACCGACTTGTTAATATTAGGTTGTTTCAATGAGTTTAATTAAAGCTAGAACTTATTCGTAGTTGAACCAACAGGAAAGTATTCTAAATTCTTGCACTACCTTATTCGATGAATCGTGTAAGCGAGTTTCTTAACTTCACTTGATTTGAATACAAGTTCTCTTACACTCTTTATTGTGCAAGTTCATATCCTTCTCATATTGTATTGAGCAGGTTATTACAGTATTGACAGTTAATTATTTAAAGCTTGAACTTTATTTTCAAGCATGCTATTAGGTGGTTTAATTACTTTACAATTATTCCACATCGATATTATTGTTATTCGCACTTGGTGCATTTGAGTTCGTACAG
Organism: Panax stipuleanatus; assembly: GCA_020205555.1. Classification (NCBI taxonomy): domain Eukaryota; kingdom Viridiplantae; phylum Streptophyta; class Magnoliopsida; order Apiales; family Araliaceae; genus Panax; species Panax stipuleanatus. Next base: position 36,129,949 of record CM035125.1, read on the forward strand.
TCTTGGACTTGTACAACATTTAAAGTTCTATAATTCTTGAATTGTGTCAGATAGAGTCTGAACCCTAGTTCGGTCAGACAGGTATATGAAATTTTATAAAAGCTATCCAAACCAATTGATGGGAAGGATTCTTAGACTGAAAGAACACCCTTATATTATAAGGGATTAGCAGGTATCTAATATAAGATACAAACAGCAGAGTTGAATGTTATGCATATACATAGTGTACGCGAGGCTGATCCCCTCAAGTACTATTCTGTAGCCAGTAACCAAAGGGTCAATCAGCTATTGATTCCGTTGGAGTTTTATAGTTCTAAGTCTACTTGACTATCAGTTATTCTAAAAGCAATCATTATTCTTGCTTCCGATATTCATATTGTTGAATTCATTGTCAGATATTTTCTATTCATCATGATATATTCTTTATTATTATATTTAAATTGCTGAGTAAACTTGTTGCTCATTCTTGCTATATCATGACTTATATTGTAGTTAAGCCCGAGACTTCAGGGAAGGACAAGGGTAAAGGGAAGATGTAGGATTAGTTTGCAAGGAGCAGACTTTATCTTTATGTTTAATTAAATTACTGTTATGTAATAAGAACCCTAATAACTATTATAGGGTATGTTTGTATGTTTGTATTTAGGTTATTGAATCTTGGGACTAGTAACATTTTTTGAATGAACGACATACGTTTATTATATTTTCGCATTTAGTTATTGAATATTGTTTAGAGGTGGATATTTGTATTGTATCGTGACGACCGGATCAGGGTCAGAGGACCCGGATTCGGGGTGTCACAGGTTGGTATCAAAGCTTTAGGTTATAAACGTTAGGAATGCGAAACCTAGGTTATAACCTTAGTAGAAACTCAAGTAGAGTATGTAAGTGATGGGTTGAGGAGATCCATCGGGTTTTATTATGATACTGAAGTTGTTTATTTGAATCACATATGATTGATAGACGTCTTAAACTTCTTAATGCTAACATTAATAGCATATCACGTAAAGCCTAATGTTTTCTTCCTTTCCTCAGGATCATGCCGCCTAGGAGACTACCGCGAAACCAGAGGGAGGAAGGATCCGTTAATAATGGGGGGGGGGGGAAATGTCGACCCTATGCAGAACTTCGTTAACTTGTTAACTGAGGCAATGCAGAACAAACCCCAGCCAGCAGCAGGGCAGCAAGGACGTCACTTGGCGAGCTTTAAGGACTTTAAATTGGTAGGACCACCGGAGTTCCGGGGATCCTTGGACCCAATCGAAGCCCAAACCTGGATAGAAGAGATGGAGAAAGTGTTTGAAGTCGCACGAGTGGTCGAAGTGCAGAAGATGAGTTTTTCCACTTTCATGATGAAGGGTGAAGCTAACTTTTGGTGGAAAGCCAATAAGGGATTAGCAGGCGAAGGAGTTATTCCTTGGGATAAATTTAAGGAGCTATTTCTCAAGAATTACTTCTTGGAGAATACGCAACAGGATATAGAAGTTAAGTTTCTGGAACTGAAACAAGGTAGTATGTCTGTTACATAGTACGCGGCAAGATTTATAGAGTTGGCCCGATTCGCTTCACATCAGGTTGACACGGAAGCCAGGAAGGCAAGGAGGTTCGAATTAGGACTGAAACCATAGGTTCAGAAAGCAGTCGCAATATTGAAGATTAAGACTTACTCTGATCTACTGGAAAGGGCTATCATTGTCGAAGGAGGCAATGAAGCCAGTGCTCGATTTAAACAAGAAAAGAAGACCAAACATGAAGGACCGAAAGGGGGAAGCAGCGGAGGCAGCAACCCCAACAAGCGTAAATGGACGGAGAGCTAATCCTCTGTAGGTAACAAGTCTGGGGGAGAGGCCAAGAAAAGTGTAAAGTACAATAACTGTGGGAGGAATCACTCGGGGGAGTGCATGAAGGGAAAGAGTGTTTGTTACCATTGTGGACAACCGGGGCACATGGCTCCTCAGTGTCTGAATAAGCAGAAAGGAGGGTGTTTCTCGTGTGGAGCCCTAGACCATCAAATTAAGGACTGCCCGAAGAGAAAGGGCGATGTAGCTATTGACAATCGCAACAACAACAACAACAATAACGGACTGAGCATCGGAGGGCCAGCCAGTCAAGCCAACAGACCAACGGCACGCACGTTCAACATGACCGTTCAGGATGCGGTGGAGTCTAAGGACGTGGTGTCAGGTATCATCCCGATCAATGATATTGATGCTTATGTGTTATTTGATTCGGGTGCTACCTGCTCTTTTGTTTTCAAAGAATTTTCTAAACAGTTAGAGTTACCTCGTGAAAGATTAGAACACCCTATGAAAGTAGAAGTAGCAAACAAGGAAATTATCCCCGTAGAATACATTCATAGGAACTGTTATACTGAATTGCGAGGATTTAAGCTCAACGTGGATTTGATACAGATTCGTTTAGGGGAGTTTGATGTAATCCTTGGAATGGATTGGTTATCAAATCACGGAGAAGTTATCGACTGTAAGAAGAAGTGCGTACACCTTAAGACTCCGAATAAGTCAAAGGTAGTATTTTATGGTAGTAAATCGTCGAGACAATCTCATTGTCTGATGATGGTGCAAGCGCAGAGATTGCTTAGGAAGGGTTGTATAGGTTATTTGGCTCACGTGGTTGATACTCAATGAGTCGAGAGTGAACTAGGTCAGATACCTATTGTAAGGGATTTCGTTGATGTCTTCCCAGACGAGATTCCGGGATTACCACCGGATAGAGAAATTGAGTTTGTCATTGATTTGGCACTAGGGACAGCACCAGTATACAAAGCGTCGTATCGTATGGCACCGATAGAGATGAAAGAACTGATGGCTCAATTACAAGAGTCGTTAGATAAGGGATTCGACCGAGCGTATCACCGTGGGGAGCGCCAGTCTTATTCGTGAAGAAGAAAGATGGATCGCTCAGACTTTGTATCGACTACCGAGAGTTGAACAAGGTTACCATTAAGAAAAAGTACCCATTGCCTAGGATCGACGATTTGTTTGATCAGTTGAAGGGGGCAAAGTACTTTTCAAAGATTAGACTTGAGGACCAGTTATCATCAACTGAAGGTGAGGCCGGAGGATATTCCAAAGACGACATTCAGAACTCGGTATGGACACTTTGAGTTTCTGGTAATGTAATTCGGATTGACGAACGCGCTGGCATCATTTATGGACTTGATGAACAGAGTGTTCAAACAGTATTTGGATAAGTTCGTTGTCGTATTCATCGATGACATTCTGGTGTATTCGGAGACAGAGGAAGAGCACGCCGAGCATCTTCGAATAGTGTTAGAGACATTAACGAGAGAGAAGCTGTATGCAAAATTCTCCAAGTGTGAGTTTTGGTTGCAGAGAGTGCAGTTTTTGGGGCATGTTATCGACAAGAATGGTGTTTTGGTGGATCCAACAAAAGTAGAGGCGGTTATCAATTGGGAGTAGCCGAAGACGCCAACAGAAATCAGGAGTTTCTTAGGGTTAGCGGGATACTATCGGAGATTCATCCAGGATTTTTCGAAATTAGCATCGCCGTTGAGAAATCTTGCTAGAAAGACAATTAAGTTCATTTGGACGGAGAAGTGTGAAGAGAGGTTCCTAGAATTGACGAAAAGGCTTAGTCAAGCACCTGTGTTAGCTTTACCGGATAACACGGAAGGGTTTGTAGTGTATAGCGATGCGTCACACAAGGGTCTTAGCTATGTACTAATGCAACACGGAAGGGTTATTGCGTACGCTTCACGTCAGCTGAAAGATTATGTGACAATATGATTTTTATGGCTAAAAAACATGGATTTGATTGGCTTAAGGTTTATCGGAATGAAAACCTATAACCTTAACGTTAACGTAATTTGAGCATGATATGTTTCGAATTTGAGTTAATAACTTGATAAAGCACGTGTGTTGATTTATATCAGTAACTTGAAGTGCTATGTGTTCAAGCCTATATTGATGCATAGAAACTAGATAATCTAAAGTTATTAAATCTAAGACATGATTAGATTAACTTACGTGAATTATGTGATAAACTTATATGATAAGTAGATTCTTATAAGTGTAGACTTATATTGGTTTACACATGCTAATTGAAAGACCGACTTGTTAATATTAGGTTGTTTCAACGAGTTTAATTAAAGCTAGAACTAATTCGTAGCTGAACCAACAGGCAAGTATTCTAAATTCTTGCACTACCTTATTCAATGAATCGTGTAAGCGAGTTTCTTAACTTCACTTGATTTGAATACAAGTTCTCTTACACTCTTTATTGTGCAAGTTCATATCCTTCTCATATTGTATTGAGCAGGTTATTACCGTATTGACAGTTAATTATTTAAAGCTTGAACTTTATTTCCAAGCATGCTATTAGGTGGTTTAATTACTTTACAATTATTCCACATCGATATTATTGTTATTCGCACTTGGTGCACTTGAGTTCGTACAGTCTTGGGCTTGTACATCATTTAAAGTTCTATAATTCTTGAACTATGTCAGATAGAGTCTGAACCCTTGTTCAGTCAGACATGTATATGAAATTTTGTAAAAGCTATCCAAACCAATTGATGGTAAGGATTCTTAGACTGAAACAACACCCTTATATTATAAGGGAGTAGTAGGTATCTGATATAAGATACAAATAGCAGAGTTGAATGTTATGCATATACATAGCGTACGTGAGGCTAATCCCCTCAAGTACAATTCTGTAGCCAGTAACCAAAGGGTCAATCAGCTATTGATTCTGTTGGAGTTTTATAGTTCGAAGTCTATTTGACTATCAGTTATTCTAAAAGCAATCATTATTCTTGCTTTCGATATTCATATTGTTGAATTCATTGTCAGATATTTTCTATTCATCATGATATATCCTTTATTGTTGTATTTAAACTTGCTGAGCAAACTTGTTGCTCATTCTTGCTATATCATGACTTATATTGCAGTTAAGCCCGAGATTTCAGGGAAGGACAAGGGTAAAGAGAAGATGTAGGATTAGTTTACAAGGAGCAGACTTTATCTTTATGTTTAATTGAATTACTGTTATGTAATAAGAACCCTAATAACTATTCTAGGGTATATTTGTATGTTTGTATTTAGGTTATCAAATCTTGGGACTAGTAACATCTTTTAAATGAACGACATACGTTTATTATATTTCCGCATTTAGTTATTGTATGTTGTTTAGAGGTGGATATTTGTATTGTATCGTAAAGACCGGACCGTGCCCGGATTCGGGGTGTCACATAGGTTCTAGGATTGTGCTTGATATATACTTATGATGTTTAATACTTGTTACATTGTAAAGATGTATTAGTTAATACATAGAGGATATCGAGTTGAGTTGTAAACCTTTATACGGTAATTCGAATCATATTATATAGTTGATTCAAGAATTGTAATTGATTCAAAGTTATGGAATCAATAAGAAGAATTTATTCAAAGGATATTTAAAAGTTTAAATTATTGCGCATTTTAGTAACATCGAATATGATGTAAAGACGAGATCTTGGATATGAATAGAATTTATATTCTAAATTGTAATAAGCAAAGTTGTATTCTTTTACTAATGATTAAAAGATGTAATAGTTCCGCGTTAGTATTTGGTTAGTAGTATCGTGACTGCACCGGATCCGAGGAAAGAGAGGAACTCGAATTTGGGGGCGTCACAACGTGTGTAATTTCTTGGCAAGGTGATTGACAAAGATGGGATTTCAATGGATCCATCGAAGGTTGAAGCTGTGATGAAATGGGATCAGTCGAAGACACCGTCTGAAGTTAGGAGTTTCTTGGGATTAGCAGGTTATTATCGAAGATTTATCCAAGACTTTTCCAAAATCGCAACTCCGTTGTCGAATTTGACTCGTAACACAGTTAAGTTTGTTTGGATGAAAAAGTGTGAGGAAAGTTTTTAAGAACTGAAGAAGAGGCTGAGTACTGCGCCTGTGTTGTCATTGCCTAATAGTACATGAAATTTCGTGGTATATAGTGATGCCTCACATAAAGGATTAGGCTGTGTGCTGGTGTAGAATGACAAAGTTATTGCATAAACATCACGTCAGCTGAAGGATTACGAGAAAGGGTATCCAACCCATGACTTAGAATTGGCAGCACTAGTGTTTGCTCTGAAGATATGGAGACACTACCTTTATGGAGAAAAGTGTGAGATATACACAGATCATAAAAGTCTGAAATATATCTTTACACAGAAAGATTTTAACATGCGCCAAAAGAAATGGTTCAAACTTATCAAGGACTACGACTGCGAGATTCTCTACCATCATGGTAAAGCTAACATCGTTGCTGACGCTTTAAGCAAGAAAGGTGAGGAGAAGTTAATGATATTAACTGATCAGGATCAGTTGGTAGAAGAGATGGCTAAATTGGAACTGGAAGTTAAGTATCCGAAGGAATCAAATGAGAGGCTGTTTCAAGTAACTACCAGTTCAACCTTGGTGGACAAGGTGAAAGAGGCACAACTTCGTGATGAGGAATGTTAGAAGATCCGGAAGAGAATAGTCGATGGTGAAGAAATAAAGTTCAAGCTAGATAACGATGGACTGCCACGATTTGAGAGTAGAATCTGGGTATCGCCAGTACAAGAAGTCAAAGAGGAAATTTTGGGCAAAGCTCACAGTTCGAGATATTCGATTCACCCTGGGAGTAAGAAGATGCACTAGGATCTTAGACAACATTTATGGTGGCCGAATATGAAGAGACACGTGGCCAAATGCGTTGCAAAATGTCTAACGTGGCAAAATGTCAAAGCAGAACACCAGAGACCAAGTGGATTGCTACAACCGGTAGAGATTCCGGAATGGAAGTGGGGGCATATCACGATGGATTTCGTGGTTGGATTTCCAGCGACTGTAACGAATGAGATTTTGTATATTTAATTATAAATATTTATTGAATTAAATAAATAATTTAATTAATTTATTGAGTTAAATAAATAATTTATGAAATTATTGTGGAGTAATTTAATTAAGTGCAATATGTTAATTTAATTGATGTGTAATGTTTTTATGGTATAGTTTAATTTAATTGAGATAATTAAATAAAATAAAAAATCTATGTGGTAATTGTTACATGAGATTATGATTAGCTAGTAATTTTAATTGTTATGTGCCAAATTTTATTTGGTTAATTGATGTTAGTTTTTATTCAATTAAATTAGAATGTTGGAATTTAATTAAATAAAGTCTAATATTGAAACAATGTGTTAAAAAGATTTATTAAGTAAATTAAAAGAGTTTTAAAGAGTTTTGCCAAACAAGGCCCTTACTTCTGTTTAAACCTTGTATTACCAAACAAGGTCTTAACTACTAAAAATCTATTTTTAAAATTAAAGAGGGTTTGACCAAACAAAGCCTTATGGCTTTTTGATTTTAAAAAAATGTAACTACTATGTATTAAGTAGAGATATAATTATTTGTCAGTTATGTATCATATAATTATGTTTTATATTATATACGTATATCAGTTATGTATATTTTATATTACGTTAGTTAAGTTAGAAAGTTAGTCAGTGTTAGAAAGAAAGAATAGAGTATGAAAACTAGAGAGAAAAAAGAGAAGAAGAGAAAAAGGAAGAAGGGGAAGAAGAAGCTTTGAGAAATCAAAAGAAAGAATCAAAACAAAAGTCATCTTCTTCTTTCTCTATCAAAGCAAAGGTATAATTTAGTTTAAAGTTTTGTTCTTCATTATTTTCATAGTATAAGTTCTCTATAACTTAATTTTTATGAGAATTTGTGTAATATGATTCATATATGTTTAATATGTGTTATACATGTTTAAATATATGATATATGATAATTTAAGTAATTTAATTCATGTAAATATGATGAACATGAAGAAATCATGTTCATAGCAATTACAGTGAACTTACTTTGAAAAATATTCTTTAATTATCAAAATTCTTGTTTGATTGTGATATATTATGTAAATTGATAATAGATTATGATAATATATCAAGAAATAAAATTAGCATGCTTTGAATTGTTTGATTTGGTTTAAAAACAAAGTCATAGTGTTAATTTTCTTCAAGAACGCTTAAAATGGTATTTTCTTCAAAATCATGAAATTAAGTGTTTTGATTATGTGTTGTGGTGTTTATGTATGTTAAAAACATGTTAGAAGTTTAAGATTTTGTTTTTATAAAGTTTCGTATGCATTGTGTTAGTTAAAATCAGACTTTAGTGCGAAGAAATAAGTCAAATTGACTTTTTCTCTGCACAGTTCGCCAGCCTGGGGACCCACCCCAGCGGGTCTTTTGGCCAAGGAACATCTGCCCCAGCGGGTGTGGTGGCGGTCCGGAAAACTTATTTGTGCTTTGTGTAGTTTTTATGCAGTACAGGATTAGCTAACTTAATGTGATGACATGTTAAGTGTATTAAACAATGAGATAACATATTGTGGACATGTTTAAGACAATTTGAAGTCTCATATTAATAGGTTATGTCTGTACATAGATATTGTTATCATAGGGTATGATTTTGATAGTTTAAAGTGTTATACACGTATGATATGCATGTTGTGAGTTTAGACTCACGTATGTGGTTAGTTAAGCGAGTTAAGTTTACAAACCATGTTATTAAGTTGAACTTAAGTAAGAGGTTCAACGGTTTAACGTAGTGGTTATAAAACTAATTGGTATTGTAAACGTAATATAACGTATACGACGATTGAGAAAGTGATTTGTAAATTGTAAAGTCTAGCTTGCACTTGAGGCAAGTTTTCTAAACTCAAAATTTACTTGAGCAAGTTTTCCTAAACCTTTCTTTAATGTTTATGTAAGTCTTCTAATTATACTCTTTCGTTGAGCAAGTTTTCTAATACTTATCTTATTGAACAAGTTCATTATTGAATTATTGTGACCTTGACTTAATTGTTCAAGCAAGGTCCATATTGTCTTTCAAATACTTTAAGTTTATTTCTAAAGCAAGATTATTAAATATGATGTCTATTATTATGACTCATAGTTATTTCTTAATTCTTTTATTATCGAATTCTAAATTATTGTAAGTTAATTCAACTACTCCTTACTTGATGATAGTTGAACTCTAAATTACCCTCGAAGCTTATACAAACCAAACTTTCTTTGGTGCGGACTTGTTATTAAATATTGAGATGAACAACCTTATTTAATAGGGGATTACCATGCGAAAGAGTTAAGATGTTTGTGCACAATACATGGTACAAAGGGTTGATCCCCCTAAGTACGAGTTAAGAGTCCATATATCTAACGACTGTTAAAGGTTTTAAATAGAAATATTTATAACCTAAGACATAGTTCAAGGTCTTCTGACCCTCAGATGAATCCTAAATCTTATTCTTGATTATCGATGAATGAATTATTATTAATTCAGTTGAAGCTATTCAAATATTATGTCATCATTATTATTGTTGTTATTCCGAGTGGGCTTTTGTTTGCTCATTTTTGCAATTAAATAACCATTGCAGCTAAGGTCGAACGAGTTGATGAACCATCAACTAGTAAGGGCAAGGCCAAGGTGAATAAGTGAAGGCTTGTTGTATTCGTTGATTATGATTTGTAATAAGACATAAGACTTTATTATGTGATGTTTTTTTTCTGCAATTTATTTATGTTAAGGTTAAATAACCATGGGATATTTTAAGCAAGGTTGTAATCCTTTTGATAAGGAAGATTTTAATTATTTATAAAGGTTGTAATTTGTTTTGCAATCCTTATTATTGGGTAGTAGTTGTTTTTTATTTAGACAGTGAGAACCAAATCCCGTGGAATTGAAGTACCCGGATTTGGGGGTGTCACAAGTTGGTATCAAAGCTTTAGGTTTTAAACCTTAGGTGGGGGAAACCTTAGGTAATAGTCTTGTAGGAGATCGAAAAGATAGTGATGATAGTAAAGATAATAAACTACCTTACGTGCTATGTGTTTACATTTATGTACACGAAGAGTATCGATCGATATCACGTAATAATTAAACTTTAAAACTTTGTTGTCAAAATGACGAATGTTGAAGAGTCCAGTCAGGCTAGGGAGGAGTTACCCCAGATTCCTATGGACGAGGAGCCCCGAGACATCCAGGTTGTCTGGGAGCAGTTGGTTCAGAGAGAGACATCTCCATTAATCACCGTAGCTGGTCAAGAGCATGAGCCAATATATGACCGAGACGATAAGGAAGAGGAGGAGGATCCTGAAGAGGAATTTCCACCTCACTCGACTAGCGATGTGATGTACGGGGAGATCTACGACCGCAACGTGGAGCTACATGGTCGAGTCGGAGAGCTTGAAGAACTGGTGGACGAGAGTCGAACGACCATACAGTAGCGGGACAAAACCATTGAAGAGCTGGACAGTGAGCTTGGAAACACAAAGTGGGATCTAGTTCACGCAGAGAGTGACACAGATGATGCACTGGCCGAGCTAACGAAGCTGAAGAACGACATCGAAGAGGAGTCAGCGAAGCATGCCAGAGTAGAGGAGACGAGTTTGAGGGCTACTCAACGTGCAGATCGAGCTGAGGACGAGGTCCAAGTGAAGAAGGCCAAGCTAAGGGAGACAGACTATGCTTTCCATACGGCTATAGATAGGGCCCAGGATCGTGTCTTTTATTACCCAGCTCAATTTAAAGATTTATCGTGGTACATGGTGGATCGCAAAATAGTGTTCCGGGTGATGGAAGAAGAACTTAGAGAGGCTGTGCTGACGTCTTAACATGCCTAGATAGTAGAGTCTTTTATTATATTTTTTTATATATATAAATAAATGTAAATCCTAGAATTTGAGATAATATTGCGATAAGATGATAATGTAATCTTGTAACTTTTTCAGTTCAGGAAATATGATGTAAATAGCAGAGATGCTATCTATGCTATGTTTTAAAACTACGAATCAATAAAATATCAAAGTTATTTGACGTGCTATGTGTGCAAATATGAATTAAGATATTTTAAATGTTTAAGTATGACCTTGAATATCTAAGAAATGAGTAAAGGATCTAATAAGAATATTTCTTAACAGAAAGATGCATCCTAGAAGAAGACCCACACGTCTACACCCTGCAGGTTCGACGAATAACAACGACAACAATAATGACGGGATGAATCCCAATTCAGTTCCATAATTGGTGAACCTGCTGACAGGAGCACTTGCGAATCAGCGACAAGTCCAAGGCACGACATTTAAGTAATTTAAGGTTGTAGGGCCGCCGAAATTTCAGGGATCGGTGAATTCGATAGAGGCCCAAACATGGATAATGGAGATGGAGAAGGTCTTCGATGTGGCCAGACTAAACGAGGACCAGAAGACGGCTTTTGCGATATTCATGCTAAAGTCGAAAGCTAACTTCTGGTGGCAGGCCAACATAACTAGAGAGGGGGAATGAGTGATAGCATGGGATCGTTTCAAGGATATATTCTTTGAAATATACTTCCCCATATGCTCATAGAACCAGATAGAGGTTCAATTTCTGGAGCTGAAACAGGGAGGGATGACGGTGCCGGAATACGTTGCGAAATTCAATGAGATGGCCAAGTTTACGACGTACCAGGTCAGTATTGAAGAGAGGTAGGCGAGAAGAATTGAGCAGGGACTGAAGCCCTGGCGTTACAGTAAGGTCTCCATATTCCAGCTGAGAACATTTGCAGCTGTGCTGTAAAAGGCCATACTCGCTGAAGGTGGAAGCGACGCGATGACCAAGTATAATCAGGACCTGAAGAAGAAGAAGAATGAGACTGAAAAAAAGGTTGGTGGTAGCGGGGCTATCAACCAGAAAAGGACGTGGAATGACAACACTTCTGATGGGAGTCAACAGGGAAGCCATCAGAAGAAAAGGATTGAAGCATGTGCTACATGCGGAAAGAATCACACTAGAGTGTGTCTGAGGGGGAAGCGGGTATGCTTCAACTGTGGTCAGGAAGGCCACATTGCGTCAAATTTCCCAAACCCGAAGAACGAAGCTTACTACACATGTGGATCTAAGGATCACATGGCTGGAAGTTGCCCGAGGAAGCCAGTTGGAGGGTCAACAGGAAACGGAGGAAATGGCAGCGTCAGTACTTTAACTATCGCTGGACCACTGCTGGCAATTCGACCCACTGCTAGGACATTCAACATGACGGTGCAGGATGCTGTGCAGTCAAAAGATGTGGTGTCAGGTATTATTCAGGTCAATAGTATAAATGCATATGTATTATTTGATTCGGGTGCTACTTGTTCATTCATATATAATGATTTTGCTAAAACCCTAAACTGACCTAAAGAGGAATTAGTTTATCCCTTGAACATAGAGATTACGAATAGGGAGGTTATTCCTGTTAGGTTTGTATACAAGAACTGTATATTGGACATTAAGTGTCATGAATTGACAGTAGATTTGATTCCGATTAAACTTGGGGAGTTTGATGTTATACTGGGTATGGATTGGTTGTTCAACCATGGGGCGGTAATCGATTGTCAAAAGAAATCGGTAAACCTTACGACTCCGTCGAAGGTAGTGTTTTATGGCAGCAAGTCACCTAGACAAGCAAGTTGTCTGACGATTATGCAAGCCAAGAAGCTTTTGAAGCAAGGATGTGTAGGATATTTAGCCTACATAGTGGATACTCGTAAGGAGAGCCCGAAGATAGAAGAGATATCAGTGGTTAGGGAGTTTGTGGACGTATTTCTGAGCGATTTGCCAAGACTTTTGCCAGATAGAGAGATAGAGTTCGTGATCAACTTAGCACCAGGAACAGCTCCGATTTTGAAAGCTCCGTACAGAATGGCACCAGTCGAGATGAAGGAATTGATGGTTCAACTACAAGAATTACTGGACAAAAAGTATATTCAGCCGAGCGTTTCACCGTGGGGAGTGCCGGAATTGTTCATGAAAGAGAAGGATGGATCGATGTGGCTTTGCATTGATTATAGGGAATTAAAAAAAGTTATGATCAAGAATATGTATCCTTTCCCTAGGATCGACGACTTGTTTGATCAACGGAAGGGTGCTAGATACTTCTCAAAAATAGATTTGAGAAGTGGGTATCATCAGTTGAAGGTGAGAAGAGAAGATATACCTAAGACGGCTTTTAGAACTCGGTATGGACATTATGAGTTCTTAGTGATGTCATTTAGTCTAACGAATGCACCAGCTGCATTTATGAACTTAATGAATAGGGTGTTTAAGCTATTTCTGGACAAGTTTGTAGTGGTGTTCATAGATGACATTTTGGTCTATTCCAAAACTATGGAGGAACACACAAAACATTTAAGGCTGACATTAGAATAGTTGAGACGGGAGGAGCTCTACGCAAAATTCTCGAAGTGCGAATTCTGGTTAGAATGTGTGCAATTTCTTGTCCACGTGATTGACAAGGATGGGATATCAGTGGATCCGTCGAAGGTTAAAACTGTGATGAATTAGGATCAGCCGAAGACACCGTCTGAAGTTAGGAGTTTCTTGGGATTGGCAGGATACTACAGAAGGTTTATTCAAGACTTTTCCAAAATCGCAACTTCGTTGACGAATTTGACTCGGAAGACGGTTAAATTTGTTTGGACGGGAAAGTGTGAGGAGAGTTTTCATGAACTGAAGAAGAGGTTGAGTACGGCACCTATGTTGTCATTGCCTGATAGTACATGAAATTTCATAGTATACAGTGATGCCTCGCATAAGGGATTAGGTTGTGTGCTGATGCAGAGCGGCAAAGTCATTGCCTATGCATCACGTCAATTGAAGGACTACGAGAAAGGGTATCCGACCCATGATTTAGAATTGGCGGCAGTAGTGTTTGCTCTGAAGATTTGGAGACACTACCTATATGGAGAAAAGTGTGAGAAATACACAGATCATAAGAGCCTGAAGTATATCTTTACACAAAAAGATTTGAACATGCACCAAAGAAGATGGTTAGAACTTATCAAAGACTACGACTGTGAGATTCTTTATCATCAGGGTAAAGCTAACGTTGTTGCCGACGCCTTAAGCAGGAAGGGTCGAGATGTAAGACCCCGAATTTTATAAAATGAAAGTATTAAATTTTTCATAGAATTATTATGCTATTCAGTAAATGGTTAATTTGATAAAAGTTTAAAGTTAAGGGTGATATGTGAAAATTTTACAAAATAAGCACGTGGTTATAAAATATTCGTTGTGTCGGGAAATATTCGTTTGGTAGGAGAATATTCTTTTGTCGGAGAATATTTGTACGATGTCGCAATCTTTGGTGGACCCCACAATAAAATGAATGTCGGATATAGAAAGCAACAGAAGTAATTTTTTTTATAAAAATAACGGTAAAACTATTACCGTTAAATTGCTAAAATACCCGGTGATAAAAATACAATAATACGCGTTGTTACATAGTAGTATACGGTATTGCACAGTATTTCGAATTATTGGTTCTTACGTAAGAAGTCACTCAGTATTCAATAATTGCTACAGTAGTTGCTGCACGGTTCAATTATTGTCACAGTATCATCTGCACAATACTTTAAAATATTAAATCAATAATTGACACAACACAGTTACTCATATTATTATTATTAGCATTATTGACAATGTCTAAAAAGTTTTGTTAAGGAAAGGGGTTAGGTTATTTAATTGCGCGCCATTAAGGAGAAATCCTTATTGAAAAGCCCCCTATTTCCTGGGAACGATCTGGTTGTCAATATTGTGAATTATAATATTAATGATGAATGGTTGATAAAAACATTTTCATTGTGTTGGGAGTATTTAATGTTAGTGAAAATCGATATTTATTTCGATAATAGTTGATTTTCGGATGTTAAATTGACCAAACGGGGAATTAATCGGATAAATGAGAAATTAATGGGTGGTTAACATGTGGGACCCAATTATTGGTGGATAATAAATAGTTGGTGGGTGGTTGCAGGGGTGGAGGTGCAAGATTTATAAACTTGAGAAACTAAATTAAAAATAGAGTTAAAGGTGGAGGTACTAAAGTGTAATTAACCAACCTTTTTTAGCCTATAAATAGCAAGCTAATTTCATTCATTTCTCACCATTCTTGAAGAGCAAAGTTATAATAGTGAGAGAAATTATAGAGAGAGAAAGAAGAAGAGTATTCTGCTACTACACTATTTTAATATCCAATCTTCTACTGAGGTAAGGGATATTATTTTCTTGTAAGGGGTATTATTTCTTTTGTATTCATAAAGAATGCTATTTTCTTTCAATACTCGTAAGGTTGTTATTCTATTCCTTATTAAGCTGTGGGAATAACCTGTCTACGCGGATTACCGCATGCATTGTGATTAACCCTTCGTATTCAGTCTTTATTAATCTGTGGGAATAACCTGTCTATGCGGACTACCGCATGCATGGTGATTAACCCTTCGTTTTCATTTCTTTATTAAGCTGTGGAAGTAACCTGTCTATGCAGACTACCGCATGTCTGGTGAATAACCCTTCGTATTCATTCTTTATTAAAATTGTGAAAATGATCCGTCTATGCAGATTACCGCATGACGGGTAAAAATCCATTTACAGTTTCGTAAATTCTTTCATACTCGTATGAAATATTATTTCAACGAAATATTGGTCTGAACTTCTTATGAAAATTTTAATCTTTTCATAACGGGGTACTATTCACGAGTTACTATTCATGAGTTACTATTCACGAGTTACTATTCACGAATTACTATTCACGAGTTACTATTCACGAAAAAAAATATTTTTTCTTCTGTCCAAATTATCTTTTATTGGATCCATATTTTTATCTTTATGTCGATAATTTGGATATTCTTGAAGTCTGGATAAATTGAATTATCAATCTCTAATACTTATCCTTGATCATAATTTATAATCATTGTGATGAAAGTTCTCTTTAACTTGAGTGTAAAGATGGGTAGATTATTGGTATGATCATGACTATGGGATCTCTTCGGCCAGGGGTGCAAAGTTGAATTGTTTATTGGTATGATCATGACCATTGATTTTACAGCTGAATATCTTTAGCTTAAGTGTAAAGGTGAATTGATCAACATGGTTATAAGTATTGCTTCTATAAATTTTGAAATGATTAGAAATTGTTTTGAGATTTGCATTTCATCTAATATCGTTTCACTTGAATTTTTAATTACCTGACTCTTCTTATTAAATTTTAATCGTTATCTTTGAAATATGAAACTTGAATATCTTTGCCCGTAGTGCAAAAATGGACAGGTGTTTGGCATAATCATGATCATTGATATTGCTGTTGATATCTTTGGCCCGTAGTGCAAAGATGAACTATTGATTAATGAATATCTTTGGCCCGTAGTGCAAAGATGAACTGTTGATTATTGAATATCTTTGGCCAGTAGTGCAAAGATGAACTGTTGATTAATGAATATCTTTGGCCCGTAGTGCAAAGATGGACAGGTGTTTGGCATGATCATGATCATTACCGTTGAATATATTTGGCCCGTAGTGCAAAGATGGACAGGTGTTTGGCATGATTTTGACCTTTGATGTTACTATTAAATATTTTTGGCCTGTAGTGCAAAAATGAATTGACTAACATGATTATGACTAAAGGCTGTAAACTAGTATAATCATGACCATTGATGTTACAAATGAATATCTTTGGCTTGAGTGCAAAGATGAATTTATTAGCATGATTATGAAAAAGGAACTGTGATTTGGTATAACCATGATCTTTGGTGTTTCAGGTAAAGACAGGTGATGAAAATTATCTTCGTCCTGGGTGCGAAGAGGAATTTATCAACATAATTATGATCATGAACTATTTACATGATTGTGGAAAGGAATTGTAGATTGATGTTATAGGGACAAAATATTGTCGGTGGACTTTTAACATAGAGAAGATAGTAGACATTATGTTCTACTTGACTCTTCTAATGGATTGTCTGTTCCGCTGTAGTTGTTGAGCTAAAACTTGTTGTCTATTGTATTCTATCAGATTTTTCACTGTTGAGGACTAAGGTTCTAAAGATCTGATTCATTACTGATGAAGACTATTGATAATTTAATTATCTTTAGTCATAATATTGTTTACTGGGCTATTTATGCTCACCCTTTTGCTTCACATGAATTTCTTGCAGGTAATAAGAGTGTAGTTGGGTCGAGCGAGAATAGCAAGGGAATAGAGCGATGGTCTATTACTGTTGAAGTTTCCCATAAAACAGTATGAGAATAATTGTATTGAGGATTTAAAATGTGTGTGTCGTATTTTATACGTCATTTAACAGCTGATTTTGGTGAACAACTATAGGTGAGGTGAACCCGACTTTGGAAGGGTGTGTTGTCACTATCATACAAGATGTCAAACCACATACAACTTCATATTATTATAAGACATGGTTGTGCGCATCCACTTGCTGATTATATCTATGAGCACTACTTATATAATCTAGGAGTATGGTTGAAATATAATCCTCAGTTTCAGAAAATTGAGATAATTATATGGCAAGAAATTACCCACCAATGGAATGAGCAAGATATTAATCTTCTCGTTCTTCTTTGGGGTCTATTAGTTCAACCAAGGTTAATTCTCAAGTCCTACTATAATGCCCTCAAATTCGGGTCCCCAGAACCTCGGACCTGGTACGTTACGATACATCATTTCTATAACTACTGCGGAAGATATAAACATAAATTATTTATGCAATAAACTTTTACACATAATTCTCAAGGTCTGAAACCTTAACTTACTACACATATTCATATTCTACACGACATACAATGCCATATTGCTCTAAAATAAATACCATTTAACCGTACAATAATTCAATCCCGAAACTTGTCTTTGCCTTTGACTGTGTTCGAAGTTTCGTCTTTAAGCCTGGAATGTTTATCATGATATAGCAAGGGTGAGCAACAAGTTTGCCCAGCAAGTTTAAATTCAAATGAAGATATATCATGATGGAAAAGAATAATAAGCTAACAAGCTTTCAACAATGTAATAATTGTGAAAGAACATGAATCAATTTACATAACTGAATGACCGAGACAATAATGATGAATGGCCAATAATGAACATGGACAAATTTAACTGAACCAAATGGTAAGGAAGGTGATCAGCCTTTCATACCTGATGAACATATACAGTATGCACAATGTGCGAATCAATAAATCATAGATGTGATATAATCAACAATGATTAATCACAAACATGCTTTACAATAACAACTCGAGTTCGAGTTAGGAAACTTGCTTAATAAAAGTATGGTTTAGGAACTTGCCTTTACCATCGATTATTGCTACGCAATTTAAGTTAATCGCTTTATTGAAAAGACATAACAGTTATAAGATTGATCTTTCAATTAGCATAACATACCTTATAAGTAAACTATCTAACATTTAAATACATAGTTAAATATTAGATAACCTTAACAATATACATACACAAGTCTAATCATAGCACACATCGAGTCTTTAATAGTATTGAATATAGTATACTGAGTGGTTTCCCACAAACAACTAACAAATTAATTTCTATCTAGTCTACACTATTTTCGTAGTGAGTTAGATCGGTTACTAATTCGTAGATCCCTTCCCCATATGAAGGAGTCGTTTAGCCAAGCTACTATACATCAACCATTAAAGGGTACGATTGCACTACCTTAGACGTAACACTTACTCGTTCATTTATAAGTTTTTATTATGACTTGGTAACTATTTATGATTTTAAAAGACTGCATACATCATTTCAGCAAGCTGAAACCAAACTTTCTTCCTTTTCTAACAATTTCAGTTTTCCATTTCGGTACCCTGAAATTGTTAATTTCAGGAAGCTGAAATACACTATTCACAAGAATATCAAATCATCTTATTATTTTTCTATCCTTTGGTCAAACACATATCCATATATGTCATACACAAAAATAATTTTCTAGATTTTTTCAACTCCCTTAAGTATTTTTCAAAAATCCATTTCTAGTTAATTCTTTAACAAATTACCCACCTCATGCTTAACTCCAAAAATTCCCAACTCTTGGCGAGATCTTACACAGGTTAACATGGACTTACAGTTTAAATTTTGCGGCCATCGGAGTTATACAACTCCGGTTATAGCGATTTCCGTCGAAAAAATGCAAATATTGAAATAGTCATAACTTGCTCAATTTAAGTCAAAATGAGCTCATTTTCGGACACAAGCTATTTTATAACATATATGTTAATGTCCTAAAAGGCCTGATTTTATTTCATAACTTAAGTGGACAAAACTGCCCTTACAATTTCTAGACAGCTTACTTTTTGGTAATTTCAATTTTGGCATCCTTTGCTAAAAATAGTCCACCCGGAAATCTATAACTCCTTTTTCAGTGATTCTACTTGGTAAAGTTAGAAGACTTCTAGATCTAACTCTAGAAGTTGACCACACTCAAAAATTTAAAATACACTAGGAGATATGGTCTTTTGAATTTTAAGTTACGTTTTCTCAAAATCTGATTTTCCAGTTTTTGTGATTTCTAAGAAATCTTCCATATCCTCACCTATTCATCAACATAACCCATCATTAAAACATCATAACACATACTAATATCTCATATACCCATGGATCTAACATGATCCATGATATAATTCATAAAAAAATCACCAATCACAAGATAAACACAATAAAGGCAAGAAAAATTAGATTTTCTCACTTTTGAAAAATATATTTCATATTTCATACTTTAGATCTAACTTTTGATCATCAAAAGGTTTAGAACTAAACACGAAACACTATTAAACATATATATCCAAGGTTTTAAACCCTAAGATAATAATTTTACAAAAAATCAGACAAAGAGAAATTAAACTACAATAAGTAGGAATCTTGTTATACCTTGACTTTTTCTTCCTCTCCTCCTTCCTAAGATTGATTAGGAAAGAATGAAACCATAAAAACTCTCTCTCTCTCCTCTCCTTGATGTCCGAACTCTCCTCTTCACTCTCTATCTCTCTATTAGTTTGTTAGCTAGCATAGAAAGAAATATTGAGATGAAAGAGAAAAGAAAGAAATATTATTTGGGTTTTAGTGGTTAGTAGATATATTTTGTATATCTATTGTAATGTCCCACACTCTCTCTTTTTCATCATGTTTAAGCTTGCTTGCACTCCAAAGGTTGCTTGAAGACTTGGTTAAAGTTGGTGGCTCCACTCCAAAGGTAACACCTAGCAAAGCAAGCTACCAACTAAAGCAAGCAATCATTACATCCATCTCCCTTTTCCCTTCCTTGTGCAATCTCTCCCTCTCTCTTGCAAATTTCGGCCCTAAGGCCCTTCTTGGGCTCAAATTTGTTTTACTTTAAAGGCCCAAATAGCCTACTTAAGGTCTAATAGGTCCCTCACTCAATTGTCCACCAATTGGGCTACTCAAATAAATCTTTTGGCTTGCAATTTTCATTCTTTGGACTTGCATATCAACATAGTTTCATACTCTTTAATTTGTTAAATCTCCTAATCATTTATTTAGGGTTTCCTTACATATATTTGTAAGTTAATTCATTCCTTAAGTGGCTAAGCTTGGGCCAAGCTTGGGCTCTCACATAATTTGTTTTGGGCTTACACCTTTTTCTGAATTTACTTACTAGATAAAATGAACTTGGGCTTCCACCCAATATTAAATTATGCCATCATTATACTTACCCTATACATAATATATTTGGCTATATTAACTACTTAATTGCTATTAAATCAAATTAGCTACAAGTTCAATCCTTAAATAAACAATTGGGCTACTTATATAATTCTTTGGGCCATACAATCATCTTAGTCCATTAAATCTATTATCACTAGAACTAATGCTCAATATTTTTGATATATACATATTCTTAATTATCTCTATATATAAAATAAATGTATACACATTAAATAATATATATTTATTTAATCATACACATAATCCACATAATTAATCACATATTCTAATAGTTTATTAACTAAATAACCATATTTGGCTTAATGAGTTATAAACACTCACACTCACATAATCATACAAGATAACCCTTGAAGTCATTTGATTCAAATACCTAATTTATATATTAGGTCACCAAACTTTATAGGTATCGTAGTACCTTATCCTTAATATTTCTTCAAGTACATATAGATTCATTTCTAGGGTTTGGAATTTTGTAACCTATATTTTCTCTATTCTCATTCAAATAGTAAACCATATAGGTTCTAATTCAAAAATTTTAAATTATTCCTCAAATTTCCACTCTAGGTTTTATCCTTTAACCTTTATTTTAATCATTTAAGATCTTATAAATTTTTGGGTTGTCACATTCACCCATTCTTCTAAGAATTTCATCCCCGAAATTACAGCATACTAATCCTTACTCCTTTTATTCACTAAAACTTGGTTTTCAACTTAACCTTTATCTTATTTCATTCTCATTTAATGAGTACACATGGCTTCCTTCTATGAGGAATTATTCTATCATCACATTCTACCCAGCCTTTTCCCCAAGGAGTTAAAAACTTTTCATATAATACTGAGTGACCATGAACTTTTATTTTTCAATTTTGAAAAGGTTTAAACAGAAATTCATCTGCAAACCGCTCTGGACTTACGGACACATTGGGTGATCAGCCCGTATGCCCTTTATTGATCAGATGTTACATCACTGCCATTCGGCACAATTTGAACAACATTCGCGTTCCACATCACTGCCATTCGGCCCAAAAATATTTCCCAATTTAGGGATGTTCATACTCAGCCTAAAGTCCAAATCAAAATAATATGATTTGGGATAAGTTCTCAAAAAGATACTTGAATTTTCATAAACATTGTCTAGCTGAATCAATTAGCTTAGACATATACCAATAATTCCAATATCAATCAAAATATGTGTCTGGCCAAACTTAATTGGCACTTGACTTTTCTTTAAAATTCTAAAAATTATTTTATGACGTCATGATATCGCACTGTATTTACAGTCCGTTTAAATTCCGTCATTTTTGTGACTTTGTCATACAACAATATACCATAGTGGGCTGACGATCTTTAGATCACATCCAACACTAGGCAATACTGCATTAATGACTCCATCGTTTTTATCATCCTTGCATCAGGTTCCATGATGCATTGATGATAAAAAAAATACGTTTTAATATTTCAAGTAATTTTTTGTCTAACCGAAACAATTAGCATAGACTTTACTTTTAAACAGTTCAAAAATCTTTGAAAATCAGTTTTTTTATACCTCAACAGGTAATGATGTGTCAGGGTCCCGAAGTCCACACATACACACTTGGCACCATGTTTTGAGGATAACAAAACTTCATTTTTTTGGTGTTATCATACCGCAATAGGTAACGATATGTTAGTGGTACGAAGCCCGCTTCTACACAATTGTAACCATGTGTTGCTGATAACAAAAATTCATTTATACTTTTAAAGGCACATTAGTGCGAATTTAGCTTGATGTCAAAAATTTCGAAGTCTAGCACAGCTAGAAGATTTGGAATACTTATGCTTCCACCATCAACATCAATTTTTCTAATGATCAATTGCTTAATAATTCTATCTATTTCTATTATCCTCAATCCTTCATTCACAATTTTCCTATACCCCCGTATAGTTCATCAAACATACCAAACATTATGAGTTTAGGAACTTACCACAATCATATGGGTTTTGGAACTTATCCTAGTCAGACAAAAGTCGTCCATTCGCTGAGGGGTTCCACCATACGATTATGAGTCACGAACTTACCATACGTATGAGTTTAAAGAACTCGGACCTAATCTTATATTCTCTACCTATCCCTTATACATATGAGAAAAAAATCACCTTCTCAACATATATATAGCGAATAGCGCGACACCAACATTTCAATGATTATCAATGTGATAAACTAAGTAGTCATTAGACCAAGCATAAAACCCCCACCCATACAAAGGTTTGTACAACTTAGCAATCACCTGAGTCCTCAATTGAAATCCCACATAATCTTAGCTCCCTCAATACTCGATACGAATTTCATTTAATCCGTATCTGCAATTCACAACGCTTTCCTGAGTTTAACTCGTACTATTTCATAGTACCATATTCGTATAGCAATTCTACTATTAAGTTTTCAATCAAATGATTGATCATCTATCCTCCTATGACCTCATCAGATCACGTTGTGATCTCATATTATAATCGTATTATATTACGATTCTTTTCTATCTTATGATCGTTTTATTTTACGATCTTTTTTCCCTTTATACTTTTAATCTTTTAGACTCTATCTATGCATTACTACTGTTCATCTTTATTATCATAGTTAAGTAACTCTGGATCTTTATAACTTATCAGGATTGCTATAATGAAGGACTACTACCGGACGTCAAAGAGGGGATTTTGAGCGAAGCTTACAGTTCAAGATATTTGATTCACCTTGGGAGTACGAAGATGTACCAGGAGTGGCCGAATATGGAGAGATAAGTAGCTGAATACGTTGCCAAATATCTAATGTGCCAAAAAGTCAAAGTAGAACACGAGGGACCAAGTGGATTACTACAACAACTAGATATTTCGGAATAGAAGTGGGAGCATATGACGATGGATTTCGTGGTTGGTCTTCCAACGACTCAGAAGGGCTATGATGTAGTATGGGTTATAGTCGATCGACTGACAAAGTAAGTACATTTCTTACCGATCAAGATTAGATACAACTTGGATCAGTTAGCGAAGTTGAACGTGAATGAGATTATATCTAGACACGAAGTTCTAGTATCGATTGTGTCTGACAGAGATCTGCATTTTATGTCAAATTTCTTGAAGAGATTACAAGAATGTTTGGGAACACATTTGCAAATGAGTACGGCGTACCATCCCCAGACTGATGGCCAGAGCGAAAGAACTATTCAGACACTAGAAGACATGCTGAGAGCTTGCATGATGGACTTCAAAGGAAGCTGGGATGATCATCTGCCGTTGATGGAGTTCGCCTACAACAATAGTTACCATGCAAGTATTGGCATGCCGCCTTACGAAGCATTGTACGAAAGAAAATGCAGGAATCCATTGTGCTGGGATGAGATTGGTGAACGACAACTGTTGGGACCAGAATTGGTGCAACAAACTAATGAGATCGTCAAAGTAATCAGAACAAGATTGGTTGCTGCTCAAGACAGACAAAAGAAGTATGTCGATCATCATCGACAGAATCGAGAATTTGCAGTAGGAAGCTTCGTTTTTCCTAAAAGTATCTCCCTGGAAGGGAAAGATTCGATTTGGTAAGAAGGGGAAGCTGAGTCCCCGATTTATTGGACCTTTCGAGATACTACGGAAGGTTGGTGAAGTGGCTTACGAGGTTGCGTTACCTCCGGAGCTAGATAATATACACAACGTTTTCCATATTTTCGTATTGCGACAATACAAACACGACTACAAGCATGTGATAGAGTATGAACCTTTATAGTTTGATAATGACTTAACCTATGAAGAGGTTCCTGTTCAAATAGTTGATAAAAAAGAACTAGTACTTAAAAATAAAGTGATACCTTATGTTAAGGTAAGCTGGAGGAACCATAGTGCTGAATAAGCTACGTGGGAACTCAAAGATGTAATGATAAAAATCTATCCCCAATTATTTGTGTAATTTCTTGTATACCTATTCTGGGGACAGAATCTTTTTAAGGGGTGAAGAATGTGACGAATGAGTTTTTTTTATTGTGATTCTTAGGACAGAATCCTTTTAAGGAGGGAATATTGTAACGAATGAGATTTTGTATATTTAATTGTAAATATTTATTAAATTAAATGAATATTTTAATTGATTTGTTAAATTAAATAAATAATTTATGAAATTCTTGTGGCGTAATTTAATTAAGTGCAATATGTTAATTAAATGAATGTTAATTTAATTGATATGTAATGATTTTATGGTATAGTTTAATTTAATTGAGATAATTAAATTAAATGAAAAATCTATGTGGTAATTGTTACATGAGATTATGATTAGCGAGTAATTTTAATTGTTATGTGGCAAATTTTATTTGGTTAATTGATATTAGCTTTTATTTAATTAAATTAGAATGTTGGAATTTAATTAAATAAAGTGTAACATTGAAACTATGTGTTAAAAAGATTTATCAAGTAAATTAAAAGTGTTTTAAATAGTTTTGTCAAACTAGGCCCTTACTTCTGTTTTAACCCTGTTTTACCAAACAAGGCCTTAACTACTAAAAATCTGTTGTTAAAATTAAAGAGGTTTTGGCCAAACAAAGCCGTATGGCTTTTTGATTTTAAAAAAAATATAACTACTATGTATTAAGTAGAGATATAATTATTTGTCAGTTATGTATCATATAATTATGTTTTATATTATATACGTATATCAGTTATGTATATTTTATATTACGTTAGTTAAGTTAGAAAGTTAGTAAGTGCTAGAAAGAAAGAATAGAGTAAGAAAACTAGAGAGAAAAGAAAGAAGAAGAGAGAAAGGAAGAAGAGGAAGAAGATGAAGAAGAAGCTTTGAGAAATTAAAAGCAAGAATCAAAACAAAAGTCATCATCTTGTTTCTCTATCAAAGCAAAGGTATAATTTAGTTTAAAGTTTTGTTCTTCATTGTTTTCATAGTATAAGTTCTCTATAACTTGATTTTTATTAGAATTTGTGTAATATGATTCATATATGTTTAATATGGGTTATATATGCATATATATATGATATATGATAATTTAAGTAGTTTAATTCATGTAAATATGATGAACATGAAGAAATCATGTTTATAGCAATTACAGTGAACTTACTTTGAAAAATAGTCTTTAATTATCAAAATTTGTGTTTGATTGTTATATATTATGTAAATTGATAATAGATTTTGATAGTCTATCAAGAAACAAAATTAACATGCTTTGAATTGTTTGATTTGGTTTAAAAACAAAGTCACATTGTTAATTTTCTTCAAGAACGCTTAAAAATGGTGTTTTCTTCAAAAGCATAAAATTAAGTGTTTTGATTATGTGTTGTGGTGTTTATGTATGTTAAAAACATGTTAGAAGTTTAAGATTTTATTTTTATAATGTTTCATATGCATTGTGTTAGTTAAAATCGGACTTTAGTGCGAAGAAATAAGCCAAATTGGCTTTTTCTCTGCATAGTTCGTGAGCCGGAGAACCCACTAGCAGGGGGACCCACCACAGCAGGACTTTTGGCCTAGGAACACCTGCCCCAGTGGGTGTAGTGGCTGTCTGAAAAAATTTATTTGTGCTTCGTGTAGTTTTTATATAGCACATGATTATCTAACTTAATGTGATGACATGTTAAGTGTATTAAACAATGAGATAACATATTGTGGACTTGTTTAAGACAATTTGAAGTCTCATATTAATATGTTAAGTCTGTACATAAATATTGTTATCATAGGATATGATTTTGATAGTTTAAAGTGTTATACACGTATGATATGCATGTTGTGAGTTTAAACTCACGTATGTGGTTTATTAAGCGAGTTAAGTTTACAAACCATGTTATCAAGTTGAACTTAAGTAAGAGGTTCAACGGTTTAACGTATTGGTTATAAAACTAATTGGTATTGTAAATGTAATGTAATGTATAAGACGATTGAGAAAGTGATTTGTAAATTGTAAAGTGTAGCTTGCGCTTAAGACAAGTTTTGTAAACTCAAACTTTACTTGAGCAAGTTTTCCTAAACCTTTCTTTTATGTTTATGCAAGTCTTCTAATTATACTCTTTAGTTGAGCAAGTTTTCTAATACTTATCTTATTGAACAAGTTCATTATTGAATTGTTTTGACCTTGACTTAATTGTTCAAGCAAGGTCCATATTGTCTTTCAAATGCTTTAAGTTTATTTCTAAAGCATGATTATTAAATATGATGTCTATTGTGACGCCCCGAAATCCGGCCTATTTTTCACACCGAATCTCATGCATTACGAGTATTTCTCATTCCATATATACATCATTAAATCATGAAGATTAATGATATATCATTCCATTCCCAGGTTTTGTTACCTCAAAACGTTCATTCATTAAAAATAATGGTAATTACATTATTCTTATCACATTACAAGTGTGACTTAACTAGTCACCATATCTACAGAATAGTTTTAACTAACTATTCTCCAAGTCTTGGCTTGTTCTTTATGCTTGTTCATAACATGAACAATACTTCGTCTTGTGATGCTAATGGTATTCGCAACCAAAGCATCCCATCATCGCAAGACATCGATCATCTTGATCTTTATTAGGTCCTTTAATACATACTACCATCGTTCGCTGAAAATATTTTTAATTTCAAGTAAGTGTGAACATTTAATTGCTCAGCAAGTCATAGCAGTTGAATATTAACAACTTAAGAATTAACATTCTTTTAAAACTTCAATAACTGAACAATGGTTACGAAGCAGCTTTAATAATAGGAATACATTCCGATTCCTATCATTTTACAACATACTTCACATATACTTATCATAATTTCATTCTTCTACCTTTTCCATACATACTATGTCTGGATATAATCATTAGCACATACTTAACAAGAACGATTCATGAATAAACCGAACTCTTTCACACTTAACAGTTCAATCACAGAATAATTTATTTCAGTGAAACACCGAAGTGTTAACATTGTGGCACAAGGCCTCATACATACTACCATCTTGTACAAATATCGCACATTTGCATATACAAAATTTCTTCCTCATGTTCAACATCTGAGGAAGTGAAGAAACTAACATTCATATGAAAATGAATGAAGTTAGGAACTTGCATCAAGTAGAACTTGATCAAGATTAGAAAACTTGCCTTCCGTACAGCTACCATTTACGGTTTACGCTGAGCTGCTCATCGAAATTCCTATGTATCACATAAGGAATAACAAATACCAAATAGTCAAATACTTGACTTATGAATTGGTTTAACTTCACTTTACTTCTCTTTACTTCCTATATTTCGCGTTCTTGTAAATTAAAGTGTACACGACCAATTTTCATTCTTCCATCTTTTCACTACATTCCATGCCACGTCCGGTCCATACCACTCGGAGCGTTCATTCAAGTTATTACCATTAACTCGGCTCTTCAATGTTATACATTATTCTTCATTCTCTGATTACTGTTCATTACAGCTTATCAACATTCACATGCCAACATTCGTTAACGTCTAAGTCATACAAACAATATATACTTAGAACGTTTACTCAACGCCGATACGATTCACGAGAAACGTTCACGTACCATACGTTCACGTACCATGCGTTCACATTACTCGTCCCTTTCATTTATTCAACCTTTACTTAAGGTTTCAATCACTTGTTTAAGTGTTACATTCAATGAATTATATGTTCACTATCTTTCGTGGGTCATCAACCGACTCTCGTCGATCGTCGTTAGACCTCACGACAAGCGAAATCATAATCGGTTTATTAGGTCGCACATATTTCCACTGGATTCCCGTTATCGGACTCCGTATACAAATTAAGTAAGTTTTAACTTCATTTCTTTACATTCTCGCATGCCACACCTCTATTACATAACATATATCCTTGAGGTGTGCATCAAACTCGACCACGAACCCCAGTTCACATTTTAGGGTTTCGAGTTTTAGAATTTAAATACGTTTCGTCAATGTTTAATTCTTGAAATCGATCTTAAACACATTGTTTAAGTGATTACTCTTCATGAATCTTACTCATATACATTCCCCATAATTATCATGTAGAAAGTTGGGACATAACATAACCGTGTCAAAACTTTTTCCCCTGCTGGCGCTGCGGCGCCAGCTTTATACTTGACACCGACGCTGCTGCACTACACTTACAGGGAAAATCTTTCGGGCAGGCGCTGCGGCACCAGTTCCTTAGGCATGGGCAGAGCGCATGCTCCGACCCTGTTCTTTAGAAAAAATTTCTAAGTTTTGAATTTTTTTGAGATTCCCGAGCTCGTAACGCGATCGTTACAACTCAGAATTGGCTCGTTCAAAAGCTAATAGTTCACATATACCATGTTCTACGATTCCATCCAGTTAGAATTCATTTCTGAATCTGTTGGTGGAAAATTTACCGTTTCGTCCATTTTTACGTGTTCGTCAAACGTTCGTGGACGTTCGACGCTCGTTTCTTCGTTTTAACTCCTAATTCATTCATTCTTGCTCTCGCAAGTCTTGTTTACATATTTCCAAGTGACGCCATCAAAAACCAATGTTTTCGAATCAAACGGCGACTTTTGACTTTCATTCCGGGAAAATTTACGATTCGACGATTAACGTCTAATCGCATAACTTCCGCCGAATCTTTGTTTCTCAATATTTTTACGTCAAACCAAATGGAATCAATCCATTGGTTATTCATCTGCAATTCTAACCATATTAACCATTTAAGTTTTCATGGTTTCACTTCATTAATTCACTTAACCATTTTATTATGGTTTTACCTCATTTTCCACTAACTTCTTAAACAATTCTTTACGGTTTTACTTGTTCTTGATTATTAGTGATTTAAAATCCACTAATATCACTCTCATCAACTCTCATAATTCATGCTCTATCCATTTTCATCTCTCTATCAATTTTAAAATTGAAAGAAGATGAAAATTCAAAGTAAACACTTATACCTTACAAGTGTTCTTGTCCATGACTTTGTGTTCTTGACAAAGTCTTACATAGCTTCTCTTTCATCTTGATTGCATGTCCAGGCTCTCCTTCTTCTCTTCTCTTCTCTCTCCAAGATGTTGGTTGAAATTTTAAAATAATGAAAATGAAGGGCCAAGCCCTCTATTTATAGAGATTGCAAGACCAAGGGCATTAAGGTCATTAAGGCAAACCTCCTTAACCCCCACCTCCCTTCACGTGCTACACCATGTCTCCCACATGTTAAACCATGTCCTCCCATGTGCTAGCATGTGCTAGCATATGGCCACCATGTCACACCATGTGCTCATGGGTTGCCCCATGGGTTTTAAACCACCTGCTGGTTCGACCCACAGGTTTAATTCTTAGATTTAATTAAAATTAAATCTATTTACTTAGTATAAAATTCGTATTATACGTCGTATTAACACTCGTATCCTTCTCGTATTATACTCATATAATAATTAGTATTATAAGCGTATTCGTTATGTATAATAATCATTTATTATCACACATAACCATTTTCTTCTTTAATTCCACTTCCCTAACCCTTCGGGTTTTAAGTCCACAAGCGAAAACATCGCGAGACATAAATGAAATATTATTACATATTCCATCTCGTCTCAAAATCCTATCATTACACGTTTCTCAGAATTTCAAAATATATTCCCGAGCAGAAATGGATGAATAGTGATTTTCGTCATTTTCTTCACGAGAAAACTTTTCTCGGCTAACTTAACTTTTCACGGTATATTACCGTCAAATCTTTCGACAGAATGTTATTCCGTCATCCCAATCTCCTGAAAAGGTTTAGGGTTAAAACCTAACCCTTAAGGTTTCATGAATTGCGCCTATTTCGTCTTTTTCTCGGAAATATTTTTATTTTCGAAAATCTTTTATTTTCATCTTGAAAATTCTTACTCATTCATTCTAGCTCGTAGCCAGAATCCCCCCCCCCATTTCTAGTCATCCTATGTCATAGAATGATTAATAACCACATAATCCATAATATATTCAATAAAAATCCATTTTATTAATTATAAATTCTTTAATCTTAATTTTTGGACAATCCGATTTTTTGGGTTGTCACATCTATTATTATGACTCATAGGTATTTCTTAATTCTTTTATTATCGAATTCTAAATTATTGTAAGTTGATTCAACTACTCCTTAGTTGATGATAGTTGAACTCTAAATTACCCTTGAAGCTTATCCAGACCAAACTTTCTTTGGTACGGACTTGTTATTAAATATTGAGATAAACAATCCTATTTAATAGGGGATTACCATGCGAAAGCGTTAAGATATTTATGCACAATACATGGTACAAAGGACTAATCCCCCTAAGTACAAGTTAAGAGTCCATATAGTCTAACGACTGTTAAAGGTTTTAAATAGAAATATTTATAACCTAGGACATAGTTCAAGGTTTTATGACTCTCAGATGAATCCTAAATTTTATTCTTGATTATCGATGAATGACTTATTATTAATTCAGTTGAAACTATTCAAATATTATGTCATCATTATTATTGTTGTTATTCCTAGTGAGCTTTTGTTTGCTCACTCTTGCAATTAAATAACCATTACAGCTAAGGTCGAAAGAGTTGATGAACCATCAACTAGTAAGGGCAAGGCCAAGGTGAACAAGTGAAGGCTTGTTGTATTCGTTGATTATGATTTGTAATAAGACATAAGACTTTATTATGTGATGTTTATTTTCCTGCAATTTGTTTATGTTAAGGTTAAATAACCCTGGGATATTTTGAGCAAGGTTGTAATCCTTTTGATAAGGAATATTTTAATTATTTATAAAGGTTGTAATTTGTTTTGCAATCCTTATTATTGGGCAGTAGTTGTATTTTATTTAGACAGTGAGCACCAAATCTCGTGGAATTGAAGTACCCGGATTTGGGGGTGTCACAATGACTCAGAAGGGTTTTGATGCAATATAGGTTATAGTGGATCGACTGACGAAGTCAGCACATTTCTTACCCATCAAGATTAAATTAACTTTGGATCAGTTAGCAAATAGGTACGTGAAGGAAATTATCTCTAGATACGGTGTTCCGGTGTCGATTGTGTCCGACAGGGATCCACGTTTCATGTCGAATTTCTGGAAGCGACTACAAGAATGTTTCGAAACGCAATTGCGGATGTGTACGGCGTACCATCCTCAAACTGATGGCCACAGAGAGAGAACGATTCAAACTCTAGAGGATATTATGAGAGCTTGTGTAAGGGATGTTAAAGGAAGTTGGGATGATCATCTACCATTGGTGGAGTTCGCCTACAACAACAGTTACCATGCAAGTATTGGCATGCCGCTTTACAAAGCATTATACGACAAAAAATGCAGGACTCTATTGTGCTGGGATGAGGTTGGTGAACGACAGCTGTTGGAACCAGAATTGGTGCAACAAATCGCTGAAATCGTCAAAATTATCAGAACAAGATTGGTTGCTGCTCAAGACAGACAAAAGAAGTATGTCGATCATCATCGACAGAATCGAGAATTTTCAGTAGGAAGCTTCGTTTTCCTGAAACTATCTCCCTTGAAGGGGAAGATTCGATTTGGCAAGAAGGGGAAGTTGAGTCCCCGATTCATTGGACCTTTTGAGATACTGCGAAGGGTTGGCGAGGTAGCTTACGAGGTTGCGTTACCTCCGGAGCTAGATAATATACATAAAGTCTTTCATATTTCTGTGTTGCGACCGTACAAACATGACTACAAACATGTGATAGAGTATGAACCTTTACATTTTGATAAAGACTTAACATATGACGAGGTTCCGGTTCAAATAGTTGATAGAAAAGAACAAGTACTTAGAAATAAAGTGATACCTTCTGTTAAGGTAATTCGGAGGATCCATAGTGCTAAAGAAGCTACATGGGAACTCGATGATGTAATGATGAAAACTTATCCCCAATTATTTGTTTAATTTCTTATATATTTGTAAGATCCCAAAACCCTAATAAGAACCGGTTATGTAAATTTTGTGTTTATTAAATAAAATCTCTTTGTTCTGAATGCGTATTGCGTTATTATATACTCTATAGAAGAAATTAGGTCAAATAAATTTTTGTCCAAAAATGGACGTGCTTGACACCTCGTGCTTAAAATTCTTTTTTTCCCGTATTCGGACTTTTCGGTATATTTGATTTTCAAAGCTGCTTTGTCGTACTTATTAAAATTTATGCAAACCCTAGATTAGGAAATACTAAACCTAATCTTGAAAACCCTAACCCTAATTACTTAGTACAAACTCTAATTAGGTTATCCTTAACCCTAATTATAATAACTAAACTTCAATTAGGTGTTAATTACATAGTTATAAAATCCTAATCATGTAAACCAAAACCTTAATCGCAATTAGGGTTAATCAAAGTGAGATTAAGCTACTAATCAAAGTGAACTAGCTCACAAGTAGGTGCCACCACTCAAGACTAGATACAATGCACCAAACATCAGATAAGAAGCCTCCCAAGCAGCACAAGTCCCTAAGATCAGATATTTGTAGAGGCAAGAATGTGAAAATGGACCAAAAAGCCCTAAATGCAAACTTTATAAGTAGCAGCCCCATTTCAGACCAAAACCTACGGATTTCTACACCCAATACACTTATATTACATGCCATAAGAAGCCCTAGCAACAACAAGATCAGAATCAGATCGAAGAATCAAGTTTTAGCTCAAGAAAGGTATAAACCCTAATTTTACATTAGATCTTAGATGCTATGTTAGATTTGTTGTTTTGTTGTTTAGTAATATATAATAACATGTTAGTTAGTGTTCTGGGTTAATAGAACATGCTTTTATAACGTCTAGATGCATCGAAAAGAGGTTTTAAGAAAATCTGGAAACTTTGAAACACAGGCCCGACAACCTAATGTCAAAGCCTTTAAATCCTAACTTGTTAATGATTTGATATGTTAGTTGTATTGTAGTTGTAGTATGACATGAACTTAGTAAACTAGAAGTGAAATCATGTTAATTAGATCAACAGGTTGAAAGTTATAATCGATCGAAAGTGCCTACTCGATCACGTGGTTCTGATTTGTGGGTTACCCAGAAATATCAAGAACAGCACGAGCAGGGTACATTGACCGGGATGAATCTTTCAACTGTGATGTTGTTAGTGTTATATTTTGTATCTATGTTATAGTCTAACATGTATAGTACCCCACTGAAGCACTTTAACACATAAATAATTCATAGGATGACTAGAATTAATGGTTAAAACCCGTTGACCGTTCACGGGTTCATTTTCTAGAAAACCCACAAAATGAAGAACAGCATGAACGAGCTCTGACACGACTTTGACCGGCTTAGATCTTCACCTTAAAATGTTAGTTAGTCCAAACTAGTGTCATAACGATGAACCTTGGTACATAATCTACAACCTAAAATAATCAGAACACATATGTAATACACGGATTGCAAGCTATTAAGCCAACGAAGTCGTTGACCGGCATTGACTTGGTTTCTGGGTTACCCAAAAACTCAAGAACGACCTTGACAACTACTTTAAACGTTAATAACTTCTTAGTTATGTTATGGTTAGAGTCCAGAATTGATATCATGTTATAGTATTACATAAACACTACACCATTGATACACTTAGAAACCTAGAAACAGATTAAACTAACAAGATCAACCGTGGTCAAACTGACCACTCGGCGTTGACCACATCTGTTCTTCAGAGGTGAAGAACACCTTCAGCCACACTTTCTGTCGCTAAAGACCTATAGCGACGGACAGAATTAAAATTAATTTCCATAAATTAAATAAATAGAAATAATTATTAAATAATTATAAATTCAGTTTTAAAAATTATTTTAAATTACAAAAATTAAATTTTAATATTTTGACATAAATTCCATTAATATTTTATTTATTTATAATTAAATTATTTTATAATTTAATTAAATAAATCATTTATAAATAATAATAAATTATTTTAAAATGATATTAATAGTCCGAAAATCATATTAAATGATTATTAATTATTTAAAAATAAAACTAAAGTTTTAAAAATTATTCTAAGTAAATATTAATTATCTAAAAAATAAAATAAATGATTTAAAAATCATTTAAAAAGATAATTAAATGTTTAAAATTTATTATAAGCTTCCAGAAATTATTATAAATGATAAATAAATTATCAAAAATAATTATAAGGCTTATAAATAAAGTTTAACTATAAAATTGACATAATAAATAAATAATAATATTTTAGGATACCGAAATCATGTCAAACTTAGACCAAACTTAAATAGTTTGAGTAGTTAGGTATTGTTATCAATACTAACGAGTGATATAAATATGTTTTAACATATTTAGGTGTTTTCAATACTTCGAGTAGCGTTATATAATCGTCCTTTGCTCAGGCAAGTATTCTAAACCCTATTGATTTATTTCACGCAATTACTTGAATCCTATTTGAACTCTTTTCGATATAGTATACCGAACCAAGTTGTTACCAGTTATTGTAAAGTTATTGCTATTGTTTCAGCATGACTTAGGAAATGAATTACTTATTCAGTCAATATTGCGTTATTGTTTATCAAGCATAAACTGTTAGTCAAACCAAATTATTTTGGTAAGACATCTTATAATGAGATAAAATTATCCTTAAATGGGACTTTTGTAGTGTTAATAAAACACTTAAGTGCACGTGGGCACGATTAGGATGATATGCATACTCCTAGGATATTGAATGGGCTGATCCCCTATATCATATCCGAATGAAATATATATATTTCTAAGTCCTTGTGACTGATAGAAATGGTTGATATGACTCCGATTCGGTTTCAGTTAAAAATACTTGTTGAACTGCCATTTATTCAAATCAAAAGCTATTTGTTTACAACTATACACTTGATGAGCGTATCATAGCTCATTCTTACAAATCATTTCCTTTGCAGTTTTAGATCGTAACCCTGGAACGTCTGGGATTAAATAATGGGAAGAAGCGTTGTTTAATTAGTTTAAATTATCGTCTTGATATTGTAAAGTCTTATAAAGACCTTTTTGTAATTCAGTACTCAATGTTGAGAATAATGTAATCAAACTATTATATATACTATCATTTTTTGTTTTCGCAACCATGTACCTTTACATTCTTAGATGATTTAGTAGTATCGTAAAAATAATACAACATCCCTAAGAAACTATCTACCCGAGTGAGGATATTGGCAATATTGACTGATCATGTTATTGCCGATATTCTGGATTTCGGTTATATAGGTCCTATGGATAATAGATATTCATAAGATACAGTCTATACACATCCAAGTGAGGGTATCGAAACACAACTATAGTTATGATAAAGGATTATTATCTGTTATGGGATACTTTTAACCTCGGATGGATAGGAATTATATCTTATCAAATAAATATCATTAATTCAGTTAGATGTGATCACCGAATCGGATACCACTGGCGTATAGATTTGGGGGCGTCACATTAATTGGAAAAATGCATGAGCACCGAATCGGATACCACAGGTGTATAGATTTGGGGGCGTCACAAGTTGGTATCAGAGCTGTAAGTTATAGCTCTAAGTTAGAGGTATCAGAGCTGTAGGCTATAGCTCTAAGTTAGAGTCCATAAAAATATTAAATACACAAAAAAACATTAAAAGCCTTTTGTTTTGTGTAAAGTTTCTTAAAAATAAGTAATATAAGTAATCTCTTTTGTAGGATGGCCAACTCAGATACCGAGGATATGCCAGAAGTTATAAACCACCTCAAATAGTGTCAGAACAAGATAGTGATCCGGAGGAGGGGGAGCTAGTACATGACCAGGAATTGTTAGATGCTGAAGAGGATCAAGATCATGTGGCTGGACAATTACTGGGAATAGAAGAGCACAGTGAGGCAATTACGGCAATAGAACTACAATCTGAAATCTATATTACTAATGCTGAATTTAGGGCACATGCGGCTGAGAATTTGCTGGAGCATGAGTGGGGTAATACCACCCGACTGAGGACATTACTGCATAATGCTCAGAGGGGAAGGCAGGAGGCACTGTCAAGGGTATCTAGGAATGTTAGACGGACTCGGTATGCATTTGGCGATTTGTAGCGTCGAGTAATCAGATATCCGGTAGAGGATAACAAGACTGCCTACCTGATAGATCGATCATTGGTATGCCACATGATCTAGGATTCCTTTGAGAAAACCATAGATTTCTAAGTATAGAATAGGAATCTAAGTGGTCAACTACTGTTAGTAGTATAAATAAAGAGCAATAATTTTGATGTGTACTAGTTAGTGGTAGTATATATAAACCACTAGTCGGATGTGTAATTTCCTGTTTGTGATATAAATAAAAAGTTCTATTTAAAATATCATATTCTTATGTGAATTGATTGTACTTATATTTATACTTGTTTTGATCTTTTGATTATAGATAACATGCCACCAAGAAGAAGACCCCAGAGGGAGATAGATAATGAGAATAACCCTACACAACAATTGGTAGACTTATTGTTAGGAACGATTCAAGGTAGACAGACTAATCAAAATACCCTGTTTAAAGACTTCAAACAAGTAGTTCCACCTGAGTTCAAGGGTACAACAGAGCCCGTAGAGGCCCAAACTTGGATCGTAGAGATAGAGAAATTTTTCATAGTAACTAACGTTAGTGAGAACCAGAAAACTATCTATGCCACCTTTTTCCTAAAAGGGGAGGCAAATTATTGGTGGGAAACTACCAAGGTTCGTGCGGGAACTGATGTAGTTTCGTGGGATAGGTTTAAAGAACTATTCTTTGAAAACTATTTTCCCTAATCACTAAAAGATCATATGGAAGTATGATTCTTGGAACTGAAGCAAGGGGAACTTACTGTATCCCAATATACAGCGAAGTTTAATAAGTTAGCAAGATTTTCTTAGCATCAAGTTGATACGGAAGCAAGAAAAACTCGAAGATACGAAGAGGGTTTAAAACCCTAGATTCGTAGCAAGATATCAGTGTTCCAAGTAAAAACTTTTCCTGAAATTTTAGAGAAATCCATTATAGCTGAAAGCAAAAATGAAAACCTCATTAAATTCCACAAAGATAAAAAGAGTCAGAGTGAAGGGGTGAAATACAAGGGAGAATCCAGTTTAGATAAGTTTACTAACAAGAAGAAATGGGATAATACTTTTTCAAACAACTCTGGGAAGAAAGTGAGTAAAATTAACAACAACTATAACAATAAGAACAATAATGTTAGAATTGATCCTTGTACCACCTGTGGAAAAATACATAAGGGAGAGTGTCGAATGAAGAAAGGTAAATGTTATACCTGTGGTCAGGAAGGACACTATTCTCCTCAGTGTCCTAACCCCAATAAAGTTAGATGTTTCAACTGTGGTTCTTTGGAACATAGAGTCAGAAATTGTCCAAAACCAAAATACCAGAGTGGAGGGGTAAACCGGACACCAAACAACAATAAATCAACAGTAGCTACAGCTGGAGAGCAGAGTCGACCGACTGCCAGAACGTTTAATATGTCGGTGAGGGATGTTGTTGTTTCACAGGACGTGGTGACAAGTATCATCCCTATCAACACTTTAAACGCATATGTATTATTCGACTCTGGAGCTACTTGTTCATTTGTATCTAAAATCTTCTCTAACAATTTGAATATACCATGTGAAAACTTAGATGTACCATTTTACTTGGAGATTGCGAATAATGAGAGAATTCCTGTTAAAACTATTTATAGAAATTGTAGTATGGATATAAAGGGATATAAGTTTCTTGTGAACCTTATTCCAATACAGCTAGGGGATTTTGATGTACTCCTAAGAATGGATTGGTTAGTGAATCATAACGATATGATAGACTGTCATCATAAGCAAGTAAATCTATTGACCGCATCAAAGTCAAAGGTAGTATTCAACGGAGATTGTTCATCTAAGCAGTCTCAATGTCTGACCATAACCCATGCAGAAAGATTACTTAGAAAAGGTTGTATAGGATATTTGGCCTACATAATAGATATTCGGAAGGAAGAAGTATAACTTGAACAAATACATGTAGTTAGGGAGTTTCCCGATGTATTTCCAGATGACTTACCAGGTCTTCCACCCGATAGGGAGATCGAGTTTGTTATTGATCTTGCACCGGTTACGGCGCCAGTTTCTAAAGATCTATATAAAAGGGCACCAGTAGAACTGAAAGAGTTGATAGTACAATTACAGGAACTCTTAGACAAAAAGTACATACAACCTAGTGTATCACCTTGGGGAGCACCAGTGTTGTTTGTAAAGAAGAAGGATGGAAGCATGCGATTTTGTATTAACTACCGGGAGTTAAATAAACTAACCATAAAGAATAAGTATCCTTTACCTAGAATTGATGATCTGTTTGACCAGTTGAAAGGGGCTGGACATTTTTCAAAAATCGACTTACGGTTAGGTTATCATCAGTTAAAGGTAAGAAAAGATGATGTACCGAATACAGCGTTTAGGACACGCTACGGACATTATGAGTTCCTTGTAATGTCCTTTGGATTAACAAATGCACCGACAGCATTTATGGATATGATGAATCAGGTGTTTAAACCATGTTTAGATAAATTTGTGGTCGTGTTCATTGATGATATTTTGATATATTTGAAAACACGAGAATAGCATGATGAACATTTGAGAAACATACTGGAGATATTATGCAAGGAACAACTTTATGCAAAGTTTTCCAAGTGCGAATTCTGGTTAGAATGAGTTCAATTTTTAGGTCATGTAATTGACAAAAACGAAATTTCTTTAGATTCAGCAAAGATCGAAACGGTTGTGAATTGGGAACAACCAACAACTCCAACTGAAGTAAGAAGTTTTCTCGGGTTAGCGGGTTATTATCAGCGTTTTATACAAAATTTTTCTGAAATAGCAACCCCGCTAACCAATTTAACTCGAAAGACGGTGAAATACATCTGGGTAGATAAATGTGAGGAAAACTTCCAAGAGTTGAAGAAAAGACTAAGCATGGCACCAGTGTTCTATTTACCAGATGATACAGGAGGTCTTGTAGTCTATAGTGACGCATCACACAAAGGATTAGGGTGTGTGTTAATGCAACATGGAAAAGTGATAGCTTATGCATCACGGCAACTAAAAGATTATGAAAAGAAATATCCTACCCATGACCTCGATTTACCTGCTGTGGTATTTGCTCTGAAAATTTGGAGGCATTATTTATACGGAGAGAAATGTGAAATATACACAGATCACAAAAGTCTGAAGTATATTTTTACACAAAAAGAATTGAATATGAGGTAGAGGAGATGGCTGGAACTGATAAAAGATTTTGACTGTGAAATCTTGTATCATCCCGGAAAGGCCAATGTAGTTGCTGATGCGTTAAGCAGAAAGAACAAAGAGAAATTAAACGTAATAACTAACAATGAGGTTCTAATAAAGGAGTTTAATAAACTTGAGATAGAGGTAAGAGATCAACTACCTCTACCCAAAAGTTGTTTATTCTAGAAGGTGTTTCAACTCTTCTAGATAGAATCAAAGACATTCAGGGGAAGGATGGTGAGTGTCAAAAGTGTAAATCTGAAATAAACCACATTAAGAATGCTAAATTCAGAATAGATAAGGAAGGGTTATTGAGATATGAAGATAGAATTTGGGTTCCGTCAAATCAAGTATTAAAAGATGAAATCTTAAAAGAAGCCCATAATTCTAAATTTACTCTGCACCCAAGTAGTACGAAAATGTACAAAGATTTAAGTCGACATTTCTGGTGGTCAAACATGAAAAGAGAAATAGCGGAATGGGTAAGCAAATGTCTCACGTGTCAAAAGGTTAAGGCTGAACATCAAAAGCCGAGTGGACTATTACAACCCTTACCAATACTCGAGTGGAAGTGGGAACACATAACTATGGATTTCGTGGTAGGTCTTCCTGCTACACAAAAGGTACACAATGCCATTTGGGTAATAGTTGACAGACTTACTAAATCAGCTCATTTTCTACCTATCAAGGTTACTGATAACCTAGACAAATTAGCCAAATTATACATAAATGAAATTATTTCTTGGCATGGGGTTCTTGTTTTTATAGTGTCAGCTAGGGATCCAAGATTTACTTTAAATTTTTGGGGAAGTTTTCAAAAACACTTAGGAACTCAGTTAAGATTAGGTACCGCATATCACCCACAAACAGATGGCCAGAGTGAAAGAACCATTCAAACCTTAGAAGATATGATGAGAACCTATGTCATGGAGTTTAAAGGAAGTTGGAAAGATCAGTTACCTTTAGTGGAATTTGCCTATAACAATAGTTATCATGCTAGCATAGGTATGCCACCCTATGAAGCCTTATATGGTAGGAAGTGTAGAACACCTTTGTGTTGGGACGAGGTCAGGGAAAGACAAATGTTAGGACCCGAGATAATCAAACAAACAACTGAGACCATTCAAGTTATACGCGGAAGATTACAAGAGTCTCAAGATCGACAGAAGAAGTATGTGGATCCACACCTACAGCAATGGAACTTTAGCGTAGGAAGCCACGTATTTTTAAAAGTGTCCCCTTGGAAAGGAAAAATACGTTTTGGCAAGAAAGGAAAATTAAGTCCAAGATTCATCGAACCCTTTGAAATTTTGAGAATGATAGGCGAGGTAGATTATGAAATAGCTCTACCTCCTGAATTAAACTATATCTATAACGTGTTTCATGTGTCCGTATTACGGCCATATAAACTTGATTATAAGCACGTTATCATCTACGAGCCTATTCTAATCGAGAAAGATCTATCGTATATAGAAGAACCTGTTCAGATCATCGACCGGAAAGAGCAAGTCTTAAGAAATAAAGTCATAGAATCGGTTAAGGTGATCTGGAGAAATCAAAATGTTGAAGAGGCTACATGGGAGCTCAAAAATAAAATGCGAGAGAACTATCCCTAATTATTTGCTTAAACTTGTACCGTAAATTTTGAGGATGAAATTCTTATTAATGGGGGTGAATGTAAGATCCCAAAACCCTAATAAGAACCGGTTATGAAAATTTTGTGTTTATTAAATAAAATCTCCCCGTTCTGAATGCGTATTGTGTTCTTATATACTCTATAGAAGAAATTAGGTCAAATAAATTTTTGTCCGAAAATTGATGTGCTTAACACCTCGTGCTTAAATTATTATTTTTTCGTATTCAGACTTTTCGGTATATTTAATTTTCAAAGCTACTTTGTCGTGCTTACATTGACAAAAAGCTTTGTCGTGCTTATTAGAATTTATGCAAACCCTAGATTAGGAAACCATAATATCAAATTAGGAAACCCTAAACCTAAACTTGAAAACCCTAACACTAATTACTTAGTAAAAACTGTAATTAGGTTATCCTTAACCCTAATTATGATAACTAAACTTCAATTAGGTGTTAATTACATAATTATAACATCCTAATCATGTAAACCAAAACCCTAATCGTAATTAGGGTTAATCAAAGTGAGATTAAGCTACTAATCAAAGTGAACTAGCTCACAAGTAGGTGCCACCACTCAAGACCAGATACAATGCACCAAACATCAGATAAGAAGCCTCCCAAGCAACACAAGTCCCTAAGATCATATATTTGTAGACGCAAAAAGGTGAAAATGGACCAAAAAGCCCTAAATGCAAACTCTATAAGTAGCAGCCCCATTTCAGACCAAAACCTATGAATTTCTACACCCAATACACTTATATTACATGCCATAAGAAGCCCTAGCAACAACAAGATCAGAATCAGATCAAAGAATCAAGTTTTAGCTCAAGAAAGGTATAAACCCTAATTTTACATTAGATCTTAGATGCTATGTTAAAATTGTTGTTTTGTTGTTTAGTAATATATAATAACATGTTAGTTTGTGTTCTGGGTTAATAGAACATGTTTTTATAACGTCTAGAAGCATCAAAAAGTGGTTTTAAGCAAATCTGGAAACTTTAAAAAAACAGGCCCGACAGCCTAATGTTAGAGCCTTTAAATCCTAACTTGTTAATGATTTGATATGTTAGTTGTATTGTAGTTGTAGTATGACATGAACTTAGTAAACTAGAAGTGAAATCATGTTAATTAGATCAACAGGTTGGAAGTTATAATCGATCGAAAGTGCCTACTCGATCACGCTGTTCGAATTTCTGGGTTACCCAGAAATCTCAACAATAGCACGAGCAGGGTACTTTGACCGGCATGAATCTTTCAACTGTGATGTTGTTAGTGTTATATTTTGTATCTATGTTATAGTCTAACAAGTATAGTACACCACTGAAGCACTTTAACACATAAATAATTCATAGGATGACTAGAATTAATGGTCAAAACCCGTTGACCG
Organism: Panax stipuleanatus; assembly: GCA_020205555.1. NCBI lineage: Eukaryota > Viridiplantae > Streptophyta > Magnoliopsida > Apiales > Araliaceae > Panax > Panax stipuleanatus. The sequence continues at coordinate 36,172,759 of CM035125.1, forward strand.
TTCACGGGTTCATTTTTTGGAAAACTCAGAAAATAAAGAACATCATGAACGAGCTCTGACACGACTTTGACCGGCTTAGATCTTCACCTTAAAATGTTAGTTAGTCCAAACTAGTGTCATAACTATGAACCTTGGTACATAATCTACAACCTAAAATAATCAGAACACATATGTAATACACGGATTGCAATCTATTAAGCCAACGAAGTCGTTGACCGGCATTGATTTGGTTTCTGGGTTACCCAAAAACTCAAGAACAGCCCCGACAACTACTTTAAACGTTTATAACTTCTTGTTATGTTATGATTAGAGTCCAGAATTGATATCATGTTGTAGTATTACATAAACACTACACCATTGATACACTTAGAAACCTAGAAACAGATTAAACCAACAAGATCAAGCGTGGTCAAACTGCCCACTCGGCATTGACCACATCTGTTCTTCAGAGGTGAAGAACATCTTTAGCCACACTTTCTGTCGCTAAAGACCTATAGCGACGGACAAAATTAAAATTAATTTTCATAAATTAAATAAATTAAAATAAATAGAAATAATTATAAATTCAGTTTTAAAAATTATTTTAAATTACAAAAATTAACTTTTAATATTTTGACATAAATTCCATAAATATTTTATTTATTTATAATTAAATTATTTAATAATTTAATTAAATAAATTATTTATAAATAATAATAAATTATTTAAAAATGATATTAATAGTCCAAAAATCATATTAAATGATTATTAATTATTTAAAAATAAAAATAAGGTTTTAAAAATTATTCTAAGTAAATATTAATTATCTAAAAAATAAAATAAATGACTTAAAAATTATTTAAAAAGATAATTAAATGTTTAAAAATTATTAAAAGCTTCCATAAATAATTATAAATGATAAATAAATTATCAAAAATAATAATAAGGCTTATAAATAAAGTTTAACTATAAAATTAACATAATAAATAAATAATAATGTTTTAGGATACCGAAATCATATCAAACATAGACCAAACTTAAATAGTTCGAGTAGTTAGGTATTGTTATCGATATTAACGAGTGATATAAATATGTTTTAACATATTTAGGTGTTTTCAATACTTCGAGTAGCGTTATATAATCGTTCTTCGCTCAGGCAAGTATTCTAAACCCTACTGATTTACTTCACGTAATTACCTGAACTCTATTTGAACTCTTTTCGGTATAGTATACCAAACCAAGTTGTTACCAATTATTGTAAAGTTATTGCTATTGTTTCAGCATGACTTAAGAAATGAATTACTTATTAGTCAAAATTGTTTTATTATTTATCAAGCATAAACTGTTAGTCAAACCAAATTATTTTGGTAAGACATCTTATAATGAGATGAAATTACCCTTAAATGGGACTTTTGTAGTGTTAATAAAACACTTAAGTGCACGTGGGCACGATTAGGATGATATGCATACTCCTAGGATATTGAATGGGCTGATCCCCTATATCATATCCGAATGAAATATATATATTTCTAAGTCCTTGTGACTGACAGAAATGGTTGATATGACTCCGATTCGGTTATCAAGCCTCAGTTAAAAATACTTGTTGAACTGCCATTTATTCAAATCAAAAGCTATTTGTTTACAACTATACACTTACTAAGCGTATCATAGCTCATTCTTGCAAATCATTTCCTTTGCAATTTTAGATGGTAACCCTGGAACGTCTGGGACAAATAATGGGAAGAAGCCTTGTTTTAATTAGTTTAAATTATCGTCTTGATATTGTAAAGTCTTATAAAGACCTTTTTGTAATTCCGTACTCAATGTTGAGAACCATGTAATCAAACTTATTATATATACTATCATCTTTTGTTTTCGCAACCGTGTACCTTAACATTCTTTGATGATTTAGTAGTATCGTTAAACTAATTGGCAACGTTAAAAAATTTAAGAAATACCGCGGGTCGGTTTATAACCTGAGTTTCCTCAAATCGATCTTCCTATGTTATCTCTACCCTTATTCTTTTTATTACGAAAAAGGTTTTGAAGGGTTTTTAGGAAAGAGGCCAATATGTGTATATGTCGACGATTTGATTTGATTAATAGAGTCGCAAGTTGGTAGATTTGCAAATGGTTGTACCAACTCAATCGAATTTGATTTGAAAGAGGCCCAATTGCTGGACACTGTCGAAACTTGATCTTTAAAATTGGAGTTTTGAGTTCGGGGGCTTGGTTAAGTGTGGGGAAGGTGTTAGGCACCCCACGACTCCCGTGTAAACACGGTACCGCAACCTGTTCAATATTTTCCTTAAAACTGGAATGCGTGAGTGAATGCTGTTTGAAAATTAGGCCTTTTGATTGATTGATTGAAAGCTTTGACAGACTTCGTTGAGCCTATATGCGAAGGGTTTGATTTGATTTAAAAATCAGTCTTTGATTTAATTGGCAAAAGCATTTAATTTGATTTTTGCAAAAGCTTTTGAATGGAATTGACAATGACGTTTTGAAAGCTGGTTTTATTAAATATTTATGCTGACATAGGAATTGAAGCATATCGCTACTCTCAATTTTACTTTTATAGCCTTAAGCCTACACGCAAGTGGTGATTTGTCGGGCTGCGAAGCATCCGCGACCATAAAAATATAAAGTGTCGGTCTCCTCATGTGTATGAAAACCATCGGAGGGACGCTGACACGACAATCCATATTTTCACTATGTTGAGACCTTAAAAACGGATAACCGTTTTAAAGTCTGTGCATGTACATTTTACAAAAAAAATTGGCAGGGTACATCTGTAAATCGAAGTTTGTCCATCGTGGGAATAAGATTATGTTCAGTTTGATCATGAATCCCACGATTCCTAGGCTCACATATGAGTGACTAGAAAATCTGCACAGTTCGAATTTGTACAGAAACAAATAAATATCCCAAAATAGCCAGAACCAGGGATTCATTCAGTAAATCCCGATCTGCACGGCTGAAGCATCTCGTTCCCACTAGATAGCGATCTAAGGGACGCGAGGTTGCTTTTGAATCTGAAACTATAAAAATAACTAGATTTAAAGAAATCTCAGTCATTATAGCTTCCAAGTTCTATCGGGACCTGTTTGAACCGTTGAAAGCTAGAATTGGCGAGATTTGGATAAATCTAGTCCGCCCGCAGATATGTCAATGCAGATTCTTATAAAAATGAATATTAAATGCAGCAGTTGAATAAATTGAGTAAAGCAATATATATAGTTAAATATATATAAAAGCTGTAAAAAGGGCGATGGGTTTTCACTCACAAGCCCAGACTGGAATTGAAATATATATATTTATAAAATAACTGCAAATAGCCACGAAATAATCCAGGCTGTGACAGAAATGAAAAATATATATATAGAAAAATAGTAAAAAGGGAGATGGGTTTTCACGCCTGTGCCCGTACTGGAATTGAAATTAATAAAAAAAAATAGTCACCTAGTGACTGGGAAGAGCACCCAGTATGGGGAAGTGTGCAATAGCAATAAAATGGCCATGAAATAATCTAGGCCGGACTTAAAATCTATAAATATATATATATATATTGACAGAAATGTTGTCATCCAATACTGGTGAGAGAACCAGTTATGGTGAGAGTCACTTATATATGCGTAAATATGTATAAAAGTGGTAAACTACCTCGGATTTGACATTCGGGCTTGACAGAATTGAAATGTTAGTATACATGCAGTTAAATATATACAAAAAAGGGCCAAACTCGGAATGGGAAGATAACCCTGTCTGGCGAAGTTGCCAGAATGTGTGTGCAAGTGTAAAGCAGTGCAAAGTAGTAGTATTGACTTTCTAATCGTAAAAATACTTACAATGGACTGCAATACGGGCTTTTTGCCAAATCGTAGGCTTTAAACGTCCAAATCTACTGGTGGTTTTTTGATATGTGGTAGTATATGGGTATATCTACGTCTTGGAGTGAAAATATTTGGGTTTGGAAGAGGTGTAAAAGTTGTAAAATCAAACTGGCAGGGATTCGCTGCGTTTTTGATTTTTTGAAAAAGAACGGGGGGCACGTTTATTTATAGGCTAGGGAGCCTCAGCTCTACCTGCTACTGCTACAAGTAGAGGTGCGGCTCCCCAAGGTGGGGCCCACATGCCCGAGTTTGTTGTCTCGAGGTGCGTGCATGCCGGGTGACGCAATGTCAGGTTCGAAACTTCATAACTTTTGATCAGAGCGTCCGTTTGGGGCGTGCTATAGCTTTTCCGAAACCCCTCGCTGAGAGTGTCGTAATGACATTTGTTTTAACCCTTTTTAAGTCCCCAAAGATGTGTTCATAACCGGGTCTTTGTTTCCCCGTAGTTCATCCGTCGAGCCGTATGGTGCTGTTTTCACCCGGGATCACCGTTGTGGTTCTTTCTAACCTTGGTGGCATCAATTCAGCTTGAGTTTGACTGAATCAGATGAGATTTGGTGAAATGATCATTTTTCCCCTCCCAGGGTTGCCCTGGGTGTTGGCATGGCCTCTAGTTGACTTTTGGGAGCTGTTTCCAAGACTTAGATCCCATTCGAGTCTGTTTGTCCCCAGTATTACCTTTGTGGGTGACGTGGTCATTCCAGGTTTTCTTCTGGAAGTGTTGTGGTGCTTCAGGTTTATGTCTGTAGTAGACCTGACTTCCCGGACTGATGCTAGGGCTGAGTTGTACTTCCCGGGTTGCTATCAGGGCTGATTTGTACCTCCCGAATTATTGTCGGGGCTGATTTGTACATCCTAGGTTGCTATCGAGGCTATTTTGACATCCCAATATGGTTGATCGGTGTTGTGGTTATCCCGATATTGATGATTGGGTTTGAGCTGATGTCCCGATATTGAGATCGAGGATGATCTGACAGTTCGATTGACGATCAGAGTTGGATTGATGGTCAGATTGACGATCGGAGTTGGCTGGAGTACCGATATTGGTGATTGAATTTAGGCTCAAGGACCGGCATTGGTGGCCGGATTTAGATTGGATGTCTGGTGTCGGGATCGGGGTTAGCTTGATTGACGATTTTGCCCTCCTACAGTGTTAGTATTGGGCAAAGAAAATTTCGAGTGTCTACAGATGCCCCTCTTTATCATGTTTATGTAATGGAATGGAATAAACAGGATAAAGATTGCTAGACACTTAAAATATGATAAGATATTAATGATGCAAATTACAATGCAATGAATGTTAACATGTTTTCGCAAATCACATCTCGTATCACAAATCACATATCGTATCATAAATTGCATCGTATCGTAAATCGCATCACATCGCTTCGCATTGCAAATCGCATCGCACATCGCATATCGCATATCGCATCGCATCACATATCGTATCGCATCGCAGATCGCTTTACCTTTACCGATGTTTGTGTTGGTGCCGATATCCACGATTGGCTTTCATCAATGCTATTGATGTCTATGCTGGTGTTGACTCCAACAGTCTGATTTCCATTGGTGTTGCTGATGCTTGCTTGATGAAGATAAACTGAAATGTTTCCCATATTTCTAATGGGGATGATGTCGTCTGTGATGTCCCTTGGTGCTACCTTGGTTTAAGCCCAATGGTTTTTCACATCTGCTGATACTCTTCGTGGGGCATACCTTCTGATGCCGTTTGTACCTTTTTGAAGACTCCTCTGATGGAGATATATCTCTTTCACTGAGTTACCTCAGTGGGTGCTCCCGATGCTTATCTTGATGAGAACTTATATCGATAGTTTGCAAAAGTGCTTACCTTGATGGTAGGGACAATTGTTGATCATTGGACTGTCACGATGCCTACTCGAACGGTAGCAGACTTTTCATCGAGGTTGTGTGTTTAATGTGTATGCATTTTTGACTCTATTAGGTATGTATACCTCATGTTTTTGATGGAGGTGTGCGCTGATGTGGCGCTTATTGCACATGTGCAGACCAGACATGATGTGATGATCTTAATTTATCTTAGGTTGATGCATATGCTTAATTAAATTGATGTAGAACCATACCTGACCCTCTCTAAGGTAATTTGGAGTTTCTTTTGCATGAAATTTGCTAGGCTTAGCAGCTTCAACTCCCGTTTGGCTCCTTTTGTTATTCGCAAGTTCAGATGTTCCCCTTTTATATATCGTCTCTGATGGGGATGGATCAGAGTTGATCTGTCGGCCTGATTGGAGATCGGGGTTGATTTGATTTGATTGACCTCAGTGATCCCTTTGGGGATGTGTATAACATATTCTATTATCTGTCCTTTGTGAAGATGGAGTATTATATGACTTTTGCTCCTAGATCATCTCCCGATGCTTCGCTGGGGTTGTGCCATCGACTGATCATTAAGTGTGAAAAGGGAAAGCTTTTTACTTGTGACCTTGCTGGATTAATTCTGGCATGGCTGATAACACGGGTGATGCTGACATCTTGGAGGATGTAGCCCGTTCTTTCATTGCCTAGATTTCAACTTCAGTGTAGAGGCCTCGACTTGTGAGGACTTGGCGCAGGTTGACATGTTTGACAATGCAGATTTCCTTCGCTAGATCTTTTGGTCATTGGGCATCTTTTGGTATCAGAGCTGTAGGTTATAAACCTTATGTAGGGTTACCTTAGGCTATAACCGCAGGGATGAGGAATAGGAATAAACTCAAATAGAGTTTAAGTTCTAAGCAATGAATTTGGGCAAGGTATGAATAAGTCAATAAGATTCAAAGAAGAATCTTGACAAGTAATAAAGATCCAGAGTTACCTAACTCTGATAATAAAGATGAACAGTAGTAATGAATATATAAAGTCTAAAAGACTAAAAGTATAAAGGGAAAGAAGATCGTAAAATAAAATGATCATAAGATAGAAAAGAATCGTAATATAATACGATTATAATATCATATTACAATGTGATCTGATGAGGTCATAAGAGGACAGATGATCAGTCGAATGATTTAAAACTTTATAGCAGGATTGCTGTATGACAGTGACACTATGAAATTGTACTATTAAAACTCAGAAAAGAGTTGTGAATTATAGATACGGATTAAATGAAATTCGTATCGAGTATTGAGGAAGCTAGGAATATGTGGGATTTCAGTTGAGGACTCATGTGATAGCTGAGTTGTACAAACCTTTGTATGGGGGGGGGGGTTGTGCTTGGTCTAACGACTACTTAGTTTATCACGTTGATAATCATTGAAATATCGATGTCGCGCTATTCGGTATATGTATGATGAAAAGGTGATTCTTTTCCCATGTATATGACGGATAGGTAGAGAATATAAGATTTGGTTCGAGTTTTAAAACTCATACTTATGTTAAGTTTGTGACTCATAATCGTATGGTATTTTTTTCAACCCCTAAGCGTATGGACAGTTCCTGATTGGTTCTTGAACTACGTATTGCTAGGATAAGTTCCTAAACCTATATTATTGTGGAAAGTTCCTGAACTCATAACGTGTGGTATGTTTGATGAACTATACGGGGATATGGGAAACTTGTGAATAAAGGATTGAGGATAATTGAAATAGATAGAATTATTAAGCAATTGATCATTAAAAAAATTAATGTTGATGGTGGAAGCGTAGGTATTCCAAATCTTCTAGCTGTGCTAGACCTCAAAATTTTTGACATCAAGCTAAATTCGCACTAATGTGCCTTTACAAATATATATGAATTTTGTTGTCAGCAACACATGGTTACAATTGTGTAGAAGTGGGCTTTGTACCACTAACACATCGTTACCTGTTGTGGCATGATAACACCAAAAATGAGTTGTTGTTATCCTCAAAACATGGTGATAATTGTGTATGTGTGGACTTCGGGACTCTGACACATCGTTACCTATTCAATGATTACACAAACTGATTTTCAAAGATTTTTTTTTTAACCGTTTAAAAGAAAAGTCTACTCTAATTATTTCGGCTAGACAAAGATTATTTAAAATATCAAAACGTATTTTTTTTTATCATTAATACATCATGAAACCTGGTGCAAAGATGATAAAAACGATGGAGTTATTAATACAGTCTTACCTAGTGTTGGATGTGATCTAAAGATCGTCAGCCTACTATGATATATTATTTTATGACAAAGTCGCAAAAATGACGGAATCTTCAACGGACTGTAAATACAGTGCGGTATAATGACGTCATAAAATAATTTTCAGGATTTTAAAGAAAAGTCAAGTGCTAATCAAATTTGGCCAGACACATGTTTTGATTGATATTGAAATTATTGGTATATGTCTAAAGCTATTTGATTCAGCTAGACAATGTTTATGAAAATTCAAGTATCTCTTTGAGAACTTATCCCGAACCATATTGTTTTGATTCGGACTTCAGGCTGAGTATGAACATCCCTAAATTGGGAAATAATTTTGTGCCGAATGGCAATGATGATGAACACGATTGTCGTTCCAGCATGTAGCATCTGATCAATGCAGGGCATATGCGCTGATCACCCAATGTGTCCGTAAGTCCAGAGCGATTTGCAGATGAATTTCTGTTTAAACCTTTTTGAAATTGAAAAATGAAAGTTCATGGTCACTCAGCATTATATGAAAAGTTTTTTTTAACTCCTTGGGGAGAAGTCTGGGTAGAATGTGATGATTGAATAGTTTCTCATATTAGGAAGGCATATATATTCATGAAATCAGATAAAGATTAAGTTGAAAACCTAGTTTTGCTGAATTAAGGAAGTAGGGATTTATAGGCTGTAATTTCGGGGACGAAATTCATAGAAGAAAGGCTGAATGTGACAACCCGGGAATTTAGACAATTTATTAAAATTTTAAATGATGGATTAAAGGTTAAATAATAGACCTAGACAAAAAATAAGTGTATGGATTTGACATTTTTGTGAAGGACTTTGGTGGATTTAAAAATTTTTGTGGAGAATTATTAGGGTTAACTGTATGAGTGTATACGAATCTGTATATACTGATTTTATGTGTACAGTATGTGGTTATGGGTCAAGGGTTGATCAGATAAATTATATCAGTGACCAACCCTAAGGATATATTAAGAACACCAGTGTACAATTATAAACCCTAACAATGTATTAGGAAGCCCTAATATAATTAGGAAACCTTAATTTCTAATTTAGATAGCTAAATTTTCTATTTAAAACCCTAATTAGAAAATCTTAGAATTAAATTTGTAAAACTTAAGGGTTAAACCCTAAGGGTTGAAACCTAATGGTCAAAACCTAAAGGTTAAATAAGATTACATGTATGCCATTAAATTTGTGAGCTAAAAGACTAAAATACCCTTTTTGTATTCTTTATTAAGAAAGTGTACAAATCTTTCCAAAATATTTGGTAGTTTACCAACTAGATATCTCACATGTGTTTATAATCTCCCAAGATCAGATTTCCGTGCCACCTTGCAAGACTTGGTACATTAGATCAAAATATAAACTATTAAAGTAAAGAAAAAGCTTACTTTACTTTTCATTATAACCAAGACTTTCTCTCTCTTCAAATTTTGAAAATGAGAGTGAAAGTGAGTGATATGTTAAGCTAATATCAAACCTTAGCTTACCAATATCAGAATCCAAGGATCAGATTCAAGGATCAAAGTTTTAAAAAGGTATAAACCCTAACTCATGCTAGATCTTTAAGATCTCTGTAAATTTTATGTTTTGTTGTTTAATTATATGTTATGTGATGTTATTTAGTGATCTAGGTTGTTGCATCATGGACCCATAACATCTAAGTGCATGAAAATAGGATTTTAGGAACTGTCCAAGTACCCTAAAAATATGATCTGACAGCCATATGTCAGAGCTCATAGATCCTTGTGTGTTAATTTTTAGGTTGGATTGATGTTATAGACTTGTTTTCTACCACGAGGAGAGTAGAGTGAAAGTGGAATCAAGTCCATACCATGTCTAAATCTCAAGATATGAGTGGTCAAACATGGTTGACCAACCATGAAAACTAGAATCTGGGCAACCCAGAAATTTTCCAGAATGTTTGACAATGTTTTGCAGGCCTTGAATCTTGTTGTTGTTAATGTTTTGGACCATGTTGATGTATGGGATTTGTAGTATGACATATGGACTACACAATCATGCCATTAGAACACCTATATTAGCAACAGAATGAAAGATAATCATGGTCAAAGTAGGGATGACCAACTGCCTGGGTTCCATTTCTGAAAAACCCAGATTCATGAAGAACAGGTGTTCTGACATGGGTTGACCGGCCTAGATCTCTCACATATGATGTTGTTAAGTTACAAAAGTGTAATACTGTTGCACCTTGACATCCCTACTACAAGATTTGAACCCTTGAGTCACACTAATCAAGCCTGGAAATCCAAGATTTAAAGGCTAGAAGTAGCACCCTTGAACTGTTCTTCATTTTTGGGTAACCCAGAAATGAAGAACAGCCTCTGACAAGAACTTTGATTGCTTATAACTTTCTGTTGTGCTGAAGGATGGCCATGAAACTTGTTGGTGCTTGTAGTGTTACATCAATACTACAACTTTGAAACATTAAACTACCCAGAAAACCTCCATATCATAAAATTTGAGGTGGTCAAACTAGGCCCCTGGTGACTGGCTATGAAGGTTCTTGAACACTGAAGAACACCTATAACATTTTTGTCGCTATAGACCCCTTTAGTGACAGTTTTTATAAAAATTAATTATTTAATTTAAATAATTAGAATAAAATGATTAATAATTATGAAAAATTCATAATTAATTTGTAAAAAATTATTTTAAAGCATAAAAATTGATTTTTAATAATTTGAGATATATTTCATTAATATTTTAATATTTTTAAATATTAATGATATTTATTTTATTTAATAATTATATTAAATAAATTACTTAAAAATAATTTTAATACTTTAAAAATCATTTGAAATTATATTAAAGTGTTAGAAAATATTTTAAGTTATTTTGAATGACTTTTAATATTTTCAGATGTATTTCATTAGTAATTTAATATTAATGATAGTTAAATTATTTAATAAATGTATTAAACAAATTATGGAATTTTTTTTAATGATTTAAAAATCATATAAAAATGATTTAAAGGTTATAAAAATATTTTAAGTTATAAATTATAACTTTTGATATTTTGTCATAAAATACATTAATATTTTTAATATTAATGGCAGTTATTTAATAATTGATTTAAATGTTTTAAATCATTCAAATGTGATATTAAGGTATTAAAAATACTTTGAGATATTATAAATAACTTATAATATTATGACATGAATTTCATTAATATTTGATATTAAATAAATATTAATGGAATATCATGGTATTTAAATATGATATTAATCATTGAAAAATCATAATAAATGGTAATAATTATTTGAAAATTATTATGAGTTTGTGAAAAAAATTTGTCTGATTAATAAATTATCTAAGATAATATTAAAGCGTTTAAGTAGAGTCTTATTGATATTAGGATCGATAATTGTCAGACTAGGCCATCGGGATAACAAAATAGTACCGAACTCAACTCAGACTGCAATAGTTTGACTTGATACTAGGTCTTATGTGTTTTATTTACTGTTAGAAATTTGTGATAATGTGTTTAGGTTATTTTATAACTTTAATTAACAGTATTAACTGTGATGATATTATTCTAATTTGGAGATCGATATTATAAATATTAGGTCTTCAGAAGAAGCTAAATAGATTGCGTAGCAGTAGTCGACGATAAAGGGAAGTTTTCTTGAACTATTCTTTCATATAGTGATTAATCATTGTTGATTATATCACGTCTATGATTTATTGATTCACACGTTGTGCATATTGCATATGTTCATCAGGTATGAAAGGCTGATCACCTTCATTACCAGTTGGTCCAGTCGATTTATTTATGTTCATTATTGACTATTTGTTTTTATTGTCTCGGTCATTCAGTTATGAAAATTGATTCATGCTATTTCACAATTGTTATATTGTTGAAAGTCAGCCAGCTTATTGTTCATTCTTTTCAATCATGATATATCTTTCTTTGAACTTAAACTTACTCGGCAAACTAGTTGCTCACCCTTGCTATATCATGATAAACATTGCAGATTAGGACGAATACATCGGATATAGGCAAAGTCAAAGACAGTTCCAGCATTAGTTTATAGTATTGATAAAACTTGTAATAGTATTGGATGATAATGATATTGTATGTTAGATAGAATATGGAATTAAGGTATTAAGTTCAAGTTACAGACCTTGGGAAGTATGTCTAAAAGTTTATTGTATAAACAATTTATGTTTGTATCTTCCGCAATAGTTATAGAAATGATGTATCGTAACGTACCAGGTCCGAGGTTCTGGGGACCCGGCTTTGGAGGCGTCACAATTACTACATATGTATGCATATCTTACTGTAATGCACGTTTAGATGTAAGAAAATTCAAGTTTTGAGACAGTCAATTTTTTCACTTTTTGATCAGTTTAGTCATCCTTTTTAAGGCCTAGTGATCCTGGATTTTCAAGTAAAAATGTCCATGGTAATTTGGTTACCAAGTGAGGTTGATTTTTGATTTTTTTTCATAAATATGAACTGTTTCTATTTTTGGATAGGTGTGCTACTGAATGGCCACCTAGGCATGCCTGTGTGCATGTGGACAGTCCATTTTACAAAGAAGACTCTAGTGAAATTTTTCCAAAATCTTAGGCTTTAAAAAACATTCATTTTTGACTCTACGGGGAAATTTTTTACTGACCCATGCAGGTTTTGAGTTGCTAGGTTTTGATAACATGTAGTTTTAACTTTACTAGGTATTTTTGACTGACCCATACATGTCTTAGGACCTAGAGATATATGCTGGACTGATTGAAAATGAAAAGCCACATGTTTTAGGCTTATCGCATCCTTTCTGAGGTGATTTGGAGACTTATTGCCATAGATGGATCGTGATAGAACCGACAGTTCCACTAGGGTCTCCTCGGGTATTAGACATAGGAGGGCTTCTGCTGTGCCACAGCCACGTCTGACTAGGACGCCTCGTAGACTGGTAGAGGGAAGGATTCGTCCAACATAAGACGAGCAGCCATTGGATATTGATGATGAGGAGGCTCCGTTTGCCATTTTTACTCCCGCTTAGGCTCCACGTGCGGAGGTCCCAGGCATTGCTGTGCCAACTCAGGAGCTACTGGGTGACTTGAGTCACCATCCTTTGAGATATCTTCACGCTAACGAGGTGACTTAAAGTTTTTATTCTCTCTGGATTCTTTTCTTCCTTCTTGCCATTTTCGGGGCTTAGGTTTTTGACTTGGGTTGGTTTTTGATGCAGGTTCCCAGCTTTACGCAGCCTCGAGGAAACTGGTTTAGCGTGCACTCCCTGTATCACACTTTGTATGAGGATTACAGGGAGATTGTAGATGGCTAGGGATTTCAGGCCTTTTACTCGATCCTTCCACATCGCTGCCCTTGGGGGTATATGAGGGCATTGTCTAAGTGCTGGTTCCACCAGGCTTAGTCCCTTCATTTGCTGGATTGCGAGGTGATGATGACTCCTATGGACTAGAGATTTATCATCGGTTTTGAGTTTGAGGGCGAGTCAGTGCCTGTCATGACTGACATTTTTCTCGCTATTGTTTGGTCCTTGCTAGGAGTCCAAACGACGACATTCAAGGGTCGGGCAGTCCGATCTGGTCCCTTGAGTATAGATACCCAGGATGGGACTTTGCAGTTGCCTCCGCCTGATAACTAGAGGGCTAGAGATCGCATTCTGGGGCGATTGTTTTTGTCGATTATCAGGGGTTGTTTCATGGTGGACAACTCGTCTACTATGTCCTTCGCTTTGATCAGCGCCACTCGATATATAGAGTGCCTCAGTGACTTTGATTGGGGCTCCTATACCTCTACCTATTTTCTCTAGGGAATGCGCATGCTTTTGGAGGGTACGACAGAGGATTGGTTAGGATTTTACCCATCCCTGCAGATGAGTACATCTTCATGTACCTTTTTTATTTTAGCATTTTTGTCAGTCTTGATCACTGAGAACTTTTGGTATTTGCATGGTTAGCTTTGGGCATTTGAGAGGCTTCCTTGCCTACGGCCCGCTACTACTTTAGGTCTATAGACCTATCCTCGAGGACGGAGATGGCATCACTCCACTTTGACGGAGGTCCTTGTTACTGAGGGATTCACTCACACTCGTCTACAGTTGGAGCTTTTGACGGTGGATTTGATCACCTGGACGCCGTACACATTCGAGCACTTGATCGTCGAATTCGAGGGAGGAGTTCGTATTGGCAGGGAGTTTGACTTATCGACCCGCAGAGTACCGTTATTGACTGCGGGAGGCTAGGAGCTCTATCTTGAAGAGCTTGCTATTAGGAGCATCACGGAGGAGATCCGCATTCCCATTATCCCTCCAGCTTGGCATCATTGGCCATTGACTGTGCCTTTGACAGACATCCCTTTGGAGGGCATTGATGGCTTCACCCTATCAGAGGGTCCGTACCGCCAGGAGGCATTTGGCAGATGGTGGAGCTCTCATACTATTGGAGCTCAGACTCGGGCTACGCAGTTTATGGAAGACATGGTGCCAGGATCCGTGATGATGATAGATTTGATAGCTTACCTTAGGGAGCCGACTCATGCAGACTAGATAGTAAATCTGACCAAGGAGTTGGAGCAGGCTCATTTCTTTATCAGGCACCTTGGACGAGATCCATCAGAGGCATCTTCTTTTAACCCATCCAACTCAGGAGCAGGTCCCTCCTCATGTCCATTTAGCAGTGGCTATACAGGGGCAGATCCTCCCTTATATCGCCCAGATATGCCTGATCCTAGCAGCTTTGTGTAGACAGAGGAGATGGAGCAGGTTAATCTATTCGACACTGATGTCTACGACTTCCTCTGATAGCTATTGGAGCTATACTTTTTGGTCAGCCACTATTTCGGCTATTCGGCGTTTGTGCCATCATTTTGATAGACCATTATAGTAGTTGGGTGGTGGTGCCCCATTTTCCCTATATTCTTCCTTTCACTTTGTATCAGGATACAAGGATTTTGTATGCAGTAGATAGCTTTTTGTAGATATTCCTGCCATATCTTATCTTCGGCATTATGTTTATATTACTGTCATCATGCAT
Source organism: Panax stipuleanatus (assembly GCA_020205555.1). Lineage (NCBI taxonomy): Eukaryota > Viridiplantae > Streptophyta > Magnoliopsida > Apiales > Araliaceae > Panax > Panax stipuleanatus. The sequence continues at coordinate 36,187,785 of CM035125.1, forward strand.
GTATTATGTCATGTGTATACATTCAGACAGTTGTGTTTTAACTTGACCTATGGACGGTCTTGTGGTACGGTGCTACAGATGACGTCGTCTACAGTTAGCCATATTGAGCATTTACCACCATCTATGGTGGCAGCATCACTGAGGTCCTGGTATGATAGTCTGCCCTTTCTTGCTAGGGGGACTGTGGACCAGATGTTGGGGCATTCATTGGCCCTTGCAAATTTTTGGGTTCCGGTCGGATTTGTTGAGGGCCTTCTACCCTGCTGGATTACCAACAGGAAGGAGTTCCGCTTCGGGTGGCGTGAGCTGACGCCAACTCTGGAGGAGTACCAGAGATTTACTGGCTTGGATTTATCGTGCGCTCAGACAACGATTAGTGATATGAGGAGGCCGTTTATCAAGCTGTCCGGTCTCCGTCAGAGTGTAGTCATGGATGAGATAGTTTCGGGGCACGTGATCTCTATGGACTTCTTGATTGAGCGCTTTGGCGAGCTTGACATTAATGGCCTCCACGTTGGAGATTTTGTTTGTTCAATAGAGGCATGGCATGTGGTCAGGATAGACATCCTGATGATGTGTGTTGTGGCATATGTCTACATGCCGTTGTGATTGGATCATCTAGATGTGGGATTGGTAGTAGTGGTTAAAGCCCTTAGACTGGGTAGCACCATCATCCCGATGATATTGGCTGAGACATTTAGATTCGCCATGTATTGTAGTACCGATCCAGAGGGGTTTTTTAGGGGCAGCTCGGTCTTGCTGTATATATGGCTGATGTCCTATATACGATCGATTGGATCCTTCAGGCCTAGGGGTTTTTGCTTTACTCACGAGACATTCAGAGCCTTCTCTTTTCAGCCTGCGTAGTGCATTGATGCAGAGTCTTGGTGGGCATTTCTGTCGGATATTGAGCACTCGTTTGTGATCTTCCCATGCTCAGGGCTAGCATCCCCATATAGCTTTATCACTCATGCATCTGGCCTGGATTATTTGCCCCTAGCGGGTTTAAGAGGAGTGACTACCTATCATCATTTGGCAGTTATGTGTCAGTTTGATCAGCTACAGAGTTTGCACCATTTCGAGGGGTCTGCTGATCATAAGATGTCGGCTTCTTCCATGTCATCCGCCGACTTGCTCAGAGTATATGAGTGTTGGACTCATCGAGAGAGGGCTTATTTCTCCAGTAGCCATTCGGGCTGTTCTTCGGAGTATCCTACATGGATGGAGGCAGAGACAGGAGTGGTAGCAAAGGCTTCTTCATCTCCTAGTGTGGACTCAGACGAGGAGGAGCCCATGGAGGATCCAGATTCTCCTACTGAGGATAAGCTATTCACAGGTTTGACCGCTGCCCTAGTTAGCGATTCCCCGACCATTCCTTTAGGGACAGATCCGACTTTAGCAGACTCACTATTCAGGATGACCTTTGAGCGAGACTCGTCTAGAGCACAGATGTTGGCTGCCTTGTCTGGCAGAGATTTAGCTTTTGCTGAGAGGGATGGTATTAGAGCCTCTTTGGATGCTGGATTAATTGAGCTGGATGAGCTCCGCTCTGCTCTAGATACTGTAATTGTTGAGCGCGACGAGATTCACTCGGGTAGGGATGCAGCATATGTTGAGATCGAGGAGACTTTGATTGCTCAAGACCCATCTTTTGCGGAGAGGGATGAGGCTATAGCTTCTCGTGATTTCCATATTGCTGATAGTACTGCTCTTCGATCTTACACTCATGGTTTGGTCACCGAGATGAGTGCTTATATTGATGACCACAATGCCACCTTACAGATGACTGTGGATGTTCTAGGCCATGTGGAGGCTGAGTGGACTGCACTTACGTCTGCTCCACCATCTTCAGAGAAAGATGCCATGTTGGCATTGCTGACCTGCTTATCCTTGGGTCCATAGACTAGCTTTATTTTTCCTGCACAGACTAGATCAGCCATTTTTGTCATGTACAGGGCATTATGTATATAAAGCAGTTTTTCTATATCAGAGAAATATATTTTTGATGCACTTCCCTGACTTGAGATGTATTGTCATTGCTGAGTGATTACCACTTCTTTTATGACTCGCAGTTGTTGATGTATCTTGATCTCCTCCTTGATGGACTGACAGTTGAGATGTCAGGGAGTATCTCAGATGGGCCTGTTGACCAAGGTAGTTTGATAAAATTTTGCTTCTATTTGTCTTTGATGTCTTGGAACTGGTCTTACATTATATTTTTATTTTCTTAAAGGTCAAACCGCGCCATAGGGGGCTGCCTACGTACTCCCGATTTGCAGGAGGTCATATTATTCATAGTTCTGGCTAGTACCGAGATGTAGGTTTGAAAAGTATTTATCTTTGATTTTAAATTTGGTTTGATGATTTTTTATAGCTTTTTTTTGGTTTGACCGCACCAGAAATGGCTGCCTATGTACTCCCGGATTGAGGGAGATCAGGTCATTCGTAGTTCCGGCTTTCTAATGAAAAATTGAACCTGATTTGTTTTGTATGACCCAGATGCGGGTATGCATGTGCTTTAGACATAATACCTTTTCACGATGTCTAAATTGATGATTTGGGGAAACTCGGTCCCAACCATTTCTTGCAGTTTGATAGCGGCCCTAGTCAACACTTCTTTGACTATGAAAGGGCCTTCCCAGTTTAGGGCAAATTTTCCTTTGGCTTCATCCTGATTGGCCAGAATTTTCTTTAGCACCAAGTCGTTTTCTCTGAATTGTCGGATTCAGACCTTCTTGTTGTAGGATCTGGCGATCCTTTGTTGGTATAACTTTTCGTGGAAAATGGTCGTAGCTCTCTTTTCAACTATCAGAGACAGTTGATGATACCGATCTTGTAACCATTGATCTTCATCTATTTGAGCGTCGATCAACACTCGCAAAGATTCCATCTCTACTTCTATGGGAAGGACTGCTTCCATGCCAAAGATCAACGAGTAGGGAGTAGCCCCATTAAAGGTGCGCATTGACGTCCTGTATGCTAACAGAGTTAGAGGCAGTAGGTCAGGCCAGTCCTTGTGATTGGCAGACATTTTCTACATGATCTTCTTGATTTTTTTGTTGGTCGCTTCAACAACACCGTTCATCTTGGGCCAATAGATGACGTAATAGAGATGCTTGATGTGGAACTAACTGCACAGATCCACCATCATTTGATTATTCAGGTTTTTGGCGTTGTCTGATACGATCACCTCTGGTTGTCCATATCGACAGACGACATTGTTTCTGATGAAACTGATGATAACCTCTTTTGTGACTTTGGGAAAAGAGGCTTCTTTGACCCATTTCGTGAAGTAATCGATCATAGTGAAGACGAATCGATGACCATTGCTGGCTTTGGGTTCCACTAGACATATTACGTCCATTCTCCATATAGAGAAGGGCCATAGTGAACTCATGTTATGTAGCTTATTTGGAGGAGCATGAATGGCATTTCCATGTATTTGGCATTGAAAGCATCTCTTGATGTGATCATTGCAATCAGCTTTGAGCGAGATCCAGTAATGTCCTATTCTGATTATCTTCTTGGCCAGCAGATGGCCGCTCATGTGTGGACCACAGACTCCGCCATGGACTTCATCCATTAGTCTTTGGGCTTGCTCATTGTCAAGGCATCTTAACAGGCCTATTCCAGCATCCCTTTTATAAAGTGCATCTCCGCTCAGATATAAATTTATGGCCATTCTGAGAATCCATTTTCGCTCTTATTGACTTGCACCAACGGGTGTGGATCCATCACGGAGATATTCCTTAATGTCTTGAAACCAAGGCTGCTTGACAGGAGGTATTTCATCTGATACTTCTCCCACATAATTCCCATATGTCGGGGCTTTCTGAATAGTGAACTGAATGTTGGGAAATCCAGTCTTATCGGATATGCGGATTAATGAAGCCAACATTGTTAGTGCATCAGCGAAACCCCGAGGAATGTGAACGAATGTTATTGCTTTGAATTCTTGAGATATTTTGAGGACTAGCCGATGGTAGGGCAGCAAATAAAGTTCTTAAGTGTGATACGCGCCGGTAGTTTGTCTGATGACCAGCTCGAAATCTTCAAAGACGAGTAGGTGTTTGATAGACATGGATTGGGCTAGCTTCAACCCCATGATATAGCCTTCATACTCGGCCGTGTTGTTGGTGTTGCTAAATTGAAGTTTGGTAGCCACAGAATATTGATCACCTGTACCAGAGATGAGGACTGCCCCAGCTCCAACACCTTCCATGTTTACCACTTCGTCAAAATATATTTTCCATAGTTGGACTATATTCTCAAACTAGAGTTGTTGAATTGTCATGATCCCATCATCCAAGAAATATGTCTCTAGGGGCTCGAACCCTCCTGAAGGTGCTTCTGCTAATTGATCTGCAATGCCTTGACCCTTGATTGACTTCTAAGTCACGTAGACAATGTCGAATTGCTGCAGGATCAACTGCCATTTGGACAGTCGGCAATTTAGCATTGGTTTATTGAATATATATTTGAGCGGATCCATGTGAGATATGAGGTAGGTCGTACGCCCATGCAAATAGTGTTGCAACCTCATAGCGGCCCATGCTAATGCACAGCATGTCTTCCCGAACAGGGTGTATTTCTGTTCCCCACTGCTGAATCTTTTACTGATGTAGTAGATGACTCTTTCCTTGCTACTCTCATCCTTCTGCCCTAATATGCAGCGCATTGCATTGGCATTGACGGATAAGTACATGAACAAAGGGACTCCCTACCTTGGGGATATCAGAATAGGAGCTTCAGTCAGCTATTTCTTGATGGCAAGGAAGGTTTGTTGACAATCCTCATTCCACGTAGTGGAGGAATTCTTCCTTAACAGCTTGAAGAGGGGCTCACAGGTTGTTGTGAGCTGGGAAATGAATCTGCTTATGAAGTTGATCCTTCCTAGGAATCTGTGACACCACCAAATTCGGGTACTTCACTTCCACATGATTTGGAGTTTACTTTCTAACTATAACAAAGATCTACCCAATATATCTCAAAAAAAATTATAACCTTTATTCAACATAATAAAATCTCATTTAATATAAGGGTTACAACCTTCTCAAAAATCAATCCCAGGGTTACTCTAACCTTGACATAAACAATAAAGTGTGGAATAAAAACATGACATAAAAGTCTTATTACAATCATTTCAAAATAATTAAACAAGTCTTCACTTGTTCATCTTTTCCTTGCCTTTACTCGTAGACGAGGCTTCAACGTTATCAACCTTAACTGCAATTGTTATTTAATGCAAGAGTGTGCAAACAACAGCTCACTGGAGTTTAACAATAATAAATACATGAAAGGATATCTTTAAAAAGATTTGAATAACTTAGCTTACTTCAACAATAAAGAATTGAATAATAATTCTCTATCAACATTAAAATTCGAATATAGAATTTATCTGAGGGTCATAAGACCTTTGAACTCTTGTCCTAGGTTATAAATATTTCTATTTAAACCTTAACAGTCAATAAGATAATGGACCTTAACTCGTACTTAGGGGGATCAGCCCTTTGTACCATGTATTGTGCACAAACATCTTAACGCTATGCGTAGTAACCTCCCCTAGTAAATAGGGTTGTTCAACTCAAAAATTTGAATTCAAGTCTGCACCAAAGAAAGTTTGGTTTGGATAAGCTTACAAGGGTAATCTAGAATTCACGTTCACGAACTAACGACTTTCAATAATTCATAAATAAAAGAATTATGAATTAACAAATGCTTTAGAAGTAAACTTAAAGCATTTAAAATATTAACTGGATCTTACTTGAACAATAAGTCAAGATCATTTCAATTAAATAAACAATTGTCCAATACAGAAATGGAAAGGACATTCTCAACAATGAATATATAAACTCAAAGAAATTGTATAGAATTAACAAGTTTAGGGTTAGAAGACTTGCATAAAATTAATACAAGATCAGGGTTTAGAAAACTTGTCTTACGCGCAAGCTACTTAACTCAACCACGTACTTAAACACTTCCTATACACATTCAATTATAATAATCTAAATCAGTTAACATATAACAAACTCACATAAGTGGTTAACCCTCATGGTTAACTCATCCTAATAAAATAAATAATAATAATCAAGTATCACATAGTTAATTACATCACATCCGTAGTCACATAATTAAATTAATTATGTATTTATCTAAATTATAATTTAAATACTTAATCTAATTATAATTACTTAAATTATAATTATCTTTCAAATTATAAACAAATTATAATTTATAATCAATTAAACTATATCATCCATTATAATTACACAAATTGTAATTAATCATGCAATTATCAATTTATAATCCATAATTAAACATGCATTAAATTATAATTATAATTTCAATTAACATTTAATTGATTTAAAATAAATCAACTAATATCATACTTTAAATTAAACACTTACTTTTAATTATAAATAATCAATTTATAATTAAGTAACTCATAGTACAATTAAACAATTATAATTTATAATTTAAGTATTGTATTAAATTTTCAAAACTTCCTTTTTTCTTAAATTATGAGATGATCAACTTCATACTAGCAACATGTTATAGCCACTGAATTCATGCTCATTATCATAACCAATTTAACATAAGCTATCAAATAAAACTGCACAAACAAACGAAACTTACTGACTCTACATAGCCAGCGGCGCAGCTGCGCAGCCACAGGCCTTGGCACCGGCGCAGCTGCGCAGATGCTTAATCTATGAAAGGCAGCCGGCGCAGCTGCGCTGCTTCTGGCTGTGTTACCGGCGCAGCTGCGCAGGAACACGGATAGAGGCAGACAGCAACGGCAACCTGTTTCACCGATTAACCCATACATGCCAACAAACGGAAAAATATAGCAACACAGACACTGTAAATCATACCTACGCCTTAATACTCGTGCTATATATACTTCCAATCACTGAATTTGTCCAAATAATGAAAATCAAAGGTTTTAAAAACTCAATTTTGACATTTTCACAAAAACTCATATATTTTCCAAAATCATTAACTGTAAATCATTTTCTCAAACAATTCCACTTTATATACACACATTATTTCTGTTATAGCAGCTAGTAACATGAACAACTACCAATTTGCACAATTCACACATATAATTCATAAATTTCTAATCTAAAATCAACCAAATACATTAAATTCCATAAGAACACTATTTTCACATACAAAACTTATTTTTACAGTATTTTAATTTTTAAAACAAATCATTCATAGCACACATGTAATGGATTACAACATCCCTTAATTCATATAACATGTAATTAACAAATTCATCAATTACGATCCCAATTATTTACCAAAACTCAAGAATACAAGAAACTAATAAACAACAGGTGAATTATTACCTTAATCCTTAATTAAGCATTACTAGAGGGTAAGAATAGCTCTGATAATCTTCCTTTGGATCTCAGAATTCCAACTCCTCTCAACCTTCTTTGTTAAGAAAAAAATTATAGAGTGTCTCTTCTCTGTACTTTCTTCTTCTCCTTTCTTAGTTTTAGACTAACTTTTCTAACGTAATATAACTTAGCGTAATATACATATAATCTTATAACAGTTATATTACTTAATACGTAATAATTAGTAATTTAAAATTTGTCAGTTACAAGAATTCAAAAGCCATAAGGCTCCGTTTGGGTAAAACTCTTTATATAAAAATATATTTTTGTAACTAAGGCCCCGTTTGGTAGAAATAGATTTAAAACAAATACAAGGGCCTTGTTTGGCAAATAGATTTAAAATCGTTTTTCTTTTATTTTAACACATACTTTAATGTTATATTTTAATCAATTAAATATGAAACAACTAATTTAATCAATTAAAATCTAACATCAATTAATCACATAAATTTGCCACATAATTATAATTACTCGCTAATTATAACTTATGTAACACTTCATCATATATTTCGTCTAATTCAATTATCTCAATTAAATTAGAACTATAATATAAAATTAATATACATTAATTAAATAAATATTAAACATTCATTTAATTAATATATAACACTTAATTAATTCACTCCATAAATCACATAATTTATTTATTTAACTCAGTAAATAATTCACATAAAATATTTATTTAACTCAATAAATATTAAAATTAAATATAAAATCTCAATCATTACAATCTTTCCTCCTTAAAAGGATTTTGTCCCCAGAATCACACATAAAAAAAATTATCGTCTATTACATTCTTCCCCCCTTAAAAGGATTCTGTCCCCAGAATCGGTACATAAGGAGTTACACAAAACTAATCAAATAAATGCGGATAAGATTTTATCATAACATCTTCGAGTTCCCACGTAGCTTCTTCAGCACTGTGGTTCCTCCAAATTACCTTAACAGAAGGTATCACTTTATTCCTAAGTACTTGTTCCTTTCTATCAACTATTTGAACAGGCACTTCTTCATATGTAAAGTCCTTATCAAATTGTAAAGGTTCATATACTATTACATGTTTATAATCATGCTTGTAAGGTCTTAACACAGAAATATGGAAGACATTATGTATATTCTCGAGCTCCGGAGGTAATGCAATCTCGTAAGCTACCTCGCCAACTTTTCGCAACACCTCAAAAGGTCCAATAAATCTGGGACTCAGCTTTCCCTTCTTACCAAATCGAATCTTCCCCTTCCAGGGAGATACTTTCAGGAACACAAAACTTCCTGGTAAGAATTCTCAGTTTTGTCGATGAAGATCAGCATACTTTTTTTTTGTCTTCAGAAGCAACTAATCTCGTTCTGATCAGCTTCACAATTTCGACAGTTTATTGTACCAATTCTGGTCCCAACAATTGACGTTCACCGACTTCATCCCAGCACAAAGGAGTTCTGCATTTTCTATCGTATAACGCTTCGTAAGGCGGCATGCTAATACTCGCATGATGACTATTATTGTAGGCGAACTCCACCAACGGTAGATGATCCTCCCAACTTCCTTTGAAGTCCATCACACAAGCTCTCAGCATATCCTCAAGCGTCTGAATCGCTATCTCGCTCTTTCCATCAGTCTGAGGATGATACTCTTTACTCATTCGCAATTGCGTTCCCAGACATTCTTGTAATCGCTTCTAGAAATTAGACGTAAAACGTGGATCTCTGTTGGACAAAATTGACACAGGAACACCATGTCTAGAAATGATTTCCTTCACGTATAGCTTCGCTAGCTTATCCAGGTTGTACTTAACCCTGATCGGCAAAAAGTGGGCTGACTTTATTAGTCGATCCACTATAACCCATATCGCATCAAATCCCTTCTGAGTCATTGGAAGACCTACCACAAAATCCATCGTGATGTGCTCCCACTTCCACTCTGGAATCTCTAACTGTTGTAGCAAACCACTCGATCTCTGGTGTTCTGCTTTAACTTTCTGGCAGGTAAAGCATTTCGCAACGCATTCCGTAACGTCTTTCTTCATATTTGGCCACCAAAAATGATGCCTGAGATCCTGGTACATCTTCGTACTCCCGGGGTGAATAGAATATCTAGAACTATGAGCTTCGCTCAGAATCTTCTCTTTGACCTCAGGTACTGGCGGTACCCGGATTCTACCTTCAAACCGTAACAGACCTTCATTATCGATCTTGAACTTGAACTCTTCGCCATCGGTTATCCTCCTCTGAATCTTCTCACATTCTTCATCGTGAAGTTGTGCTTCTTTCACTTTGTCTACTAGAGTAGAAGTAGTGGTTAGTTGAAACAACACCTCATCCGATTCCTTCGGAAGCTTCACCTCCAACTCCAATCTAGCCATCTATTCTATTAACCGATCCTGATTAGTTAACACGTTTAGTTTCTCCCGACCTTTCCTGCTCAAAGCGTCGGCGACAACGTTAGCTTTACCCGGATGGTAAAGTATCTCGCAATCGTAGTCTTTAATCAGTTCCAACCATCTTCTTTGGCGCATGTTCAAATCCTTCTGGGTAAATATATACTTCAGACTCTTGTGATCTGTGTATATTTCACACTTTTCTCCATATAAATAGTGCCTCCAAATCTTTAGGGCAAACATAACTGCTGCCAATTCTAGATCATGGGTCGGATACCCCTTCTCATAATCCTTTAGCTGACGTGACGCATAGGCAATGACTTTGTCGCTCTGCATCAACACATAGCCTAATCCTTTATGTGAGGCATCGCTATATATTACAAAATTCCCCGAACTATCCGGTAACGACAATACAGGCGCAGTACTCAACCTCTTCTTCAGCTCTTGAAAACTTTCCTCACATTTCTCCGTCCAAACAAATTTAACCATTTTATGAGTCAAATTCGTCAACGGAGTTGCGATTCTAGAAAAGTCTTGGATAAATCTACGGTAATAACCTACCAATCCCAAGAAACTCCTCACTTCAGACGGCATCTTCGGCTGATCCCAATTCATTACGGCCTCAACCTTCGACGGATCCACCAAAATACCATCCTTATCGACCACGTGGCAAAGAAATTGCATACGTTCCAACCAAAATTCGCATTTCGAGAATTTAGCGTAAAGCTTCTCTCATCTCAGCCCTTCTAAGGTTAGTCGTAAGTGTTCATCATGTTCCTCCTCAGTCTTTGAATAAACCAGGATGTCATCTATGAACACTACCACGAACTGGTCTAGAAATGGCTTGAACACCCTGTTCATTAAGTCCATAAATGCAGCTGGGGCATTTGTGAGACCAAATGATATCACCAAGATCTCGTAATGACCATATCAAGTCCTAAAAGCCGTTTTAGGTATATCTTCCGTCCTCACCTTCAATTGATGATACCCGCTTCTCAAATCATTTTTCGAGAAGTACTTCGCACCCTTCAACTGATCAAACAAGTCATCGATCCTAGGTAAAGGATACCTATTCTTGATCGTAACTTTATTCAAATCCCTATAATCAATGCAAAGACGCATCGATCTATCCTTCTTCTTCACAAATAAAATAGGCGCTCCCTACGGCAAAACGCTCGGTTGAATATATTTCTTGTCTAGCAATTCTTGTAGTTGAACCATCAGTTCCTTCATCTCAACTGGAGCCATTCTATACGGAGCCTTCGAAATCGGAGCAGTTCCCGGAGCTAGATCGATCACGAACTCTATCTCCCTATCTGGCGAAAGTCCTGGCAAATCGCTGGGAAAAACATCCACAAACTCCTTAACTACCGATATCTCCTCCACCTTCGGGCTTTCCTTACGCGTATCTACTATGTCGGGCTAGATATCCCACACAGCCTTGCGTCAAAAGTTTCTTGGCTTGCATAACCGTCAGACAACTCATTTGTCTAGGCGATTTGCTACCATAGAACACTAACTTCGACGGAGTCGTAAGGTTTACCGACTTCTTCTAACAGTCGATTATCGCCCCATAGTTGAACAACCAGTCCATACCTAGTATGACATTGAATTCCCCATGTTTAGTCGGAATCAAATCTACTCTAAGCTCGTAACCCTTAATGTCCAGTCTACAGTTCTTATAAACGCTCCTAACAGGAATAACTTCCCTATTTGCAATCTTTATGTTCAAAGGGTAAACTAACTCTTCTACAGGTAAGTCTAGGGTTTTAGCAAAATCATCAGATATGAATGAACAAGTAGCACCTGAATCAAATAATACATATGCATTTATACTATTGACCAAAATAATACCTGACACCATGTCTTTTAATGGCACAGCATCCTGCACCATCATATTAAATGTCCGTGCAGTGGGTCGAACAGCTTGCAATGGTGCAGTGATGGTCACGGTACTGCCGCTTCCATTCCCTCCGCTCCCTATTGACCCTGCCGTCAACTTCTTAGGGCAGTTGCGAGCCATATGATCTTTGGATCCACATGTAAAGCAAGCTCCCTTCTTCGGGTTTTAGCAATTAGGTGCGATGTGGCCTTCCTGACCACAGTTGAAGCACACCCGCTTCCCCTTCATGCACACGCTAGTGTGATTCTTACCGCATGTAGCACATGCTTCGAACTTCCTCTTCTGCTGGCTTCCTTGCTGACTCCCAGCAGAGGTGTTGTCATTCCATTTCCTCTTCTGGTTCACAGCACTGCTACCCCAAATCTTGGTTTCTACCTCATTCCTCTTCTTCTTATCTTGGTTGAACTTCGTCACTGCGTCGCTTCCTCCTTCAGCGAGTATGGCTTTCTCTAGTACAGCGGCAAATATGTTCAGCTGGAACATGGAAACCTTACCGTAGAGCCAGGGCTTCAGTCCCCGCTCAAACCTTCTCTCTTTCCTAGTGTCAGTGCTGACCTGGTATGTAGCGAACCTGGCCAACTCGTTGAACTTAGAGGCATACTCGGACACCGTCATCCTTCCTTGCTTAAGCTCTAGAAATTGGACCTCCATCTGGTCCTGGAAACTCACTGGGAAGTACATTTCGTAGAACATTTCCTTGAAACGTTCCCACGTGATGACTCCTTCTCCCTTTCGGGTCTTGTTAGCCTGCCACCAAAAACTAGCATCCGACTTCAACATGAAAGCCGCAAATGCTGTCTTCTGGTCTTCCCCTACCCTAGCCACGTTAAATATCTTCTCCATTTCCATAACCCATGTCTGAGCTTTGATAGGGTTAGTCGATCCTTTAAACTCACGCGGTCCTACAGCCTTGAATTCCTTGAACGTAGTACCCTGCACTTGCTGCTGATTCGCAAGAGCTCCTGTCAACAGGTTCACCAACTGCTGAACCGAGTTAGGATTCGTCCCATCATTATTGTTGTTGTTCGTCGCACCCTCGGGGTTTTGACGTGTTATTCTTCTTCTAGGAGGCATTTTCTGTTAAGAAAATATTATTATTAGACCCTTTATTCAATTTTTTTTCTTCAAGTTCATACTTAAACGTTCGAATAACTTAGTTCACATAGAACACATAGCACATCAATAAACTTCTTTTATTCATTAGTCGTAGTTTAAAAACATCAACCAGATAGCATGTTTCCCATTTACATCATCCTTCCTGAACTGGAAAAGTTGCAGGATTACATTATTAACTTATCCCATTCTTATCTCAAATTATGGTATTTACTTTATTTACTACAAAAAGCAACATATAAACAAAAGCTCTACTACTACTGCTACTGCTACTGCCACTGCTACTGCCACCTAGGCTTATTAATACGTCGCACAGTCTCTCTGCGTTCCTCTTCCATTACCCGAAACGCCGTTCTTCGGTCCACCACATACCACGGTAAACCTTGGAACTGAGCTGGGTAGTAGAAAACACGGTCCTGAGCTCTTTCTATCACTGTATGAAAAGCATACTCTGTTTCCCTCAGCTTGGCCCTCTTGGCTTCAGCTTCACCTTCAGCTCGATCGGCTCGTTGATTAGCTCTCAAGCTTGACTCTTCAGCTCTGGCACGCTTCCTCGACTCCTCCTTGATGTCTTGCTTCAGCTTTGCCAGTTCAAATCGAGCAGCATCTCTATCAACCTCCATATGTATTAGGTTCCACTGTGCATCTCCTAGGTCACTTGCCATTTCTTCAATCGTCTCGTCTCGCTGCTGAATGGTTTCTTTGAGCTCTCTGACTCGACCATGAAGCTCCACGTTGCTATCGTAGACTGCCTTGTACATCTCAGCACTAGTAGAGTGAGGTGGGAATTCCTCTTCGGGATCCTCTTCCTCCTCCTCCTCCTCTTCAGACTCGTCTTCGTCCTCTTCTTCTGGAATAGGTGTCAGCTCACTCTCCCGTCCAACTACGGTGATCAGTGGAGATGGCACTCTCCTAACTAGCTGCTCCCAGACAATATGTATGTCACGGGGCTCCTCCTCTCCAGGCATCTGAGGTACATCCTCTCTAGCCTAACTAGGTTCTCCAACGTTCGACATCTTGACAAAAGAATTTTAAAGTTCATTATTACGTGATACCGAATCGTCACTCTTCGAATATAAAAATATAAACACATAGCACATAAGGTAGTTTATTATCTTTAACTATCACATCCATCTTTTCGATCTTACCTATAAGGCTACTACCTAAGGTTTTTCCCCACCTAAGGTTTCATAACCTACAGCTTTGATACCAACCTGTGACACCCCCAAATCCGGGTACTTCACTTCCACATGATTTGGTGTTCACTTTCTAACTATAACAAACATCTACCCAATATATCTCAAAATAAATTACAACCTTTATTCAACATAATAAAATCTCCCTTAATACAAGGGTTACAACCTTCTCAAAAATTAATCCCAGGGTTACTCCAACGTTGACATAAACAATAAAGTGCGGAATAAAAACATAACATACAAGTCTTATTGCAATCCTTTCAAAATAATTAAACAAGTCTTCACTTGTTCATCTTTCCCTTGCCTTTACTCGTAGACGGGGAATCAACGTTATCAACCTTAACTGCAATTGTTATTTAATGCAAGAGTGAGCAAACAACAGCTCACTGGAGTTTAACAATAATAAATACATGAAAGGATATCTTTAAGAAAATCTGAACAACTTAGCTTGCTTCAATAATAAAGAATTGAATAATAATTCTCTATCAATATTAAAATTTGGATATAGAATTTATCTAAGGGTTATAAGACCTTTGAACTATTGTCCTAGGTTATAAATATTTTTATTTAAACCTTTAACAGTCAATAAGACTATGGACCTTAACTTCTACTTAGGGGGATCAGCCATTTGTACCATGTATTGTGCACAAACATCTTAACGCTATACGTAGTAACCTCCCCTAGTAAATAGGGTTATTCAACTCAAGAATTTGAATTCAAGTCCGCACCAAAGAAAGTTTGGTTTGGATAAGCTTACAAGGGTAATTTAGAATTCACATTCATCAACTAAGGATTAGTTTAATCGACTTTCAATAATTCATAAATAAAAGAATTATGAATTAACAAATGCTTTAGAAGTAAACTTAAAACATTTAAAATAATAACTGGATCTTACTTGAACAATATGTCAAGATCATTTCAATTAAATAAACTATTGTCCAATACAAAAATGGAAAGGACATTCTCAACAATGAATATATGAACTCAAAAAAATGGTATAGAATTAACAAGTTTAGGGTTAGAAGACTTGCATAAAATTAATACAATATCAGGGTTTAGAAAACTTATCTTACGCGCAAGCTACTTAACTCAACTATGTACTTAAACACTTCCTATACACATTCAATTATAATAATCTAAATCAGTTAACACATAACTAACTCACATAAGTGGTTAACCATCATGGTTAACTCACTCTAATAAAATAAATAATAATAATCAAGTATCACATAGTTAATTACATCACATCCGTAGTCACATAATTAAATTAATTATGTATTTAGCTAAATTTTAATTTAAACACTTAATCTAATTATAATTACTTAAATTATAATTATCTTTTAAATTATAAATAAATTATAATTTATAATCAATTAAATTATATCATGCATTATAATTACACAAATTATAATTAATCATGCAATTATCAATTTATAATCCATAATTAAACATGCATTAAATTATAATTATAATTTCAATTAACATTTAATTGTTTAAAATAAATCAACTAATATCATACTTTAAATTAAACACTTACTTTTAATTATAAATAATCAATTTATAATTAAGTAACTCATAGTACAATTAAACAATTATAATTTATAATTTAAGTACTATATTAAATTTTCAAAACTTTATTTTTTCTCAAATTATGAGATTATCAACTTCATACTAGCAACATGTTATAGCCACTGAATTCATGCTCATTATTATAACCAATTTAAGATAAGCTATCAAATAAAACTGCACAAACAAACGAAACTTACTGCCTCTGCACAACCAGCGGCGCAGCTGCACAGCCACAGGCCTTGGCACCGGCGCAGCTGCACATGTGCTTAATCTATGAAAGGCAGCCGGCGCAGCGGCGCTGCTTCTGGCTGTGTTACCGGCGCAGCTACGCAGGAACACAGACAGAGGCAGACAACAACGACAACCTGTTTCACCAATTAACCCATATAAGCCAACAAACGAAAAAATTTAGCAACACAGACATTGTAAATCATACCTATGCCTTAATACTCATGCTATATATACTACCAATCACTGAATTTGTCCAAATAATGAAAATCAATGGTTTTAAAAACTCAATTTTGACATTTTCACAAAAACTCATATATTTTTCAAAACCATTCACTGTAACTCAATTTCTCAAGCAATTCCACTTTATATACATACATTATTTCTGTTATAGCAGCTAGTGACATGAACAACTACCAATTTGCATAATTCACACATATAATTCATAAATTTCTACTCTAAAATCAACCAAATACATGAAATTCCATAAGAACACTATTTTCACATATAAAACTTATTTTTACAGTACTTTGATTTTTAAAACAAATCATTCATAGTACGTATGTAATGGATTACAACATCCCTTAATTCATATAACATGTAATTAACAAATTCATTAATTACAATCCCAATTATTTACCAAAACTCAAGAATACAAGAAACTAATAAACAAGAGGTTAATTATTACCTTAATCCTTGATTAAGCTTTACTAGGGGGTAAGAATAGCTCTGATAATATTCCTTTAGTTCTCAGAATTCCAACTCCTCTCAACCTTCTTTGTTAAGAAAAAAAATCATAGAATGTCTCTTCTCTGTACTTTCTTCTTCTCCTTTCTTAGTTTTAAACTAACTTTTCTAACGTAACATAAGTTAGCGTAATATACATATAATCTTATAACAGTTATATTACTTAATACGTAATAATTAGTAATTTAAAATTTGTCAGTTACAAGAATTCAAAAGCCATAAGGCTCTGTTTGGGTAAAACCCTTTATAAAAAAACATATTTTTGTAACTAAGGCCTCGTTTGGTAGAAATAGATTTAAAACAAATACAAGGGCCTTGTTTGGCAAATAGATTTAAAATCCTTTTTCTTATATTTTAACAAATTATTTAACACATACTTTAATGTCATATTTTAATCAATTAAATATTAAACAACTAATTTAATCAATTAAAATCTAACATCAATTAATCACATAAATTTGCCACATAATTATAATTACTCGCTAATTATAACTTATGTAACACTTCATCACATATTTCATCTAATTTAATTATCTCAATTAAATAAGAACTATAATATAAAATTAATATACATTAATTAAATAAATATTAAACATTCATTTAATTAATATATAACACTTAATTAATTCACTCCATAAATCACATAATTTATTTATTTAACTCAATAAATAATTCACATAAAATATTTATTTAACTCAATAAATATTAAAATTAAATATAAAATCTCAATCGTTACAGAATCCACGTATCTCCTTCTCTATATGAGGTACGTGCATTTCAGTAATGGCTTTGATTTTGGTGTGGTCGAGTTCAATGCCCCGATTGCTCATACGGAATCTTAACAGTTTGCCTGCTTTGACACCAAAAGCACATTTGGCAGGATTTAGCTTGAAGTTGTACTTGCATAACCTGTTGAACAGCTTCCTGAGATGGTCTATGTGATCATCCCCCCTCTAGGATTTGATGATGATGTCGTTAACATAGACTTATATTTCTTTATGCATCATATCATGAAAGAGGGCCATCATGGCTCGCTGATACGTTGCTCCAACAACGATGAGGCCGAAGGATAGTCGTCTATAGCAGAAAGTTCCCCAGGGAGTGATGAAAGCTATTTTCTCCCGGTCCTCTTCAGCAACCATGATTTGATGGTAACCAACAAAGCAATCCACGAATGAATACATATCATACTGCGCAGTATTGTCGATTAGAATATGGATGAAAGGCACTGGGAAGTTATCCTTGAGGCAGGCTTTTTTCAAATCCTGGTAATCCATACATACTCGTACCTACCCTCCCGGTTTAGGTACGGGGACTATGTTAGATAGCCATTCGGGGTAGGTTGATACCATGATGATCCCGACTTTGAATTGCTTAACGACTTCTTCTTTGACTTTGAGACTCCACTCAGGTTTCAATCGCCTGAGTTTTTCTTTGACTAGTTTGAACCCTTCTTTGATGGGCATTCGATGGATGACAATGTCTGTGGATAGACCGATCATGTCTTCATGTGACCATGTAAACACATCCTAGTACTGTGTTAGGAGTTCGATCAGGTTGGCTTTTCGATTTAGTGTGAGGTCTAAACCTATTTGGATTTCTTTGATATTTTTGGAGGTTCCTATGTTGATGGTGGAGGTTTGGTCCGTGACACCCCCAAATCCGAGTACTTCGTCTCCTCATGATTTGGTGTTCACTTTCTAATATAACATACATCTAGCCAATGAATAATGTAAAGTAACTACAACTTAAATTAAAATAAATAAATCTCCCTTACAACAAGGGTTACAACCTTTGTAAAATAATCCCGGGTTACTCTAACCCTGTCATGAATATAATTAAGTGCAGAAATAAAAACACAACATTCAAGTCTTATTACAATCATTTTCAATTAAATAAAACAAGTCTTCTCTTGCTTTGCTTTCCCTTGCCCTTACTTGTAGACGGAGCATCAGCGTTATCAACCTTAACTGAAATTGTTATTTAATGCAAGAGTGAGCAAACCACAGCTCACTGGAGTTTAACAATAATATATACATGAAAGGATATCTGTCACATAATCTGAATAATATGATTCGCTTCAACAATAAAGAATTGAATAATAATTCTTTCATTGCAATTATAATTCAAAAAACAGAATTTATCTGAGTGTCATAAGACCTTTGAACTCTTGTCCTAGGTTATAAATATTTCTATTTAAACCTTTAACAGTCAATAAGACTATGGACCTTAACTCGTACTTAGGGCGATCAGCCCTTTGTACCATGTATTGTGCACAAACATCTTAACGATATGCGTAGTAACCTCCCCTAGTAAATAGGGTTGTTCAACTCAGTAATTTGAATTCAAGTCCGCACCAAAGAAAGTTTGGTTTGGATAAGCTTACAAGGAAATTTAGAATTCACGTTCATCAACTAAGGATTAGTTGAATCAACTTTCAATAATTCATTAATAAAAGAATTAGGAACTAACATATGCTTTAGAATCAACTTAAAGCATTTAAAATAATAACTGTATCTTACTTGAACAATAAGTTAAGATCATTTCAATTAAATAAACAATTGTCCAATACAGAAATGGAAAGGACATTCTCAACAATAAATATATGAACTCATGATACTGTATAGAATTAACAAGTTTAGGGTTAGAAGGCTTGCCTCAAACGCAAGCTACTTAACATAATTCACGTACTTTAATACTTCCTATACACATTCAATTATAATAATCTAAATCAGTTAACACATAACTAATTCACATAGGTGGTTAACCCTCATGGTTAACTCACTCACATTAAATAAATAATAATTAACCACATATTTAATCATATCACGTACTAGTATAATTAATCGAATAACAACCACATGAATTAAATTATAATTTAAACAATTATAATTTAAATTAAATAATTCATATAATTAAATCAAATTATAATCACATCTTTAATCAAATTATAATTTTTTTTATTAAACATGTACTTTAATTAAAATTTATTAACTAACTTTATGCACTCATATTAATTTAAATTATAATTTAAACTAATTACAATTTAAATTAATCAATCACTTTGGTTGCACATAATTAATTTACATTCATGCACTAATCAACAATTTATAACTTACATTACTATTAATCAAGTTATAAATTACATATTATATTTTATTAACATAATACATTACTGACCATTTAACCTTTTAACGTGCTTTATGAATTAACACATTAACTCCCAACATTTTACATTTTTAAAACAAATTTTATGCCCAACTTCCAGGACCCGCGCGGCCGCGGGCAATTTGGCCTTGGAAGCGGTGCGGCCGCGCCGCGACGCAGACCTGCCTGACAGTTTTCACGAACTTTGTAGATAAAAGCCAAATTGGCTTAATTCTCCACGAGTTCTCAATTAGCAAATAATTTGCATATAAAACTTTACAGAAATAAAGTGCAAAGCTTCTAACATGTTTTGAACACACTGATACAACAATTAACAAGATTACCCGCTTAATTTTTACAAAAATTTTAAAAAAATACCAATGTTAGTGTTCTAGATGAAATTGAACACTGTGAATTTGTTTTGAAACCAATTCTCACAATTCCAATCCCAATCAACTAATTTCTAAACATAATAACATATTCCACAATTAATTTATACAAAAATCAACAATCAACATATATTTTGATTTCTATGAGAAACTTTATTTTTCCCAGACACTTCACTGTGACTTTTGAAAAACATAAATTCTCCATTTATATCATATATATTAATGAACTAAACAACTAATTAAGCATACTATCACATATAGACATGATATGAACACAATTACATATACATATATCCATCATGCTATGCAACTTCCAAAATATATTTTACAGAGAATGAAAATATAAGGATCATAACTTTAAAACAGGTTTTTACAACAATTGTATTTTGAAAATCTTTCCATGGCATACAATTACATATGAAAATATATGAATATCATATATACATAGTCATAATTATACAACTTCATGAAAACATAATTTGACAAGAAGAAATACAACACAGAAGAATTGATTATATGGTTAAGAGTATAATCTTACTAGCTTGAATTGGAAGAAGAGATGGAGATGATGATGTAGAGTTTTCCTCTTATATTCTCAAAGTTCCCTTCTTCTTCTCTGTATTCTTCTTCTCTACTTCCTCTTTTCTTTCTTTGTTTTGTTTTGTAAAACTAATGTACTGATAAAATATACATATAATATATAATATATGTAACTCCCATATAATAAGTGTATACTAACTACTAATTATAACGTAAGTTACAAAATTCAAAAGCCAACTTGGCTTGTTTGGCTACAAGAAAAATTAGAAACTAGTTTTTCTTAACTCCAAACATGGTTTAGGTAATTTAGGTTTAGCTAGTGTAAGGACCCTGTTTGGCAATAGTCCTTTAAAACAAAAGCAAGGGCCTTGTTTGATAAAATCATTTAAAAACTATTTTAATACATACACTTTAATGTCACACTTTAATTAATTAAATATTAATCATCTAATTTAATCAATTAAAATCTAACCTCAATTAAGCACATAAAATTGACACGTAATTATAATTACTCGCTAATTATAATTCATGTAACACTTCATCACATAACTCATCTAATTTAATTCTCTCAATTAAATTAGAACAATAATATAAAATTAATATACATCAAATAAATAAATATTAAACATTCATCTATTTAATATATAACACTTAATTAAATCACTGCATAAATCACATAATTTATTTATTTAACTCAATAAATAAATCACATAAAATATTTATTTAATTCAATAAATATTTAAAATTAAATATTAAAATCTCAATCGTTACAATCTTCCCTCCTTAAAAGGATTCTGTCCCTAGAATCACACATAAAAATTTTCGTCTATTAAATGGTCGAGGTTTGGTTTGGGATTGTCTTCAACCCATTCCTTGATCTCCTCTGGCACCTCATAGTCATCGTCCTCCTCTTGATCAATATCCATCAAGTTGAAGTTTAATTCTACATCTAAGTCGGAGTCATCTTGACAGGTTGGCATCTCATAAGCAGAGACACACACATCCAATGCTTGGTTCATTAATATATACAACTACTTAAACACATGGCATTTACAAAGCATGACAAAAGTTACTGCTCCAGCAGTGCAATCAGAAGTAAGTAGTAAATGAAAGCATGATTAAAGGCAGATGTACTCTCTGCGTGTTTACCCTTTTCGACTTAAGCAAGGGACACTGCTCCAGTTGTCCAGTGTCAGATTCTCATTAATTGGGAGAATCAAGGAATTGTGCTCGTCCGTCTCGTCCTGGATGATGACTGAGACATCCTTGAGAATAGGGCCAAGGCTTTTCTATAGATCATTCCTCTTCTTGATGTGAGGAATTTGGAAATGGTCGTTGTCACTGTCGGGGAATTCATCATTCATACCCTCGTAGTTGAGAATGACTCTCATATTGGCGAATGGGACTCGTCCTTCGTATAGGATCTTTTCTTTTCCCTTTTCATTGTTTGCCTCAGGCTTGAGGGCTTTTCTTTCATGGACAGGTATGATTGGAGGAAATAGTATGGATAATACCACTATAGGGATCTTCCTCATAGGTTTTACCCAGCCGACATTTGTAAGGTTTGGGAGCAGAATTGTAGAGGCATAAGCCTTAGAATGTTTGTGTGGATTCCGGTGGCTTGACCTGGATGAATATCCCAATCCTGCTTTTTCCATCTTACTTGGGATTTGGACTGGCATCTTGATACCTTGCTTATCTTTTCCCAACCCTTCTCCAGGTTGGAAACCCGAAGATACCATCTCTTGGCCTACGGTCATTACTTTAGTGGACACTTTAGGTTTTAGGGCTGGTGCCCCAATTGGTAGATATCGAATATTGCTCACCTCAAAAGCTTAAAAATTTTTAGGTTCAATCCCCGCGTCCAGGCTAATCACTGGCATGTCCCCATGTATATAGGTAAGGTATTCTGGCTTGGCATTGACCGTAATGAGGCTGTCGTTAATGATGTACTTGAGTTGCTGATGGAGGGTGGATGACACAGCTCCTTCCATGTGGATTCATGGTCTGCCCAATAGTAAATTGTATCCAGTGGCAATACTGAGCACTTGGAAGGATACGTAGAAGGTGTGTGGACCAATTTTTAGAGGAAGCTCGATTTCCCCCATAGCCTGGCGGCGAGAACCATCGAAAGCCCGGATGACCATACGACTGGTTTTTTATCCGGTTCAGATTGATCTTCATTCTTTCCAACGTGTCGTATAGACAAATGTTGAGGGAAGATCCTCCGTCAATAAGTACTCCTCCGATCACGTATTCGGAGGACACTACAGCTATATGCAGGGACTTGTGGTCGCCCCTTCCCTCAGCCGGGATATCATCGTCTGTGAAGGATATCACATTGTTGTTGAAAATGTGTTCTATCACGTGACAGAATTTCTCTATGTCTACCGTGTGTGGCAGATGGGCTTCTTCTAGTACCTTCACTAGAATTTTGCAATGGTCTTCTGATGATAAGACCAGATCGAGGATAGACGCTTGCTTGGGTGCATCTTTCAAGCTTTGCACTACCTTGATTTCATTGTGTCCCCTTTTGTTGAGGAACTTTGTGATCTTTTCTTCAGCCACCTTTTCTTTTGCTTTGGTAACTAGTTTAATTATCTGCTGAGGCAGGTATAATGGATTATCCTTTGATAGGATGGCACTGTTGTTTGAAGTAGAGCTTTTAATGTCCCCGTAGTTCCATGGGACCTTCTTCGGACTGATGATTGGATATTGAGGTCTGAAGGGCAAGATTAGAGGCTGAGGTGCAACCAGCTTCACAGGATTTTGGACTTCTTGGACCCTTTTCCCTGTCAGTACCAAGGGTGTGAGGATTGATTCCTTATCGCAGGATATGACAGCCATTGTGTCCTGGTACCATGCATTGGGGATCTAGAGGCTATCTTTATCTGCCAAGTTGAGGATTTGATCTCCTTTGATTAGGTCACCTTTCTCAATCCGATCTTGAATTAGGTTGTGAAGTGCCCCCACATTCTTCCTTATCATGGTCGGGAGAGTTGGAATGGTACTGACATATTTGGTTAGGTTTGAATTTTCTGAATTGAGGGTTTAATGGGGGTAATAGATCTGCAACCATCCCCTTGTTGACCATCATTTGGAGGATTTCTTCCATTGACTGGTTCAGATTGGTGAAATTCCTTTGAAATAAGAATTTTCTACCTTCTTGGTTATACTCATTTTTTAGCATTGGTTGTTCGTGCAACTGGCAATGATCCCTATTGGGAATGGAATTGATTTTCGTCGGAGGAGAATGACTGCCAATAAATTGATGAATTTGCTTCAGCACCTTCCTGGTGAGTTGATGCTGGTAGATGACCAGTTCAGCCAACTGCTAAATCTGTTCCTTAAGAGACTTAACTTCTTGCTCCATCAGGAATCGCTTCTCAAAAGTTTCCCAACTCTCTGGGCTACTAAGATTGGATTGACTTGGTTACCCAACGTAACAGAGGTACTTAGATCCTTCTCCATTTGAGGTGCTGATCATGTTGACATTTTCCTCTTTGTACTGTGGGAGAGGATTGTCTTGGACATGGGGTTGGTCAGGCTTTGTTACCATAATTTCCTCGCTGTCAATCAAGTCTTGAATTTTGTGCTTGAGAGACCAACAGTCCTGAGTATCATAGCCTGGAGATCTAGAATGATAAGCACATTTCTTGTTAGGATCAAAGTTTCTTCCGTTAGTGTTGGTTGGTGGAAGGAGTTGAACAATCTTCTTCTGAGCTATCAGAAGTTTGAACACATTCTCGAGGGAATCCCCTAGTGGGGTGAAATTTATTCGGCGTCTGACTTCCATGTTTTTCTGGAATTGAGGGTTTGCAAGCTGTGCTAAAGCTTGGAAAGGGGTATAGTTCCTCATTTGAATGGGCATGTGGTTTGACTCGCCCCTTGAATTTTGTCCTTATAAAACCAAGGAGACTTCTTCGTCTTTCAACGTATGGACCCTCCGGGGATTACTCGTAATTTTTTGATTGGATATATTCAGCGACATCTTCGAGGGCAGTTAGATCTTTTATCTTCCCTGATTTGAGCCCCATTTCTGCCATCTCGCCATGCTTGATCATTTCAGAGAATGGCTTTCGTATTGCTGCTAGGACCCTCTTATCATAAGGCGCTTCTTGGATATCGACGATGGTCATGACTATTTTAGATTCGGTTATGGCAAGGGTAACTTGTGCTGCGACCCGTCTCCATCGCTGGGCATATTCCTTGAATGATTCAGTGTTCTTTTTCTTGATTTTGGTTATTTGATATCTGTCTGGAGCCAGTTGTGATTGGAAACTGTGACGCCCCCAAATCCGGGTCCCTTCTATTACCTAGGATCCGGTGCAGTCACGATACTACTAGTCAAATATTTACATCTTTTATTCAAAACTTAATGAATAAATTTCACTTATTACAATATAGAAATATAATTTCACTTCATATCCAAGATATTGTATTATGACCCCAAACCTTTTATAAGTTTAAATCTCGGTCATTTACCATTCCTGTCTTACATCATATTCGATGTTTTAAAAATACAGAATAATTTAAACTTTTTCCATCTCCTTTGAATAAAATCTTTTCATTGATTTCATAACTTTGAATCAATTACAAATCCCTGAATCAACTATATGATACGATTCATTCTATTCGAATTACTATATAGATTTTTTCATCTCAACTCGATATCCTCTATGTATTACTAATACATCTATACAACACGACATGTAGCAATCTTTGTAACCACTATCATGTACATCTCCTAGAACCTTAATATGGTTCGAGAGCATATATCTAAATATACAAAAATCTTCGAACTCTATCACGTAGCACGTTGCTCTTATCGTGAGTCCTTAACCTGCAAAAGTGGTTATTTGCAAGAGTAAGCTCGACAGCTCAGCAATTCTAACAGTTTTCATGCATCACATAGTATATCATATCATACTCAGATCATACATTCATATTCAATTAATGTTTACTACGCATGTTACTTCTTATATAACAAACATATCATCAAAGATCAACTTTCAAACATATCTCATATGTAGTTCATATATAAGTTAACATTCTCAAGGCATAATACAATTCAATTAACAGTTATTGAATTCATATATCAAATAGGAAGTGAAAGATTTGCCTGATTCGTAGTTTAACAACTACGACTTAACTGCGTAAAGATATCTGTACTTCGTGTAATCCTACACAGTTATATAATCATGGACTCACATTCGTCAGTTATACACATCCATACATTCTCAATATAATAATAAGTATTACATTATTGTCTAACTTGGTTCTTAGAACCTTGTTTCACTTTCTTCATACGCTTAGTATAGCTAGGTACGTATAGATATATCTTAACCATACAGACTTACTATCATCCTTCATATACATGTATCACACACTTAACTAAAGGTGTTCGACATATATTTAAAACTCATAGATACAAAATCTATATTACTCTTACATTTCTTATAGAATTTATAATTCCCGGGTTTTATATAACCATTACATTTAAACTTTCTGAGTTTACCTTTTCAAAACCCTTGTCACACTTTAAACTTAGTCATGCAAGGCCACTATGTTCATCATGTATACATGTGAGGGGTCAAAATAATGTTAAGACACATGTTCACAATTACTTTTATTATATACGCATAACTAGTACTGATAATTGCTTTAAATCATGTCACATTTATGCTTACTAACTTTCATGATTTCTATCATAGTATGAACACATGTAGGCCACTCTAAATAATGCTAAAGACATTATCATATATGTCCATAAATATCCGAATGTTATCCTAGCAAGTTCATGCACTTTAGTTCTTCGAAAGCGTCCAAGTTTTCTTTGAAAATTGCACCAAGTTAACTTAGTACATGCAAGGCATCTCAACATATAACTCATGTGCATTCGAAACACATATCTAAACCACATAAATGTTCTCACATGGTCAGAATCTAAAAGACATAAGTCTTGGTCAAGTTTATTTCAAAAAGTCTTTATGTTTTTCTTGAAAACCTCTTGGATCCTTCACTCATGTATACTAGTGTATGATTAACACTTAAATTATGTATTTCATGTCAAGATAAACCATACGAGCATGCTTCCAAAATTAGAATGTACATATGTTATACATATGTCAAAGTTCACATTTAAAACTAAAATTTTCATTTTAAAACTATAAGTTTTTCCTTAAAACATACGCTTTCCATTTCATGATATACATTCTAACATTGTTAAAATCATGCATGTTGTATCAAAGTATGCATGTTGTTTATGTCCACATGCTTGCTCTATGCGGTAACAACCAAGCTAGAAGAAACAGACTGCAACAGAAAACAAAATTCTAGAATCTGGAACCGGCGCAGCTGCGCCGCTGGCCAGTATAAAACAGGCGCAGCTGCGCAGGGCTCCGGCCAGGGGCAGAGACAGTCTGCTTTGGCAGAACTGCAAACCCAACTCATAAATTTCATAGCAATTTCGATCCTAAACTGCTATAATACATTTCTAACATGCTTGTAATTCTTTTAACAATCTAACAAACATATTCATAATCCACTAATCAATCAATACATGATTACTTCAAAAATCAAGAAATTAGAATTTTCAGAGAATTAAATGTCAGTTAGTTATACCCTTTGACTGAAATTGTTGCTACAATGGTTGTCACAATGCTGCTACACTAACTTCCCTCACTGTTATCTCAGAATGCTAACACTGGTATATAACTCACTCTCTATTCACATTCTCCAAAATTTCCAGCAAAAGAAATGAGAAGAGAAGAGCTTATACTTATAGGCAAATGAATAACCAGACATTGCAATTTTACCTCAGATTAAACCAACAGATTGTATGTTTGTATGATGGTGGTTGAGAGTTGGTAAATCTCATCATGAATCCCACACCCTTTCCAATTATTAGCTAGCTTGTGATGAAATTGAGAAGAGTAGAGTAGCCATGTGGGTTCACGTGAAGAAGAAATGGGCACTCAATGTTGGACAAGGAAAGAACTCATCAACTTGCGTACAAAATTCAACATACTAATGTTATATATATATATATATATATATATATATATATATATATATATATATATATATATATATATATATATATTCTACCACTTACTAAGGCTATATCACAATTTTATAAACACATAGGTTATAAAATATATATACACATTCATTTCATATAGCTTAGGTCATGAATGAAATTTCCAATGACAATGTATCAAGTAAGGTTACACATAGATATACATCACATATATTCCATGTACATTTTCTTAATACCGAATCTAATTCAATTGAGTATTATTATTATTACTCATCATAACTGTTATTATTATAATTATAATAACTTATTGCATACATTATCAATTAACAATGGTTATTGATATTACTATACATCAATGTTTATTCATACACTTATTGTCACATAAACACTTACTATTATGTAACTCACATAATGCAATTAATCTTACTATATAGTTTATATATATATAATATAGTCACATTAATGTTGCACTACACTTTATATAACATATGCGTAACTACAATATGTTATACTCTTAATAATCACATCCTTTGCACATATCAACTAGTTGAGCAATTATAATCATATTAATAATCTACTCGTTTATATATTATTATACTCAATGATAGTTAATTAATTAATAAAATATTAATTAATTCATCCCTCATCAACCAATGTAATTATTAATCTCCATAACAATTAATTAACATTTATATGGTTAATTATCACATTAGATAAATATAAATCTTATTATATTTATAACCAATATACTTATTATCATGCTATCAATCGCAATAATAATAATTCAACATACCATTATAATAAAAATTAACAATTAACATAGATTAATTATTTAATTAATAATTCCTCTATCCATGAATTAATTAATTCATCATTGAATCTATTATCGTGACATACAAGGCATTTCTCACAAGCTCAATCTTAAGCTTATTATTACTTCCACCACACTTAATATCCTTTTAATATAATGTTGGTGTGACTCAAGCATTTAAATGCTAAGCTACCTCAATTATTTATACACTTTCATAATATGTATAACCTTTACGCATATAATAATTAATATTTACTCTATTATTTATTTGTAAAGTCTATGGTAAAATAATAACTTAAGTTATTTAATACATTAAAATAACTCAGCTTTTTTTTATTAATTAACTCTCTTGGAAATACATTACTATTATAACAACTACGTATTCCACCATAACATGACATAAAATATTATGTTTTCTCCAATTAAAGGCATTCATTATTAGAAAATAATTTACTTATTGTCTCAAGATATTATTCGTAATATAATATCTATTAAAAATAATTATATGCATGGAACATGTATATATATTATATATAGAAAATAGATAATAAGTTTATTTTCTATTATAATAAATTATTTCCATCAATTTATTTACATATAGCAAATATGTTTTAATATATTTACCATATTAATTAATTATACCTATTACCCCATACAAAACATATAAGGTAATAATATTATTCAGAAATAATATTTTCTCCTTTTATTAAAATAATTCAATATTAGAAATTATTTTAATATCCTTTATTAGAAATATATAATAACTATTTCTCTTTCCTTTCTATAAATTGCCACAACACAACTTCTTTAATCTATACATTTAATCATATCTCAAATATTAAATATTCATTTAAATATATAATGATTTTCATCTCCCTTTAATAACGTATATATATTTATTAACATTATTCGCACATTAGACTTTCTCACATATTACCATTCTAAGTAATATATATAAAAGTACCAACTATAATTTCATATCTAACACATATATTAGTTCACTCATTTACTTAAGTAAATTGAACCCTGTACTATATCACCTTTCTTAATTAAGGTTTAATATTCACATTATATTATTCTATAATATAATCTTTCAATTCAATATAATTTAATCAATATGTATTCTTGTTAGTTAATTCCCGTAACTAATTCATGCCTTACTTTCTCAATCCATCCATGAATAGCTTAACTGCTAATAATAACCTATATTACATCATACTATTCACTAGTACATATATTATTCAAGAAAAAGGTGATTATTCATTAAAAATATTTAATATCACCAACTTACTATGATAAAATAATTCTATAAATTATTTAATATCGATAGGAAATCTTATCCACCTCCTTTACCTCAACTCAATTGTCTAAAATATATATTAATAATATATCTATTAATCACAAAATAACATATTACATAGTTCATATTACCCTATGTAACACCATACTTCATTCCTCATAACACACATATATCTATTCGAACCCAATACATGTCTTAAGAATTTTATTTATTAAATTCTCATTTTAATAATTTCTTGAAAATTCGGGTTCTTACAGAAACTGTATTGGCTGAGGAAGGCATGGGCCAGCTCTTCCCAACTATGAATTTTGGAGTTGTCCAAGCGGGCATACCAAGCTCTGGCTTCTCCGATTAGACTCTTCTGGAATAGTTGCATTCGAAGTTTATCGTCCTCAGCATAGGATCCGAGTTCTCCGATGAAGACTTTCAGGTGTGTGTAAGGATCCCCCATTCTGTCATATTTCTCGAATTCAGGGACTTGAAATATTTTGGGATACCGAGCCCCTAGGAATATGTAGAGGTCAGAGTAAGTAACACTGCCAAACGCCCCAGTTCCTTTGATAGACCGGAGGGTTTCTTCCATCTGTTGCATTTTCTTAATAATGTCACCAGCTTCCGGTTCTTTGACGAGGGGGTGATTTCAGGAGTTTTATTGGTGGTGTCCTTGTTTTGTGGTCCAGGAAACTGAGTTTCGGCCTTTTCTACATCTTGACTGCTAGCACCACTACCAGATGTTCCTGGTTCTTTATGATCTTGAGACTGTTTCTCTTTAAAGGCCTTACTTTGTTCTCATAGAAAACTGGCTAGCTCGGCTATCTGATTTTTCAGTCCTTCGAATTCTTCCCTGGAGACAGGGGTGGGTTCTGGTGGAGCACTTGAAGCCATGTCCGCGGAGGGACTGAATGCTTTCTTGAATTTAGATCTGGTGACAGGACCAATTTTTACACTACAACACAACGTAGGAGTGTTAATTTCTTGAGGTAGGTAAGGGTTGGATGCATGATGTGTTTTTTAGTGTTTATCCTACAAAACCGAGGTTAGTTGTTTTGATGGCAGGATGACATGTATTTAATATGGAAAGTAAATCTTTCATTATTGATATTTACATTGGGCTCCTCAGAAATTGAAGACTTGACATGGAATTGAAAGAGGAAGGTATGAAGAAACTTCCCTTCAGATTTGGTTAATCAGAGGCCGACCTATCTTAGGTTGCTCTCGCGGCTTTTGTTTAGGCATGAAGGCTCCCAGATCATCGCAATCTACTAGAAGGGAATTTATTCCGATCGTTCAACTGGAGCGAATCTGAGTGGTGTATTTTCATGAGGCACCCCCAGAGACTTAATATTCCCCAGAGTCATTACTTAACACCGACCGGGTTATCCTCCTTGTGAGAGGAACACACAACATAAATTCTTATACATCGTGCCTTACCGTTTATGCATGTAATGATAGTTGGGTATGAAGCACTAAAGTAGGAAAGCATTCAATCACATTCATTTAATGTAAAGAAGCAGCATTTACTCTTCCATTGACTGTGGAGACGCAGGATTTCACGCATTCAATAGTTTTGAAAGGGAAATGTTTGAAAAGATTAGAAAGTGGCTTAAGCCCTCTACTGTCCCCAGCAGAGTCACCACCTATCGACGTTGGAAAATTTAAGAACCCCGCAGGTCGGTTCATAACCCGGGTTTCCTCAAATCGATCTTCCTAAGTTCTTTCTACCCTCACTCTTTTTATTTAGGAAAAAGGTTTTGAAGGGTTTTTTAGGAAAGTGGCCAACATATTTTTTTATGTCGACGATTTGAACGTTTAGAGTTGCCAGTTGGTAGATTGGAAAATGGTTGTACCAACTCAATCGAATTTAATTTGAAAAGAGGCCCAATTGTTGGACATTGTCAAAACTTGATCTTTGAAATCAGAGTTTTGAGTTCGGGGGCTTGGTTAAGTGTGGGGAAGGTGTTAGGCACCCCACGACTCCCGTGTAAACACGGTACCGCATCTTTTCAATATTTCCCTTAAAACTGTTGCATGAGTGAATGCTGTTTGAAAATTGGGCATTTTGATTTGATTGATTGAAAGCTTTGACAGACTTCGTTGAGCCTATATACGAAGGGTTTGATTTGATTTGAAAATCAGTCTTTGATTTGATTTGCAAAAAGCATTTAATTTGGTTTACAAAAGCTTTTCTTTTGATTGAAAATGATGTATTGAAAACTAGTTTATCAAACCCTTACGCTGCAATAGGAATTGAAGCGTATCGCTACTTTCAATTTTTTCTATCTTTATAGTCTTAAGGCTGCATGTGAATGGTCATTTTGCCAGGCTGCGAAACATCCTCAACCACGGAAATATACATGTGTCGGTCTCCTCATGTGTATGAAAACCATCGGAGGGACGCTGACACGACAATTGACATTTCACTATGATGAGACCTTAAATTCGGATAACCGTTTTAAGGTCTGTGTATGTACATTTTATAGAAAAACTGGTAGGGTACATCTGTAAACTGGAGTTTGTCCATCGTGGGAATCAGATCCCGATCGATTTTATCATGAATCCCATGATTCCTAGGCTCACATATGAGTAGCCCATAAACCTGCACTGTTCAAATTTGCACAGAAATGGATATATATACATCATCACGTCGCAATAGAACCAAAGATTCATCAATAAATCCTGGTTGCGAGTGGATAAAGCGTCTTGTTCCCACTAGATAGCGATCTAAGGGACACGAGTTTGCTTTCAAAGCTTAAACTATAAAAAATAACTAGATTTAAAGGAATCTCAGCCATTCTAGCTTCCAGGTTCTATCGGGACCTGTTTGAACCATTAAAAGCTATAATTGGCAAGATTTGGACAAATCTAGTCCTCCGACAAATATGTTAGTGCAGATTCATATACAAATGACTGTTAAATGCAGCAGTTGAATAAATTTGAGTAAAGAAATATATATAATTATATATATACAAAAGTAGTAAAAGGGCGATGGGCTTTCACTCGCAAACCCGGACTAGAATTGAAATATATATGTTTATATAAAATAACTGTAAATAGCCACGAAATAATCCAGGATGTGACAGAAATGAAATACATATATATATATATATATATAGAAAAACAGTAATAAGGGCGATGGGTGTTCACGCCGGTGCTCGTACTGGAATTGAAATAACAGAAAAGTAGTCAACCAGTGACTGGGGAGAGCACCCAGTATGGGGAAGTGTGCACAAGCAGTAAAATGGCCACGAAGTAATCCAGGCCGGACTAAATATATATATATATATATATATATATATATATATATATATATATATATATATATTGACAGAAATATAGTTAACCAGGACTGATATGAGCACCAGTGATGGTAAAATTCGCTTATATATGCGTAAATATATATAAAAGCGATAAACTACCACGGATTTAATATTCGGGCTTGACAGAATTGAAATTTTTGTCCATTTGCAGTTAAATATATACAAAAAAGGGCCAAACCTGGATTGAGAAGACAATCCAGTCCGGCGGAGTTACTAAAAATGTGTGTGCTAGTGCATTGAGGCTGCTGAAGCTGACAGATCGTCAATCCGAGTTGTAAAAATGCAAAAATTTGCGTTTATGTACAGAAATATACCAAATTTTGACCAAAACAACCACGGAACTAAGTTCTGGGCATATTTAGAAGATGAAACTTTGTGTGCAAGTGGAAAATAGTGCAAAGTAGTAGTATTGACTTTTTAATCGTAAAATTAATTACAATGGACTGCAATACGGGCTTTTTGTCAAATCGTAGGCTCTATACGTCCAAATCTACCGGTTATGTAGTCATATACATAATTCACATAAGTTATAACATATTCCACTAGTGTATTAACTTAATAGCCCTAATTGGCTTAATAAGTTATAAACACTCACATAATCATATAAGATAATCTAATAGGTTGAGACATATTTCATAAATTTTCTTAGAATAGGTCACTAGTATATAGGTAAAATACTATGACAATTAAATAAAGATAACCCTTTAGGTTATTAAATTCAAATACCTAATTTATATATTAGGTCCCCAAACTTTATAAGTATCGTAGTACCTTATCCTTAATATTCCTTCAAGTACATATAAATTCATTTCTAGGATTTAGAAATTTTGTAATCCATGTTTTCTCTATTCTTATGCAAATAGTAAACCATATAGGTTTTACTTAATTTTTTTATTTAAATCCTCAAATTCCTATCTATGTTTTATTCTTTATCCTTTATTTTAATCATTTAAGATCTTATAAATTTTCGAGTTGTCACATATAATCATTAGATATTCTACTCTTCCATTAGATTAGATAAACCCTAGATTAGATTAGATCTTTGGAGAGTGAAGCTCTTGGAAGCATTGGAGATTCAGATTGGAAGCTCTAGAATTCAAATTTGTTCATATCAAACCCTAAATTCTCTTCTTATCTCTTTGTATCTTTCAATGTTTATTCAATTGTGGATTATGGATTTCACTTCAATCATGAATTAAACTCCATTTTGAGATTATAATGGATCTTGTTGTGTAGTTTATTTTGATATGCTTCCTTGTTAGTCTTTTTAATTGTTATTGGATTGTCTATTTTGATTTCTGTTGAAATTCTTAATTGCCTAGCTAACAATTACTGTGATAACCCATATGAAATTGAGCAACAGATTATGGGTTTAGATATGATCATAATAGCATGTGTTTGTGTGTTCTACATGACGTTGGAATTCATGATTCGTGCCTAGGATAGAGATATACCGAAGCACTACATGTAATCTAATAAGAACTTGCCCTTAAATCCTCTTTAATTATAATTCACATAGAGATATAGTGAGTTAGTTAATTAAGGTGTTCAACTTGATTCTATCATCTGTGCATTTGATTTGATTTGGGTATGGTACATCGAGAGATGACCATATTTTACCTTCGTGTTCTTGATTTACAATCTATGATAATTAATATGGCTTAACGGGAAGTGTATTGATTTAGATGAAATAATAGGTGAAATTGTAGTCTCATATCTTCAGTATGTAGTTTCATTCTAGGGATAGTTAGTATTAGTTTAATTGCATATTATTATTCAAAATACTAAATCCATCGTCGAAATAAGATTAAGTTGATTACGGGTTAGTGTTTGGTTATTCTTGTTAAATAATTCTCCGTGGGAATGATATTCTACCTACTCTTTATTACTTGTTGACCGTATATACTTGCACGCATATATTGACCGTAAAAACAACCAACAAGTTTTTGGCGCCGTTTCCAGGAAATTAGTTTAAAATTTTGGCCAACATTAGCTTCAATCAAATTAGTCTTACTTTAAACATTTTATTTTATTTTATTTTTAATTCTCTTCCTATATTTCTATCTTTTTAGGTACCATGGATGACTTTGGTTATCAATGGCCATATACGAGAATGACTCAACTAAGAGAAGCAGGGATTGATGGACTCAACGCAATTTTGGCATTATCAACACAACTTGAGACACTTTCGAGGAATTTGGACGTTGTTGCAACCCAACGTATTCGAAAGATAGCAGTTACTTGTGATTATTGTGCTGGCAATCATCCGAGTCATCAATGCACCGTAAATTTTGGACCAATACAGTATGGGGGTGATTACCTCAGCAACTATGCTGATCCCAATTATCACCCAGATTCTTCATGGAGCTATAATTATCAAGACCAATACTGTGCTCTAAGTCCAACATATCCACAGAAATTTTCATGTCCACCTTCATTGCCATAAGAAGAAAAGTTAAATTTGAAGGAATTCATATTTAAGCTCTTAGCAAACCAAG
This sequence comes from Panax stipuleanatus, assembly GCA_020205555.1. NCBI lineage: Eukaryota > Viridiplantae > Streptophyta > Magnoliopsida > Apiales > Araliaceae > Panax > Panax stipuleanatus. The sequence continues at coordinate 36,223,366 of CM035125.1, forward strand.
AGGAGATGATGATGAGTCGGGAAATATGGAGCAAAAATTTTCAGAACCAGATGGAACAACTCATCAATATTTCAACCAATGGTCCTCAATACATGAATTCTAAAACTGAAACAGAAAATTCAATATTGGAGGATTTGTGGTTCAAGTTCATAGCGTCAACTGAGGAGAGGATGATTGAGCAAGAGATATCAATTCGAAATCTTCAGAATCAGATAGATCAAATGTTCAAAGCCTTAAACAACTGTCCTCAAAACAATTGGTTCTATAACATGGATTCTGAGACTGATGGAGAGCCCGAGTTGAATCTGCAACTGGATAAGCCACAAGAGTTTGCAAAAGGGGAGACAAGTGGTGATAAGGACAATGAGGACATCAAAGATCTATCTTAAAGTTCTAATGAAGATGACCCTATTCTGTTAGTGCCCCAGGTGCCTTCTCCAACACAAAAAAATAATCCAGTAATTTTTGCAAAACTATACCCCCTTAGTAGTCACGTCGTTGGCAATGCTCTTTATGACATGAGAGCTTGTACAAATTTGAATCTATTGTGGGCCGAGGAAAAGAAGGTAAAAGAAGAGCCCATTGTGTTTGACAATACTCAATCCCCCAAGCTAATCACAAACACAATGGAGGAAGCACCTAGCTATGTGACATTCAAAATGGGGATACTTATCTATAAAAAGCAAGCTAGGTCACTTAAAATTCAATAGTTATCACTGCGGGGAACCTACCAAAAGCTACATTGCTCCTGATGGATGGAGGGTTCCTAAATTATCAAAGAGGAATTGGATAGCATTGACAAGAAAAAGTTCGGCTAAAGGACTATAAAATAAGCGCTCGATGGGAGGTACCCCATCCAATCCAATCTTTCTCCCTCATTGTTTAATTCTTATTTACATAACCACTCATTTCTCCCTCTATGTTTAATTCTTCGTAGTTTTGATATTAAGTAGAATTTTTGGTAGATTATAGTAGTATTAATAGGTTGTTTTGTGATCCTCCCAGGTTCAACTCAATTGCTATGAGGATGAATGGTCATAATAGAAGTCAAAAAAATAATGTGCACTGCAAGTGTTTCTAAAAAGGGATGGAAGACTAAATTGGAGTGCCAAATAAGTTTGGGGGGGATTGCAGGTCGAATTCATAAGGCATTAAAGAAGTCCACGCTCAGTTCCCAACTTTTGGATCCATCAGGACTAATCCGCTGCCTGATACACCATCGGATCATGAGGAGGCGGACGAAGATGATGATGCCACTTGGGGGAGTAGTCTTTAACTTTTTATTACAATGAGGGCGTTGTTCGTTTTTAGTTTAGGGGGATTGTTCTTCTTTAGGGTGCATATTAGTATGTTAATTTGTATTACATATAGTTTAGTTTTTACTCATATGTTGCATCTAACAAATTGAGAAAATTAAAATATTTCAAAAATATTTGTTAATATTTGTTTTTAATTGTTGTATTTAGTTAGGTCATATTGCATGAATCCAAGTTTCTAGTTTGTGTGAAATTCATTTGGCCTATGAGGAGATTGGAACTGCATGATTTTTGATCAGTTTTGATTACTTATGTTTGGTTGTAATGTTATAGCATGATGTGAATTTTAATCTGTTTGAAACTGATGTAATCGAATAGCACTTTAGAGTATCCATTACGATTTGCTCTGTTTAAATGGTCACATAATTGTCTTCTTTTGGGAAATTTGTGTTTTAATGATAGAGATTTAGTAGATAGTTAGCTATGGCTAGATGATGCAAAAGCTTAAGTTTGGGGGAAAACAAAGGGTATGCATGCTACATATATAAAAAAGAAAAGAAAAGAAAATGTTGAATAACCACTTTGGCTAGTTTAATTCTGTGGCATTTGATACTCGAGTAAGTATGCCCTGTGGAATGTTTCTACACCAAGCGCCCTAAAGCCATCTGGCTTGGGAGTCGTTGGCCGAAAGCTCGCTACACCGGTATCACTGAAAAGCCTAAGAGAACTAGACATTGCATAGTCAGGTGTAAACACGGGAAAGTGCGAATATCTCCCTCGTGAGTAAATAAAAGCATAATAAACCTCTTGTTGACTCTTAGCTTGGTTGATGCATAGTCTTGGTTGGAGCATAATTTATTTATTGCCTTTCTTGAGTTAAAACTGTGTTTTTCCCTCTAAAAAGCATATTATGTGAAGTATGTGTTCTGTACCAAGTTTAATGGTTGCAAAGCACACATACACTACATCAGTGATGACATGTTTTGATTTGAAGAATAATATGCATTATGGTCTTGTTCTTTGTTGGATTCTCTGTTTGATGATTTTTTAGTTTCTCTGAGGTAATTCTTGTGAACGTCATATCTTCATAGTATTTGGATTCCTTATCATTTAGAGTATATTGCATTTTGTTTAGTTATTTGCATTGCATTATATGTGTTTCTTGCGGACAAGTAACGGTTCAAGTTTGGGGGTATTTGTTATATCGATTTTATACCTAGTTATCCGGTATCTATTACTTGAATTAGTTTCTTAAACCTATGTTTCCTAGTTACTTTGCATGCATTTTGTGTTCATTTTGTAGATCTTATGCTTGGGAACTATGCGAGCGACTATTGGTGTAAAAAGGCAAGGAAATATAATCCGGACATCATTTGGGCTTTCATGTTCATTTTATGTTCTTGGCTTGGAACTTAGGTTTTATTATAGAGCTTCTTCTTAACTTTCTAGAACATCTTGAATCATCCCAATCGGAGTTCGGATGCGAGAGTTATGACCTTTGTACCTATGGACGTTGAACTTCAATGTTTTGGGTTGCCATTGCACAGCTGTCACTTCGATCCCAATTTCGACCTTTATTTGTCCATTATTTCTCCATTCTCAAAGAGTGAAAGTTGTAGATCTCGTCGATATCTTCGATTTGACAGGTGGCAGGCTTCGTAACTCTATCTGAATCAAAAGTTATGGCTGTTCTACCAGAGGACACTGCATCAGAAAATCTAGGGCGCGGCGGCGCCCATTTCTAGTACATTTTGAGCACGCCCGCTCTCTTCCCTGGTCCAAGAAAATGCTATCTGCTACTAGCGCACCCGCGCCCAACTCCATGCCATTTTCAGCGTGGCAACGCCACTTCACGAGATGAACAAATTTGACTTTTTCATTAAATAGTGCAATTGAAGCTTAACTTGGACAAGGAGTCATAGGCTTACAAATAAAGACATATCAGTATGTAATAGTGTATTCCATCTTGGGGGATCATCATCTTGTATATATAATCATTAGATATTCTACTCTTGCATTAGATTAAATAAACCCTAGATTAGAATAGATTTTTGGAGAGTGAAGCTCTTGAAAGCATTGGAGATTCAGATTGGAAGCAAAAGAATTCGAATTTGCTCATCTCAAACCCTAAATTCTCTTCTTTTCTCCTTGTATCTATCAATGTTTATTCAATTGTGGATTATGGATTTCACTTCAATCATGAATTAAACTCCATTTTGAGATTATAATGGAGCTTGTTGTGTAGTTTATTTTGATATGCTTCCTTGTTAGTCTTATTAATTGTTATTGGATTGTCTATTGTGATTTGTGTTGAAATTCTTAATTGCGTAGCTAACAATTATCGTGATAACCCATATGAAATTGAGCAACGAATTATGAGTTTAGATCTAATCATAATAGCACATGTTTGTGTGTTCTACATGATGCTGGAACTCATGATTCGTGCCTAGGATAGAGATATACCGAAGCACAACATGTAATCTAATAAGAACTTGCTCTTAAACCCTCTTTAATTATAATTCACATAGAGATATAGTGAGTTAGTTAATTAGGGTGTTCAACTTGATTCTATCATCTGTGGATTTGATTTGATTTAGGTATGGTACATCGAGAGATGGCCATATTTTACCTTCGTGTTCTTGATTAACAACCCATTATAATTAATTTATCTTAATGGGAAGTGTATTGATTTAGATGAAACAATAGGTGAAATTGTAGTCTCATGTATTTATTATCTAGTTTCATTCTAGGGATAGTTTGTATTAGTTTAATTTCATATTATTATTCAAAATAATAAATCCATCGTTTAAATAAGATTAAGTTGATTACGGGTTAGTGTTTGGTAATTCTTGTTAAATAATTCTCCGTGGGAACGATACTCTACTTACTCTTTATTACTTGTTGACCGTATATACTTGCACGCATATATTAATCGTGAAAATGACCAACAAATAGCACAGTTAAATGGTGTACCTGAAAGGAAGAAATCAAAATTATTTGATATGGTTCGATCCATGATGAGTTTTACCGATCTTACAGTATCATTCTGGGGCTATGCCCTAGAAGCGGCTACATACCTACCAAATAAGGTCCCCTTAAAATTCGTCCACAACACTCCATATGAGATGTGGACAGGGAGGAAACCTAGTCTTAAGCATGTTAAGATTTGGGGATGTCCAGCTTATGTGAAAAGGTTTCAAAATGATAAGCTTGGGACAAGATCTGATAAGTGCACATTTATGGGATATCCTAAAGAAAGTTTAGGATACTATTTCTACAATCCTACTAAGCAAAAGGTGCTTGTTGCAAAACACGTTGTCTTCTTGGAAAAGGAGTTTATCCTTGAAGGGGCTAGTGGGAGAAAAATAGATCTTGAAGAAATTTAAGAACCACAAACCACTACAGATCAAGTAGATGAACCTGTCCAAGCAGAAGAACCTACTGTACAACACCCTATTCAAAAATCTGGAAGGATACCAAAGATACCTGAAATGTATGGATTGGTTAAGGAGGATGACGATGAGGTACGCATCATAAATGACGGTGATCCATTGAATTACGAACAAGCTATGAGTAGTAAAAACTTAGAGAAATGGCATAAAGCCATGAAATTCGAGATGGACTCCATGTATGAAAACCAAGTATGGACTTTGGTTTTAGCACCTGAGGGTATTAAGCCTATTAGGTGCAAATGGGTCTTTAAGAGAAAGACTGGAGCGGATGGCAAGGTAGAGACCTATAAGGCCAGACTGGTTGCAAAAGGTTTCAAATAAAGGCAAGGAATTGACTATGATAAAACCTTCTCACCAGTTGCTATCCTCAAGTTCATACGAATTTTGCTTGCGATTACAGCTTATAACGACTACGAGATCTGGCAAATGGATCTGAAAACTGCCTTCCTCAATAGGAAACTTGAGAAGGATGTGTATATGATACAGCCATATGGTTTTATTTGAACGGTTGGAACAAACCAACTCTGTAAGCTACAACGATTCATTTATGGATTAAAGCAAGCTTCTCGAAAGTGGAACATCTGTTTTGATGAGACAATCAAAGAGTTTGATTTTATCAAAAATAAGGATGAACCATGTGTGTACAAGAAGGTTAGTGGGAGCGTTGTATCATTCCTTGTACTATACGTTGATGATATATTACTGATATGGAATGGTTTTTCGATGCTACAGTCGATTAAAATATGGTTATCTAAACACTTCTCCATAAAGAAATTAGGAGAGACATCCGATATTTTGGGGATAAAGATCTATAGAGATAGATCTAAAAGGATGATTGGCTTGTCCCAATGAACGTACATTGACACGATGCTAAAGAGGTTTAGCATGGAAGATTCAAAAAGAGGTCTCATGCCGATGAGCTATGGAAGACATCTCTCCAAGAAACAAACCCTAAAGACACCTGAGGAGAGAGATCGTTAGAGTAAGATACGTTATGCTTCAGCAATATAATCTATCATGTATGGTATTATATGTACTAGATCAGATTTAGCTCATGCACTTAGTGTAACTAGCAAATATCAGTCGAATCCAGGTGGAGAGCACTAAAAGGTAGTGAAAAATATCCTAAAGTACTTAAGAAAAACTAAGGATGTATTTCTTGTCTACGGTGGGTCTGAATTGAAACTACAGAGCTATACAAACTCAAGTTTTCAAACAGATCAAGATAACAGCAAATCCATTTTGGGGTATGTATTTACCTTAAACGGTAGCGCAGTGAGTTGGAAAAGTTCCAAGCAGCAAACAATTGTTGTTTTCAGTGATAGAGGCAGAGTACATAGCTGCAAATGAAGCTGCAAAGGAAGCCATTTGGATGAAAAAGTTCATAACTAAACTTGGCGTGGTTCCAAGCATTAGAGGAGCAGTACCTTTATTCTGTGACAACACCAGAGCTGTTGCACAGTACAAGGAACCCAGGTCTTATCAAAAATCCAAACATGTGTTGCGGCGATTTCATTTGATTAGAGAGATCATTAAAAGTGGAGATGTCACCCTTAAGTGTGTGGACACTCAAAACAACATTTCAGATCCATTTACTAAAGCTTTAACACAATAGCAGTTTGATCGTTACTTAGAGAATATGGGTATGAGATACTATGGCGATTAGCTTTAGTGCAAGTGGGATATTGAAAGTAGTATGCACACAAGCCAAACATTTTTGATATAATGAAGCATTTACTTTGTACCAATCTTATTCATTTATTAATAAAATAATTATTTATTTAAAGGCGTTTATAATATCTACATAATGCTATGTGATAAACCTATAATTTTAAGCAATGTTTTTATAACAATGATGATGATTATACTAATGAGATCAAAATTCTTAGATAGCTTAAAACTAAAATAATTCCCAATCGATGGATTACTAAATAGTAGATTTGTAACGCCCGAGAAAATTCGGATTATTATCTGAATTAATTTTTATTTGATTATATGAATTAAATGAAATTATATATTTATTAGACTAAGTAAGCTGTTTGATGGTCGTTCCATGACCTAGAATGTGCAAATGTGGTTAGGATTCTAGCTGTGAGCTAGAATTAAATGATTTGAATTTTCATGACGAAAATAAATATTTTTTGAGAAATTTCTGTAAAATTACTATTCATCCATTTATGCTCGAGAATTATTTTTGAATTTTCGAGAAACGCATAATGATAGAATCCTGAGACGAGATGGAATATCCAATAATATTTCAGTTATGGCAAACAAAGTTTTCGCTTGAGGACTTAAAACCTTAATGGTTAGGGAAAGTGAAATCTAAGAAAGAAAAAGCTTAAGTGTAATAAAAATGATTATTATAAGTGAGGAATACGATTATAATACTAGTTATTATATGAATATAGTATGAAGATTAATACGACGTATAATACGATTATCATATGAGGTATATACGAAGAGAATACGAGAATTATACGATAAAAATACGAATAAGTCTTAATGGATTAGACTTTGTCAAGCCCGATTGAATAATGAATGAGGCCCAATGATGAATTATATCAAGGCTCAAAGATAAATTAAATCAAGCCCAAATTTAGGCTCGATGTGAATTAATTCTAAGCTCGAACCAAGAATCGAACCTGTGTGTCGCACCGATGGGTCGCCAGGTGGATAAAACCCATAGGGCAACCTATATGGGTCCCTCATGGAGCACATGGGCCGTCTAAAGGAGGTGGGCAAGCTTCATTGGGAAGCTTGGTGAAAAGTTAAGGAGGTGGAGAATAGTAGGGAGGTTTCCCTATTGACCATTTTGCCTTAAGCCTTGATTTTCTATAAATAAGAGGCTTAAAAGTTCATTAGTTGTTTTATCAACTTTGAACACTTATATTGAGAGAGAGAGAGAGAGAGAGAGAAGAGCTTTAAAAAGGAATCACGGAGAAGGAAAGTTAATTAGTTCAACAAACTATAAAGAACGCGAAGAACGCGAAGGTAAAACATGTAAACCCTAGCCTTAAATTCACTTCTATTTAATTCTTATAGTGAAGTGAATTGGTGGAGCATGTCTCTTCCGGAGGAATAAGGATGGCTATTAGCGAACAAAAACATTAATAAACCATGTATAAGCGAGAATCATAATCGAATGATTAAGCATTAATCAAAGAAAAAGTATAAAACTTAGAGCTTGTTGTTGATGGTCAATTGAAAACCATAATGTAATAGTTAGGTGCAAATTGTTGGTTAGGAAATTAGATGATTGACCAATGGACTGATTCCATTTAGTTTGGCATAAAAATCTCGTGTAGCGAAGTTATGGCAAAATTTACGTGAAATGATGTTAATCGTCGAAATCGTAGTTAACTAGGATTCCCAGAACGATAGTGAAAAGTCATCGTTAAACTTAGAAACCTAGGATTTCGTTGGCGTATCGAAGAACTATAATATCCAAGAATTTTCTAAATAATATTCATAATTAAATTAATTAAAGCTGAATATTTATTTTAATATAGATATATATTTTTGTGACATGGAATGGGATAATTCAATTGAATTGAATAAGTATATGATAATTGGGTAATATGGTGGAATTGATGAAAAGCTTAACTTAAAGCTTATGAGAATTGCCTAGTGTAGCATAATGAAAGATTAAGAAATTCATTAAGTAAATTAATGAATGAATGAGTTAATAATGAGATTGATTAGTATTATTATATTAAATTAATGAGTAAATGATTAAATAATGTGATAGACTAATTTCTACTATTATTAATTTATTGTTATGTGCAATAACATGTATTGTGTGACCATATATAATAAAGTCACTTCATGCATTAAATATAGTATAAGGTGTGACATTGAAAAGTGAATAATTGCTATCCAAAACTATATTGTAAAAGTAAGTTGAATTAAATAATTATCTAATAAAGAAGCTTATGTGACATCATAATGTGTGGTGGGACAATTAAATGTATATTTTAAATATATGGAGGAAAAATAATTTCAAGTGAATAAATATTTGCTACTAACTATTATTTCCATATTCATGTGTATTTGGAATAATAAATATTTATGGAACTAATGGGTTGTTAATACCCAATTGAATTATATTCAGACTTATTGTAAAAATTATTTGGACTAACACAATGTACATGGATTATATGACTTTGTATATATATACTCCCAACTTATCACAATGTAATAACATTAACTCATTAAAGTTACACTTGTAAACCAAAAAGGAATTAAAACCTAAGTAAGTTAGTTCCCATATTGCAAATGTTGAGTTCTAATAGGAGTGTCCCATAATTAGTGTCTCATCTTCTCTCATTCACGTGTATAGGCCTTTGGAGCCTCTTCTTCATTCTCTACATTTGAAATTTATGAGTTTTAGTTCAAATAGTGTGTGAGTATTGTGAGTTGGAGGGCAATCTGATATTTGGAGGATTTTCATTCTCTAATGCTCCAACAGAGGTATAATTCTTGAACCATGTTCTTGAAATTCTAAGTTTGATAAATTCTTGTAAATGCATGAGACACTTGTTAATTAGTTGGAAATGAATGTTATTATAATTAACTGAGTTATGTGTGTGTATAGAATCTATATGATTGGTCTGAGCATTGTGCATTGTGAGAATTTCATGAATGGGTTTGAGTTTTGCAGTAGCAAAGCTCTTCCTGGTTTTTCCCAGGAAGGGCGCAGCTACGCCCATCTGGTAGCTCAAACCGGCGCAGTTACGCCGTGCACCAGCAGGAAATTCTGACTTCTATTGCAATTTGATGTTTTCTAATATGTTGTATTAGCTTACACCTGCATGAAAATAGGTCTAGCATGTAGTGTAAGGTCCCTTTGCATTGTGTGGTTTGCTTTAGCCTACCTTCTTGTGTATTTTCTAAACAGGAACTCGAAGCTTTGAAAACCAATTTGATTACACATAACATCTTATATTTTGACCTTTGCTAACATGTATACGTAGTCTAACTATGCATGACATAAGATTCAAAGTTACTTCATAGATACTAGATTCCTTTGAATTGGTTTAAAACGACTTTCAAAGGTGAACTCGAACATTTTTGCAAGCTAGGTTCATGAACATTATGTAGATATATTCTGAATATGAGCGAATGCATGCTAAGACCCTTATGTCACAAAACATGACCTACATGTGTACTCACTTAGTCGGGTATGTTACGAACCATTCAAGCATGAGTTTAGACATGTTTTAAAGTGATAAACGATACTAGCTATGTGTAAATGATGTGAATACTTGCGAGCTTGCATAGTACAGATTATATGACCTTCTGATATGAATAGATGGTTAACATAGTTAGCCTCGTGATTTCATGATCTTATTTGGCCTTAATTCATTAGAAATTCAAAACTAAAACCATAATGTGTAAAGGTGAACTTGGAATGATCGGAAAAGCATGCAAAAAAAACCTTTAACATGTGTACATGCTATATGTTAATATCTAGGTATGCTAAGGAATGAGACAGAACCAGGAGAGCAAAAGCTCAGCTCTGGTCTTGACAAGGGAAGGCGCAGCCTGAAGCGCAGCTGCACCCTCTTGTAGTCTGATCTGACCATTTTATTTATAATCTGAACCATGTAGCAAGTGTATGATACTACTCTGAGTTATAACATATGATTATAATCATATTTTAAGTGTTTATTGCTGCGATGGTTACATAGAATCACAAAAACCTATGGAGACAGCCCCAGGAAATCATCAAATAAAATTCCCCCAGAGACAGCCCTGGGAAATATCAAATCAACCTCAGAGATAACCCTGAGGACCGACAGAAGTCAATAGCAGTCAAGCCCCTTAGATAACACCGAGAAAGAAAGCTGCAGCTACATCAAGCCTGGAAACCAACTCAAAAGGGCAAAAGTGTAATTTTTCTAACTCAACATCAAATCAGATCAAATTATTATAAAGGAGGTCATACAGAACCATCACAGCAATCCCGAATGAAAACTGCACTAGACAGCTTAACGGACGGATTGCGAAGACTCGAAGATCTAGTCATGGACCCATCTTCTCGAATTCAAAAAAAGTTAAGCCCCATGTCACGACATAGCTCTCCGAAAAGGCTTTCCGAAAAGGTATAGCACGCCCCATCGGATTCTCGGATTGTAAGTTATAAAGGTTCAAGCAGACTGCGCATTGGTCAGAGTGCACGTACTTTGAGATTGTAGGGCCCTTCGGGACAGTCCCACTAGGCCCTGCAGTAGGTGGAGCCCTGACTGATCGTGCCTATATATAACCCATCCCCCCTTTAGCTTCCAAGAGAAGAAAAAAAGAGAAGAAGAAAAGAAGAGGGCCGCGACGAGAGAAAAATATGCTAGAATAGCTAAACGGAGCTTCTATCTTACTCTGATTTCTGTAAAACTTATTTGTAAAAGTTCATATACATATGTACTAGAACATATCAAATTTTAACTAATGGGGAACGAGTTTCGAGGCGCCAGAAGTCGTTCGAGAGCCTATTCTCGCCAAATACTATAAGATTTCGCCAGATCTGTCTTCTTCGCTTACTCTAATACGTATATAAGGGCTATATATATATATGTATATATATATATTAGCTTATATTCTTCAGATCTAAAGTTTTAACCGTTCATTTCTTGTTAATAGTTGATATTTAAGCTATATTGACTAGATCTATACTAGATCTAGCCAGATCTAGCTTTTAACCAGTTCAAAAATTATAAAACTTGAACCTAGAAGCTAGAATGGCTAAGATCTTTACAGATCTAGTTTTCTTTCTAGTTTTTCTAAGTAATTAGCGACCATGTGACTCTAGATCTGTATATAGAGGAAATTGGAAGCTATGAGCTACTCGCGTACGAGGATTTAACTACTGGATCCTTCGTTCAGCGATTTCTAGTATAGTTTTATGCTTCATTGTTGTATATTCATTATGCAAGATGTTTATGTGATATCCTATGAGCCTAGGAGCTACAGGATCTACGATTCAACCAATAGATCTAGATCTAATTCCTGTTGACAATATTGTGAAAAAATCTTATCGCTTTGAACAGATCTTCCTCTTACTAAATTTTGTTGTTTTCTACCATTGTTTGTCTTATCTATTTTATAAAGGGTGAAATTTTTAGGAAAAGGTCAACATGTATCATGTCGACTATTTAAAAGGTTTATAAGGTCGCCAGTTGGTATATTTTAAAATGGTTGTACCAACTCAACCGAGTTTTGTTTGATTTTTGTATGTAGGCCCAATTACTGGACGCTGTCAAAACTCGGCCTTGAAACCAAGATTCTTAAATTTCGGGGGCTTGGTTAGGCGGGGGGAAGGTGTTAGGCACCCACCGACTCCCATGAAATACGGTACCGCATCTTTTCAATATTTCCCTTTTTAATTGCAATGTGTGTGTGTATGCAGGATTGAGCCTATGTTTGTTTGATTTGAAAGTAGTGCCTTGCTTTGTTGGACCTATATACGAAGGGTTTGATCTATTTGAAAAGTCCTTTTGTTTAGACAATTTATAAAAATGATGTTTTGAAAGATTAGTTTTCAAACCCTTAAGCTCGCATATGAATTGAAGCCTATTGATACTTCCATTTTATTCTATTCAGCCTTTGTCTTAATTTAGATGTTTATTGTCGGGATGCGAAGCATCCTCGACCACAGAATGTATATACCAGTGTTGGTCTTCTTATGGGTATGACAGCCATCAAAGTGACTCTAGCACTACAAACCATATTCCACTATGTTTGAGACCTTAAATTCGGATAACCATTTTAAGGTTCCTCGGATGTATATTTTACAAAAAAATTGGCAGGATATGTTTACAATGTGGAGTTTGTCCATCATGGGAATCAAATTTAAATCAGTTTGATCATCAATCCAACGATTCCTAGGCTCACAGAAAAAATCCTAGAAAACCTACACAGTATAGATATTCACATAGAAGGAGAATTGTACTCTAGACGTCACAAAAACAAAGGATTTATCAGTTAAATCCTTGTATGCGCGTAGCCAAAGCTTCCCTTTTCCATTAGATATAGATCTAAGGTCGCGAGGTCGCTTTAATATTTACAAAACTAGAAAAAGATAGATTTAAGTAAATCTTAGTCATTCTAGCTTGCCGGTTCCGGTTGGACCTATTTTGAACCGTTTGAAAGTTAGAAAGGGTTAGATTTAGATAAATCTAATCCATCAAATTTACACTAAAACAAATGAATATTTAAAACAAATATTTAATCATAATGAATAAAGAAATATATATATATATATATATAATTATATATATATAAAAGCTGTAAAGGGCCATAGATTTCCAATCCAGGCCTGACTGAAATGTAAATATATATATATACATATATATATATATATATATATATAAAAGCTATAAAGGGCCACGAATTTCCAATCCAGACCCGATGAAGAAATGTAAATATATATATTTTTATAAAATCTGTAAAAAGCCACAAATTAATCCAGGCTCGACTGAAATGTAAATATATATATTTATAAAAGCGGTAAAGAGCCACTAATTACTCCAGGCTCAAAAAAATGTATATATATATATATATAAAAGCAATAAAAAGCCACGGATTTCCAATTCAGACCAAATGAAGTCAAAAAAATTATATATATATATATATATATATATAGCTATATATATATATATATAAGCAGTAAATGTCATAGATTTGCAATCTAGGCTTGACGGAATTGAAAGTTAGTATATATATAGTCAGTTATATATATATAATAAAGCTGAAAAGGCCACGAATCAGCGATCCAGGCCGAATAAGTTAGTATATTTATATATATATAAAAGCGAGTAAAAGCCACAGATTAACAATCCAAGCTGTGCAAATGAAGAAAAAACATATATATATATATATATATATATATGCTTATATATACACACAAAATTAAGCTGAAAAGGCCCCAAAACTGAGTTCCGGGCAATATTAGAAGATGGAACTTTATATGCACGTTCACATATATGCAATGAAGTAAGAAGTGACTTCTGATCGTAAAAAAAACTTACAATGGACTGCTCCACGGGCTTTTTGCCACTCGGTGGGCTTCAAATGGACGTTTCCACCGGTTAATTTTTGAAAGAATAAAATCAAAGTTTGGAGTACTAGAAGTAGTGTTAAGAGTCGAAATGGACGGAGTTTCAAAGCATTTTCTATTTTTTCTCTCTTTTTTGCAAGGGTGGGGGGTCTTATTTATAGACTAAAATGGTAGTGGGTGCACTCGTGGCAGCCGCGAGTGTACCTGCGGCTCCCCGAGTGGGGCCCACTCTCGTGGGTCTCGTCATCTCGAAGTACGTGCACTTTGAGCAACACGATGTCTAGTTTGAACCTTCATAACTTTTGATCTGGGCGTCCGTTTGAGGTGTGCTATACCTTTTTGGAAAGCCCTTTCCGAGAGAGACACAATGACATATGGCTTGTCCTTTTTCAAATCTAGGAAGATGAGTTTATAACCAGATCTTTGTTTTTTCACAGTCTATCTGTTGAGTTGTATTGTGTTATTTTCACTCGTGATTGATGTTATGGCTCTTTCTGTCCCTCATTGCATTAATTTGGCTTAATTTTGACTGATTAGGATTAAAGTCAATAAAATCTCCATTTTAACCTTCTAGGGGTCATCTCCTATGTTGGCACGATTTTTAACTGTTTTCTCGGGGTTGTCTCCAAGGTTTGATCACAGCCGACACTGTTCTACTCAGGGTTGTCTTCGAGGTTGATTTGGTCTCCTAGGGTTGTCTCTGGGAATGAAGTGATGCTTTGGGGCTGTCTCCGAAGGTTGATTTGATCTCCCGATGTTATTTTCGGGGCTTTACTTGACATCCCAGTGTTGCCGGGGCTTGACTTAACATCCCGATATTGTGACCAGGGTGGAGTTTGATCTCTCGATGTTGTCATTGGGGCTTCTGTACCTTCTGAGTTGTTGTCAGGGCTTCACTAGACATCCTGATATTTCCAGGGCTTGACTTAATATCACGGTGTTGTGACTGGGGTGGAGTTTGATCTCCCGGTGTTGTCACTAGGGCTCCGACTTTGTTTGAACTTCCAGGGTTATCTCTGGAAGGTAAAAGATTATTTTGTCCTCTTGTAGGGTTAGTAATAGGAATTAAAAATTTTGAGCGTCTACAGATGCCCCTCTTTATCATGTTTATGCAATGCAATTAATGAATATGATAAAGATTGCTAGACACTAGAAATATGACATATGCAAATGTAAGGTAATGCATAATGTGTCATGTTACAAATGTTATATGCCCTCGTGGTGTTAGTGGCCACAGGTAGGCTATCACTGGCTGTTCTCATCATTTTCTGCTGGGGGTGGAGTTGTTTATGATTATTTTTACCTGAACTTGACGTTGGGCTTGTCTCTAACGTCTTTTTCCTCCAGATAAGCTTTCCAACTTTTTCTTCACTGGGGATGTTCCTCGTTTAACGAGTGACCTCATTGGGATTTTCTGATGCTTACCCTGATGATAGCTCACACCAGTTTACACCATCGGATCTTTCCCGATGCTATATTGGAATTGTCGTCAACGGTTTGGATTGCTGTTTGGTTGACGTTGAAGTTTTTTGTAGGGGGTAGAAGTCTCATGATCTACTAAAATAATAATTAACAATGATTTGACCATCATCGAACCTCCTATATGCCTACACGAATGGCAGTTTACAACAGTCGATTGAATTGATTTGATTCCTACTCAAACGTTAGTTTGTAGAGTTGGCCATCACTAAAACTTCTCGGTGCCTACTCGAATGGTAGTTTCAAAAGGTCTGTTGAATCACAGATCCTTCTTGGTGCTCCTGCTGAGGATATGTATAACATATTCCATCATCTGCCCTCCGTGGGGACAATTTGTACAAGGTTCTCGTCACCGGCTCATTCCCGATGCGATGTTGGAGTTGTCACCAACGGTTTACAATGTCAGTCAATCTGACCCTCGCTGAAGTGGTTTTCAATGGCTTTCATCACCGGCCCATTCCCGATGCTTCTCTGGAGTTGTCGCCAACGACTTATCATGTCAGATTCTCTGACCCTCGCTGAAGTAGCTTTCAACGGCTTTCATCAACGATTCATTCTTGATGCTTCGCTGGCGTTGTCGCCAACGACTTACAATGTCAGTCAGTCTGACCCTCGTTGAAGTGGTTTTCAATGGCTTTCATCACCGGCCCGTTCCCGATACTTTGCTGGAGTTGTCGCCAATGGTTTATCATATCAGACCTGATCAATTTCAACGCGGTCGTATATTTCTGATAAGTTACACCCTCGAACCAATTTGGACACTTTGACGCGTTCAACACCTGCTGTCCACAACGCCGGACCTCCCCGATGCTCAGACAGATGCAGTTTTTAGAAATTTTCAACAGTTTTCCATCATTGACACTCAGAATACCACATCAGGGCTTCTACTAATGGCTCACAAGAAATTCCTTTCTTCGTCAGAACTTGACGCTTAAAACCAGGGTTTCAGGCCATTCCGCTCAACTACGTAGTAGTTTTTTTTCCCTGATTTGGCTTTTAAGCTTTTGTAAACTCCGCTTTGCCTTCAATCGGACCAAATAAAAAGGGGTGGGACACACCTTAGGTAGCCTTATGTCCACTTGCGGCTACTGTAGGTGGAGTTGCTATTCCATACGACAATAACTTAGGCTGTCATGGCTTTCACAATTCTTTTTCAACTTTGAAATCTAAAGAAAATCCAAAATTTCTTCTTCAGATCTACTGAGTTCGGACTGCTTTTCTCGATTTCTGTCACCGTACAAACGTTCTGGACATCTCTGGTAACGTTTACATCATTGACCGTTATAATGTTAGATATCATATAGTATGCTTTTAAACACAATATAGTGAATAGGCGTGCCTATATGACTTGATAAAAGTTTTCAGACTTAGTAAATATGCATGTTTTAATGCGCTAAACGTTCTGATGTAAAAAAATTCAATTTCTGAGACAGTCATTTGACGCCCTTTTTGGCCAGTTTACTCATCCTATTTGAGGGCAAATGAGCCTGGATTTTCAACTAAAAATACATATGATAATTTAGCTGCCATGGGGAGTTTGATTTTTGATTTTTTTCATAAATATGAACTATTCACATTTTTGGGTAGGTGTGATACTGAATGGCCACCTAGTCATGCCTATGTGCATGCGGACAGTCCATTTTACAAAAGAGACTCTGACAAATTGTTTTTTAAAAGCCTGAGTATCTAATGAACATGCAATTTTGACTCTACTAGGGATTTTTTGTTAACTAATGCATGCTTTAGGACTTAAAAAATGCATAAAGCAATGATTTAATTTAGTGAGCCACATGTTTAAGGCTTACCTCACCCTTTCTGAGGTGATTTGGAGACTTAGTCCATGTTATGGAGCCAGATAGACCCGGCAGTGCTAGCAGGAGGAGTGCTTCTGATATTCCTCAGCCTCATCCAGCCCAATCGCCTCGAAGGTTGGCTGAGTCTGTGATTCGTCTGATCCGGGCTAAGATGTCGGATGATGTGGATGACGAGGATGTTCCATTTATGGATCTTGATCCAGCTCATGCTCCACGTAGTGGGCTTCCAGCCATCACTATGCCGATTCTGGAGCTACTAGGAGATTTGAGCCGTCACCAATCGATATACCTTCAGGCTAATAAGGTGATTGAAGTTTTCATTCTGGATTTTTCTTTCTTTTTTTTGTCCATTTCAGGGAATATGTTTAATCTGGAATGGCTTTTTGATGCAGTTTTTGGCTTCACTCAGCCTAGAGGGAACTAGTTCAGCCTCCACTCCTTATATTATACTCTGCATCCGGAGTATCAGGTCATCGACAACATTTGGGGTTTTGAGGCCTTCTTTTCTATTCCTTCCCGCCGTTGCCCCTGGGGTTATCTGAGGGCTTTGTCTGATTGCTGGTTCCACCAGACCCAGTCTCTCTATCTATTGGACTATGAGGTGTTGATGACACCGATGGACTGTGGTTCATCACCGGGATAGAGTTTGCAGGGGAGCTAGTGTCGTTGGTGGATGACATTTCACCTGCTGCCGTTCGCTCCTTTTTGAGAGTTCCTGTGACGGCCATCAAGGGTTGGACCGTTCGTTCTGGTCCCTTGAATGTAGATTCCCAGAGCGGGGCTTTAACTGAGCCTCTTCTTAATGATCAGAGGGTTAGAGATCGCATCCTTCGACGACTATTCTTGGTGATTGTGACGCCCCCAAATTCCAGGACCGCCACTTGGTCTCTCGAATTCGGTTCATCACGTGCTCATGGTAATACATCACAATAATAATAACTAAATAACACACATCACAGCGGAAAATCTATTCTAGAATAATTTACAATGATTTATTATAATTATTCCTCCAAGTCTTGCAACCTACAGTACTTAATAGATTACATAATAATATCAATTAACGACTTATTACATAACTTAACTTAAGCTTAAACATAATCAAAACCAGTCTTACTACATCATCTTAATACAACAATAAAATATTTAAAAACATAAAAGAGACAAGCTAGTTGGTAGCCTTGCCCTTGCCCTTATCAACGCCCGAAGGTTCGCCCTGCTCTGCCTTAACTGAAATGTTTTAGGGAAAGCAAAGATGAGCACAAATTGCCCAGCAAGTAATATACAATAAGGGTAAGTGATAAAATCCTTAATTTTCGAAATGGTATAACAAAGTTTGATAGTTCAAGGATAACAAGAATATCAACAGTTTTCAATAATAGTCGTTAAGGACAGAATAATATCAATGTGATTCAATAACAAATCAATTCAAGATTTCAAGATAACTGAATACTGAGCAGTCGCTAAAGACTATGAACTTCCACAGGAATTGACAGTAATAAACTGAAAATCCAACAAAAACAAGTACAACAGGTGATCAGCCTAAAGTACCCTATGTTATGCATAACACTCAATTATACTAATATGCGCGCGTCGATTCTCCGACAGTTATAGTTTGTTCTTCTCAGTCAAATATAAGATCCCACACCAATCAATTGGTTTTGGGTCGCTTTTCAATAATATAAGTCTAGCTGAATCAAATGGCATAGACACTTTCACAATATTCAAGAACAATACTAAGTTCAACATGAATAATAGCTTTAATGAAATAAGAGTTCAAGTATGCTAATTCAATTCAACAATTAAGTAGAAAACTAGTTCGCAATATACAAAGATAGAATGCTTGCATCTAAAGAGATAAGGTTTAGATACTCGCTTACGATATCCGTTGAATAAAGTAATGCAAGGTTTAGGATACTTGCCTTATGCGTAGTTTACTCACGTAAAGCTAGCCAACACTTTGGAATCCTATTTATAATGTATTACATGTATAGGATTTTCATTAATTAAAACATCCGTTACACAAACTTATTACTCAATCTACATATATGTTACTATCTTAGTCACATGTCATACTTATACTCATTAGATTATAAGTTATCACGAATTAAGTACATAGTTATAACATAACTGATACTATACCAACTCATCATGCTCAAGTGGTTATGATCCTTTGACCCATTATATAAGTGAAACATTATCTTATTACTTAATCATCACATATATACACATATCAGTAGGGTGTAAACCATTTCTAGCAGTTTTGAACAACAATTTACACTAACTGACATGACTAGAACAAGTAGATTTCAATAATTTAGATTCCAGACCGGCGCAGCTGCGCCATGGCTAAGCCTAGGGCCAGCGCAGCTGCGCAGCCCTCTGGCCAAGCCTAGGCTGAGCTGTGCCTTATGATTTCTGTCCGGTCATGCAAGCCAACAACACCACATAGCATATAAACATATTAAAAGATACTTTTATGTTTGTACAACCTTTCCTCATTTCAAATATATGTGATAAAGATTCAAAGTCAATACTTTAAATAACTTAAAGCCATTCAAGGTCATGAAATCACGAAGCTATAATACTTGTCATGTACACAAATAAGGTGGTCGTGTAACGTGTTCTAGGCATGTTCATAAATATCTTTACCACATATATATTACTAGTATTGCTAAATCATGCTTCATTTAGTCTTTATGGCACCTAGCATGGTGTGTACACACGTGTTTGTATGACACATTAGTGAGGTTAAAAACATTATCCAACATGTTCATAATGACCAGAATCTAGACTTCGATATAACATGTCAAGATTTAGGTTCAAAACTTATACTTTCACTAGTAAAGTTCATTTAACGCAATCCACGTGCTCATGATACCTTACGAAACATGTATAGATCTATTAACAGGCTTTTCATGCTTTCCTAGATCATAATAATATGCTTGCAAGGTCAAGATACCGTATAAGTCAGAACATTGATATCATACACACATGTCAAAGTCTTGTATTAAAGTTCTAAGTTTGTTTTGGAAAACTATACTTTTCATCAACCATGAACACAAGCGTAATAGAACATGATCATTTTAGGTCTGCGTATCTATACATGTAAGTTAGTCATGCTAGCATGCTTCATGTACGTCAATGCAAGAACTATCATATAGCAGGAAGCAAGCAAAAAATAAAAAACAGCAGCAGGGGACCTACGCAGCTGCAAATGCCGGCGCAGCTGCGCCGCATCCGGTTCAGTTCAAGAACAGCCTGGGTCGGCAGACTTCCAGGCCAAATGCCAAATTACTTCACGAATTTGATTATAATCAACTGCATTATAATTTAAACATGTATATAAGTTCACATAACAACTAAATAAGTGCTCTACAATCCAATTGCAATCCAATTTTGCATAATCAAGAATTTAAGCAATTGCAGTAACAGAAACAGGAAATGAAAATGAAGAACAAGGAGAGGAATTATACCTCTGTTAGTTTTTGAATTGAACTTGCTGCTATACTATCAATGTATTCTCTCAACTCAACACTTATGCAAACTCACAGAAAATGAAATTGAAGGAGAAGGGGCCATATAAATAGCAAAGCCAAGACCCGGACAATGTAATTGTACAACAAATTAAACCAACGAGATTTGTGAATTGCATGGGGGTTAAAGAGTAGTAGGTAAATGGTAGTTGGATTCATCATGAATCTCATTCCCTCCATAATCATGAGCTATGCAATGCTGAGTTTGAGGAAGAAATAGGGAGTAGGCTAGCTTGAGTTGTTCACGTGTATAAGGACTGTGTTTGTCAGCATGGGCCAAGCTTCTAAGTATCCAGCATTTTGCAACATGAAGTGTATTAACACTAAGGCCATATATACATATATCATACACTTAGGCTATTACATATACATTCATACTATATATTTAGATTATAATTATCATTATAATGTAAGTCACATGCTTAATATTTCAAAGTAGTAGATGTGATATGGCAATGTAACATACATATCATCCATGTACATTTATTAATACCGGATATAATCACATCATATTATTTCCTTTATTAAATTTTATTATTCCATTATATATATAAATATTCATCAATTATTATTTATATTTATGATACAATATTTTAATGTATACTTACATACATATTGTCACATAGGCTATTAATCAAGTAGCTCATATAGTTTAATAAGCCTTAGCATATAATAGTGTCATATTACACTTCACATAATACATAGTTAGCTAATGTATGTTACACATTTAATTCGCATGCTTGCACATAACAATGAATATAATCTTATTATATTAATAACTTAAATTTTTATTTTATTATTCATAATATCAAATAAATAAATTATTCATTTCATTGATTAATTAATAATAATATTAATTAATCCATTCCTCACTGATTATTAATTTCCATAATAATCGATTAACACTTATATGATTAAATATCACATTAAATGAATATAAATCTTATTATAATATAAACACATTGCTTATTATTATTATTATATTTCTTGCAATAATAATAATCACATATTATTAATTAATCACCATTAATATTCTATAATAATTATTCTACGATGATAATTAATTAATATTCTACGATTAACAATTAATATAGATTAATTGTTCGCTTAAATTAATATAATCATTCTTATATTACGTCACTGTGCCACACAAGGCTATCAATGAGTTTATCGCAAACTCCATCAATTTCTCAATTATTATAATTATTCAATTTTATATATAATTGAATTAATTATTCTCATAACACAAAAATCATTTATATTTCAAATAAATTCTCATATCCATTAATATATTTATTTAATAATATTAGGAAATTCTCGGGTATTATAGTGATCATCAGGGGTTATTTCATTGCAGACAACTCCTTGATGGTGTCTTTCGCTCTGGTTAACGATACTCGATACGTGGAGTGCCTCAGTGATTTTGATTGGGGTACCTATACCTTCGCCTAATTTCTTCGAGGTATGAGCCTACGCTTTGAGGGCAAGACGGAGGCTTGGTTAGGTTTTTATCCCTTCCTGCTGGTGAGGACTTCATCTTTCACCTTTCATTTTTCCTCACTTATGTTTAACCATTTTATCACTGAGGTCATTTGATCTTTACATTGGCAATTCTGGGTATATAAGAGGCTCCCTTACCTACGTCCTGCCACTACTTTGGGCTTGGAGACATATCTGAGGAGATGACATTGGCATCACTCCACTTTGACGGATGTCCCTATAGCAGAGGGATTTACCCACTTCCGCTTGCAGCTAGAGTTGGTGACTGCTGATTCTATCACATGGGTACCTTATATCCCAGATTATCTGACAGTCGAGGTTGAGGATGACTTTTTGACTGGTTGGGAGTTTGCATTGTCCAGTCGTCGGGTTCCCCTTTTGATCGAGAGAGGCTGGGAGCTCTGCTTGGGAGAGCACGCTATCCGGAGTATCACGAGAGATATCTGCATTCTCTTTGTTCCTCGTGCATGGCATTATTGGCCATTATCTCAGCCACTCACAGACATTCCCATGGTGGGCGTAGATGGTTTCACCCTATCGGATGGTCCTTACAGCTAGGAGGCATTTCATAGCTAGTGAAGTCCCCGCACTATTGGGGCCTAGACTCGTGCTACCCAGTTTATGGCAGATATGGTGCCGGGGTCTGTGATGATGACAGACTGAATAGCTTGCCTCCGAGAGCCGACTCATATCGAGCAGATTTTAGGATTGACCCAATGATTGGAGAGGGCTCAATTTTTCATCAAGCACCTTGGCAGGGATCCATCAGAGGCAGATTCATTTGATCCTTCCAGCTTCAGAGCTGGCCCCTTAGCAGATCAATTTTTTGCCAGCTATACAGGTGCTGATCCTCCTTTGTATAGACTGGACATTCCCACTGGCGGAGATTTTGTGACTCAGAAGGAGCTGCAGTAGGTTGATCGCCTGGATACAGATATTATAGATTTCTTCAGATAGCTTTTCTCACTATATATTTTGATAGGCATCTGTTAGATATTGGGCAGTTGTGCCCCATTTCTCGTTATATCTTTTGATAGGCCTCTGTTAGTTGTTGGGCGGCTGTGCCCCATTTCTATGTACATTTTACTTTTGTACTTCATGAGCAGACAGAGATGATTCTTTTAGTAGAGAGTATATTTTAGAAATGCATGATGTTTTTCTATCTATTGCATCCTATTGTCATTTATTATTGTCATTATGCATGTATTATATCATGGATATTCATTTAGATAGGTGAGTTTAGATTTGACCCCGGGATGGTCTCATGATACGGTTATACAAATGTCTTAATCCACAGTAAGTCGTATCGAGCACTTGCCACATTCCTTGGTAGCATCTTCGCTGAGATCTTGGTATGAAAGTCTGGCCCCCACAGCTATAGGGATAGTTGACCAGATGCTGGGGCATTATTTGGCCCTTTTAGCTTTTCAGGTTCCACAGGGATTTGTGGACGACATGGTATCTTGCTGGATACCCGAAGCGCCATGTTTTCAGGTTTAGCCTTCATGAGTTGACTCTTACACTGGAGGAGTATGAGCTCATCATGGGTTTGGCATTAGATTTGCCTTATGCCAGGATAACCATTAATGACATGAGACGTTCGTTTATGACCATAACTGGTCTGAGACGCAAAGTCGTCGTTGAGGAGATTACTGCAGGACATGTGGTGTCCATGGACTTTTTTATTGATCGCTTTGGCAAGCTAGACAACTACGACCGATATTGGGGGGACTTTATCAACCTTACAGAGTAGTGGCAGTTTGCTCGCGTGGACGTTATGTTGATGTGCATCACGACTTATTTGTACATTCCACTATATATGGACCACTTGGATACTGGCTTGATGGTAGTGGTTCGTGCCCTCAGACAGAGTTGTATTATCCTGCCTATGATATTAGCCGAAACTTTGAGGTCGGCCACATTATGCCATTCCCATCCAGCGGGGTTTTTCAGGGGCAGCGCCGTTCTACTGTACGTATGGTTCATGACACATCTGAGTCCTATCGGCACTTTCAGGCATCATGGGTATTGCTTTACCCATGAGATAGGAATGCCCTACTCTTTTCGGTCGACGAAGTGTACAGACGCGGCATCTTGGTTGACTTTTTTATCGGAGATCGAGCATCCCTTTTTGATCTTGCACTTCTCAGGGCTTAGTTCCCCTTAAAGCTTCATCACTCATGTAGTTGCCATGGATTATCTTCCTCTGGCGGGTTTTCGAGGGGTGACCACTTATCATCCGCTGGCAGTCATGGGCCAGTTTGATCAGTTTCAGAGCATCCATCGTTTTGATGGGGCTATGGATTAGCGAATATCAGCTTCATCTTTGTCATCTGCTGACCTGATCAGAACTTACCAGTGTTGGACTTATAGGGAGATATCTGATTTCTCTACTAGCCATCCGGATCGTTCTCCTGAGTAATTGGCATGGTTGGAGGCCGATATTGCAATGGTTGTGGTTATCCCGTCAGCTCTGAGCATTGATTATGACAAGAAGAAGCCTATGGAAGATCCTGATTCTCCCATAGCGGATGATTTGTTTGCTGGTTTGACATCATCTTTAGTTAGTGACCCTCCGATCATTCCGGCTGGGAAAAATCCAACTCTTATTGATTTACTAGCTCGGATGACCTTTGAGAGGGATCAGGCTAGAGCGCTGATGTTGACTCCCATTTCTAGCAAGGATACAGCTTTTGCTGATAGAGACGAGGCTCAAGCTACCCGGGATGTAGCATTTATTGAGAGAGATGAGACTTGATCTACCCGAGATGCAACTTTCACTACGATTGAGGAGGCTCTAGAAGTCCAGGATGCTGTTTATATTGAGAGGGATGAGGCTATAGCTACCCGGGATGTTTATGTTGGGAACAGCACTGCACTCTGATCATATACACACAGCATGGTTGCAGACATGAGTGCTTTCATAGATGGTTATAGCAGCACTATGCCAATGGCTGTGGACATTCTTGCTCTTATGGAGACTGTGGGACATGAGCTTACCTCTGCTTCTCCATCTTTTGAAAGGGATGCCATGTTGGCACTGCTATCCCGTTTGTCCACGGGTTCATAGACTAGCTTTTATTTTCCTGCACATATTAGATCAGCCATTTTTGTCATGTACAGGACACAGTGTATATATCAAACAGTATTATATAGAAGAGAAATATATTTTGATTCACTTCGCTATTAGATATGTATTGTCATTGCTGTGTGATTACCACTTCTTTCATGACTTGATGTCTTGATGTATTATGAGCTTTTCCTTGATGGATTGACATTGAGATGTTTGAGAGTACCACTGTAGAGCCTGTTGACCAGGGAGGCTTGATAGTATTTAGTTTTATATGGGATTTTGGTGTCTTGGGACTGGTTTTTATTGGGTTTTGTTCTTTTCTTGAAGGTCAAATCGCACCATGAATGGTTGCCTACGTATCATTCGTAGTTCAGGCTTAGTATGAAAAGTTTGAGAAGTGTTTATTTGTATTTGATCTTAGTTTGAGGGGTTTTTTTTTTTAGTTTGACCGCACCATAAATGGCTGCCTACGTTCTACCGGGTTGAGGGAGATCAGGTCATTCGTAGTTCGAGCTTCTGTGGAAACCCGCAGGACCAAGATGATGGCTTACAGGTGTTTCAGACATAGTACCTTTTCACGGTGTCTGAATTGATGAGTTGGGGAAATTTGTTCCCATCTATTTCTTGCAATTTGATGGCTCCTCCGATCAGCACTTCTTTGAGAATGAAAGGGCCTTCCCAATTTGGGGCAAACTTTCCTTTGGCTTCATCTTGGTTAGCAAAGACTTTCTTCAGTACCAAATCGTTTTCTTTTAGTTGTCGGAGTCGAACTTTCTTATTGTATAATCGAGCAATCCTTTGCTGATACAACTACATGTAGAAGACGGTTGTAGCACTTTTTTCATCTATCAGGGACAACTGGTGATACAGCTCTTGCAACCACTGATCTTCTTCCATCTGAGCGTCTATTAACACTCTCAAGGGCTCCATTTCTACTTCTATGGGAAGTACTTTTTCCATGCCATAGACCAATGAGTAGGGGGTAGCCCCATTAGAAGTATGCATTGAGGTCCTGTATGCTAGCAAAGTCAGTGGCAACAGGTCAGGCAATCCTTTGTGTTTGGCAGACATTTTTTGCGTAATCTTATTGATATTTTTGTTGGCTGCTTCGACAGCACCATTCATCTTGGGCCGGTAGATGACAGAACTAAGATGCTTGATATGGAACGTGCTGCATAGCTCTCTCATTATCTAATTGTTTAAATTCTTGGCGTTATCTGATACGATCACCTCTGGTTGTCCATATCAACAGACAACATTATTTCTAATGAAACCAATGATTAACTCTTTGGTGACTTTGGGAAAAGCGGCAGCTTCAACCCATTTGGTGAAGTAATAGATCATAGTGAAGATGAATCGATGACCATTACTGGCTTTGGGTTCTATGGGCCCAATCACATCCATTCCCCACATGGAAAAAGGCCATGGCGAACTCATATTGTGTAGCTCTTTTAGAGGAGCGTGTATGGCATTTCCATGGACTTGACATTGGTAGGATCTTCTGACGTGATCATCACAGTCAGCTTTGAGAGAGATCCAGTAATGCCCTGTTCTCCATATTTTCTTGGCCAGTAAATGACCACTCATGTGTGGACCGCAGACTCCACCGTGGATTTCATCCATCAGTCTTTGGGCTTGATCTTTATCGAGGCATCTTAAAAGGCCTACTCCAGCATCCATTTTATAGAGTGCATCCCCGCTCAGATAGAACTTCATAGCCATTTTATAAAATCGCTTACTTTCGACTTGGCTTGCTCCAGCGGGTGTAGATCCATCTCGAAGATATTCTTTTATATCTTGATACCAAGGCTGTTTGATAGGAGGTATTTCATCTGATACTTCTCAATATAATTCCCTTATGATGGGGTATTTTGGCTTGTGAATTTGATGTCGAGAATTCCTCGTCTATCAGATATGTGGATCAAGGAAGCCAACATTGCCAATGCATCAGCAAAGTCATTCCTACCTCAAATGATGTGGAGGAAGGTTATCTGTTCAAACTCCATGGATATCTTGATAACCTTCCGGTGATACGGCAGCAAATGCAATTCTTTGGTGTGATACGCTACGATGGTTTGTTTGATAACTAGCTCAGAATCCGCACAGACTAATAAATGCTTGATACCCATGGACTGGGCTTGCTTCAACCCCATTATGTAGCCTTCATACTCATTTATTTTGTTGGTATTGACAAACTGCAATTTGATAGCCACATGATAATGTTCTCCTATACCAGAGACAAGGACTGCCCCAGCTTCGGCCCCTTCTATGTTTGCGGCTCCATCGAAATACATTTTCCAAGGTTGGACCGTATTCTCTTGAGGTATCTATTGAATTGTCATGATCCCGTCTTTCGGGGAATAAGTTTCCAAGGGTTCAAAATCCCTTGACGGTGCTTCGGCTAATTGATCTGCAATCCCCTGACCTTTGATAGAGTTCTAAGTCACGTAGACAATGTCGAACTGTTGAAGGATCGACTGCCATTTGGACAATCAACAATTCAATATTTTTTATTGAATACGTACTTCAGTGGATCTATGCAGGATATTATGTAGGTCGTGTGCCCATGCAGATAATGTTGTAATCTCATGGTGGCCCATATTAATGCACAACATGTCCATTCAATCTGGGTGTACTTCTGCTCGCCGCTGCTGAATCTTTTGCTAAGGTAATAGATAACTCTATCTTTGCTTCTATTGTCTTTTTGTCCCAGCATACAACCCATTGCGTATGCATTGATGGGCAGGTATATAAATAGGGGAGCATTGTCCCTTGGGGGTACCAAGACTGGCGCTTCGATCAGCCGCTTCTTGATGGAAAAGAATGCTTTTTGACAATCTTCATTACATTTCATAAAGAAATTCTTCTTTAGCAGCTTGAAGATGGGTTCACACGTTGCTGTGAGTCGAGAGATGAACCTGCTTATGAAATTGATTCTTCCAAGAAATCCCCTTATTTCTTATTCTGTTCGGGGCACAGGAATCTCGATAATAGATTTAATCGTAGCGGGATCCAGTTCAATACCTCTATTTCTTACTAAAAATTCCAACAACTTGCCTGATTTGACACCAAAAGCGCATTTAGCTGGATTTAGTTTTAGGTTGTACTTGCGCAACCTGTTGAAAATCTTTTTGAGATGGCTGATGTGGTCATCCTCCTTTCGAGATTTGACGATGATGTCATCCATGTAGACCTATATCTCCTTGTGCATCATGTTATGAAATAGGGCCATCATGGCTTACTAATATGTGGCACCAACATAAATAAGTCCGAAAGATAATCGTCTATAATAGAAGGTTCCCAAGGGAGTGATGAAGGCTGTCTTCTCCCTGTCATCTTCAGCGACCATGATTTGATGGTATCCAGTAAAGCAATCCCTAAAAGAATACATGCCATACTGTGCTATATTGTCTATCAGGATGTGGATAAAAGGTATTGGGAAGTTATCCTTAAAATAAGCTTTGTTCAAATCCCGGTAATTCATGCATACTCGTACCTTCTCACCGAGCTTAGGCACGGTAACTATGTTTGACAGCCACTCCGGGTATGTTGATACCATGATGATCCAACTTTGAATTGCTTGACAGCCTCTTATTTGACTTTCAGACTCCATTCAGGTTTTAATAGCCTGAGCTTCTTGTTTGACTAGCTTGAATCCATCTTTAATGGGTAGTCGATGGATGACAATGTCAGTGGACAATCCAATCATATCTTCATGTGACCATGCAAACACATCCTGGAACTGAGTTAAGAGTTCAATCAGGTTGACTTTTTGGTCTTTGGTGAGGTCTATGCCTATTTGGATTTCTTTGAGGTTTTTTGAGGTTCCGATATTTACAGTGGTGGTTTAGTCAAGGTTTGGCTTGTATTTGTCTTCGACCCATTCTTTGATCTCCTCGAACACCTCATAGTCATCTATCTCCTCTTTATCAATCTCCATCAAGTCGAAGTCCAGTTCTACATCAAAGTTGTAGTCATTGTGAAAATTTGGCATCTCATCAGCAGGGGCAAACAAATCCAATTCTGGAGTCCTGAAAACAAAATGCTTTCACTTTAATATATGAGACTATTTAAACATACAAAGCATTTAGCAAAAGCATGACAAAAGTAACTGCTATAGATGTGCAATAAAATAATCAGTAAATGAAACCATGCTCCAGGGCAGATGGACTTTCTGCCCTTTTACCATTTTTGAAGGAAGCAAGGGACGCTGCTTCAATTGTCCAATGTCAAGTCCTCATGAATAGGGAAGATAAAGGAGTTATGCTAGTCTGCCTAATTTTTAATGATGTCTGAGACATCCTTCAGATCAGGGCCAGGGTTCTTCGTTGAGCTGCTACCCCTATCCCTTTTGATGTGAGGGATTCGTATCTGATCTTCTTCATCACTATCTGGGATATCATCGTTCATACCCTCGTAGTGCATCAGACAATACATGGTAGCAAATGGGTCTTGTCCTTCATACATGAACTTTTTTTTTCACTTTTTGCTCTCCCCTTCAAACTTTGGGGCTTTTCTCTCACTTATCGGTATGACTAGAGGAAACAACATGGCTGACACAACAACAGGAATCTTCCTCATTGGTCTCACAAACCCGATATCCGTGAGGTTTGGCAGCAGTATGGTGGGAGCATGAACCTTTGAATGCTTGTGTGAGTTCTGATGGTTCGATCCGGATGAATAGCCTAATCCGGCTTTCCATGAATTGCTCGGGATTTGCATCGAATTTTTGATTCCTTGCTAATTTTTCCCTAACCCCTGTCCAGGGTAGAATCCCAAGGATATCATTTCCTGACCGACTGTCATTACTTCGGGGTAAAATTTATGTTTTAAGGCTGGTGCACCCACAAGTAAGTATTGAGTATTGCTCACCTCCAAAGCTTGAAAACTAACAGGCTAAATCCTCTCGTTGAGACTGATTACCGGCATATCACTTTGTGTGCAGACCGGATATCCTGGCTCGTCATTTACGGTGATCAAACTGCCATTAATAATATACTTGAGTTACTGATGAAGAGTGGATGGAACTGCTTCTACCATGTGGATCCATGGTCTTCCCAATAATAAATTGTATCAGGTGGTAATGTTGAGTACCTGGAAGGATATATAAAACGTATGAGGACCAATCTCCAGTGGACGCTCAATCTCCCTCACAGCCTCTTAGCTGTTGGGTTTGCTAGAAACATAAGCATGCAATCAAATTACATAAACGCAGCGGAAGGGATGAAAAATTAGATTTTAAAATTTTCTTACAAACCCTTAACCATGATCTTTCTTGTGCATCAATTATTAGTCAATACATAGAAGGAGATGATGGAATTATACCTTTGAAGATCCAAGCTTCCTCAGGTACAAGTTCTACTCCTTCGATTCCTTTGATTCCTCTGTAGTGGCTCCTTCCCTTGATCAATGTCAGCCACCCAAATGTTTGGCCTCTAACGGTGATCAACCAAGGAAGATGAAGAACTCGAGAAGATGGGTTATTAGCTTAACCCTTGTTTCTATCTCTATAGAATATGTGTACTCCCAACCTTTGGAAAAATTCACGTATCTTATTTCTAGTATAGGACTCTCTTATATATATATTAGGTTAACCCTCCTAATCCAATTAGAATAGGATTTTATTTAATTAATTAAGTAATAACTTTTAATTAATTTATATCCTAATCTTATTAGGATTAAGAGAGAGTACTGATATTATATTAATTCCTAAACTCCTTTAGAATTAAAACTATAATAATAATAATAATATTAATAAGACTCCTCTTATTAATTTATATTTAATATTTCTAAAATATTAAATTATAAACATTAAGCTATTTAATTTATTCTATCACCATAGATTAAATTAATTACACTTAATGCATTATTACTATCATGCCATTTTCTTCTTAAATAATTATTCTTCCTTTTATGGTGTGACCCTTTAGGTTCTCCATATTAAACCAGTTGCGAGTAAATCAATTAGAACAATTCTAATCTTATTTAAATAAATAAATTAAACTAATAATCTATTTAAATAAATAACATTTATTCTTCAATAGGGATAAGCCTCCCTAGCGATCAACGACTTTCCAGATAATATAGATTTCAACATTAATCATAAAAGAACCTGTGAGTTAATAGTTACCGTATAATTCAATCCTTCCACCATACAATGTCCTAATTAAATATAAGACATGGATTTACTGTAAAGTCTTAATTTATTTAATCATATGTATTTCGATTAGAAAATGCACAACTCCAAATAATGCAAATTAGAAACCTCTTTCTAATTTCACTCCACCTTGGCCAAGGATTCTTGGGTTATCATTTAACGAATCACATAGGACATATCTCCTCTTTTACTAGAGGTGGTAGATTCTTTATTGATCATTCATTATCTCCATATGTAACTCATTATACCCAAGCATACACTATATATGCCTTAAAAGGCCTTAAGGAATAAGTCAAAGTATAATTTGTTACATACAATATACTATGATGATCTCAAGTCCAAGGATCACTTGTACTACTATCACATTAGGAATTCATATTGACAGGCGAGTAAAACTTCATTAGGTATTCCATAGCGAGTCACGTTCGGTGAACTTATTCTCCAATAAGCACCTGCATACTTGCTTTAGTGTCTCCACACAAATGACCATGAGACTAGTCATCCTCATCCAATGAGCAAGCAACATATGTACCAATCTATCCGGATTTACTAATCCCCATTTTAGAAATCCCACGATTGAGAATTATTTTAGTTTTTAAGCTTTCTAAGAATTTTGATCTCATTAGCATGATCTCATCATGATTCTAAAAGCATTGCTTAAAACTCTGGGTTATTTACATATTATAAAAACAGCACCATGTAGATATTTAAATGCCTTAAATTAATATTTTATTAATAAATAAATAAGATTGTTTACAAAGTATGTGCTTTATCATTATACATGATTGGCTTGTATGCACACTACTATCAATCTCTCACTTGCACTAAAGCCAATCGCCATGGTATCTCGTCCCATCTTCTCTAAGTGACGATCAAACTGCTTTTGCGTTAGAGCTTTAATAAATGGATCTGCAATGTTATCTTGAGAGTCTATATCCTCTTCTTTCAATGATTTCTTTAATCAAAGCGGCATAACACATGTTTTAGATTCAGACGAGACTTAAGAACTATTCCTAGTTCTGTAATGAACTTTTCATCCTAAACATCAACTTCCAGCTTCACTTACAGTTATATACTTTGTCTTTGTCACTAAATCAGCAATCTTTTGCTGTTTGGAACCTTTCCAATTCACTGCACCACCTTTCAAGGTAACGACTTACCCTATAGTGGATTTGCTGTCGTCTTGGTCAGTCTGAAAACTTGAGTCTGTTTAGCACTCTAGATTTATTCAGACCCATCACGTGTCATGATGACATCCTTAGTGTCAGTTAAATACTTTGGGATGTTTATCACTGTCTTACAGTGATCTTCTCCAGAATCTGACTGATTAACATCAAGTCTTATATATTTCATTGCATACATGATAGTAACTCATGTGATTTCTCTTTTACTGAGGACAATATTAGAGAGATACACTCTATGGCTCATCATCACGAGGCACTCTTTTGGAGTTTGCCATGCTAAACGCCTTTAGCATCTAATGAATATACGTTTTCTTAGGTTAAGCCGAACATCCTTTTAAATCTATTAATACAGATTTATATCCCCAATTTGGGATGTTCTACCCAAATCATTCATGGAGAAATGTTTAGACAACTTTATTTTGATTGATTTTAGCATAGGAATTTCATTCCCTATCAGTAATATATCATCAACATATAATACATGGAATGAAACAGCGCTCCCACTAACCTTCTTGTACACACATGGTCCATCCTCGTTTTTGATAGAATCAAACTCTTTGATTGTCTCATCAAAACGAAAGTTCCATCTACAAGAATCTTGCTTCAATCCACGAATGGATTGTTGTAGCTCATATACATGATTTGCTTCAACCATTGAAACAAAAACCATCTGGATGTATCATATATACATTCTCCTAATAATGTATATTTAAGGAAGGGCATCTCCACGTCCATTTTATCAGATTAAGTAAAATAAGCTGCAATCGCAAGAAAAATTCAAATGGACTTCAGCATAGCTTGTAAATCCATTTTAGATTTTATGGTCCATCTACCATTTCTCTGAGTCTTTATTACTCAAAGCCTGTATGTAATTCAATGGATCATCATCATTCATGATGTGTACCTCATTGTCAACCTCTATAACGAATCCATACCTCTCAGGTATCTTCGGTACTCTTCTAGATTTACCAACAGGGTGTGGTACAGTAGGTTCTTCTACTTTGTTAGGTACCTGACTTTGATCCGTGATAATTTGTGGTTCTTGAACTTCTTCAAGATATATCTTACTCCCACTGACCCCTTCATGGATAAACTCTTTCTCCAAGAAGGTAGCATGCTTCGCAACAAACACCTTTTGATCAGTAGGATGATAGAAATAATACCCTATGGTTTCTTTAGGGTATCCCACAAATCTACACTTATCGGATTTAGTCTGTAGCTTATCATTTTCAAACTTTTTGACATAAGCTGGACAACCCCAAGTCTTAACATGCTTAAGATTTGGTTTCCTCCCTTTCCACATCTCATATGAAGTCTTTGGGGCAGATTTGGTAGGTACCTTGTTAAGTAGGTATGCAGCCATTTCTAGGGCATAACCCCAGAAGAAAATTGGAAGGTCTGTAAAACTCATCATAGATCGAACCATGTCCAACAGTGTTTGATTTCTCCTTTCAGATACTCCATTTAACTGTGGTGTACCTGGAGGAGTCCATTGTGAGATTATACCATTTTTTTTGAGACAATTGAGAAACTCACCGCTTAAGTACTCTCCACCTCGATCTGATCGAAGTATCTTAATACTCTTGCACATTTATTTCTCTACTTCACTTCTGAACTCTTTGAACTTTTCAAATGCTTCTGATTTTTATTTCATTAAATACACATATCCAAATCTTGAGTGATCATCCGTGAAAGTAATAAAATAATAATACCCACCCCGTGCACTTGTTGTCATAAGTCCACAAACGTCTGTGTGAATCAATGCCAACAACTCTGTAACTC
Source organism: Panax stipuleanatus (assembly GCA_020205555.1). Classification (NCBI taxonomy): domain Eukaryota; kingdom Viridiplantae; phylum Streptophyta; class Magnoliopsida; order Apiales; family Araliaceae; genus Panax; species Panax stipuleanatus. Next base: position 36,257,648 of record CM035125.1, read on the forward strand.
TTTCTCCTTTTTCACTAAAGGGAGATTTAGTCATTTTACCCATGAGACAAGATTCACAAGTTGGATATGATTCATAATCGGATAGCTTGAGGAGCCCATCTTTATGCAACTTGGATACTCTTGTTTCACTGATATGACAGAGTCTACAGTGCCACAAGTAGGTATAATTAATATCATCTCTTTTCCTTTTCTTAGTTTGTTCGATATGAAATATATTTTATTGTAAGTCAAGTGTATAAAGTCCATTTCGTAAATTTCCAATAACATATAAAGCATCGTCTTTATAAATAGAACAACCATTGTTCTTTATAATAACGTCAAAACCTTCCATATCCAATACAGAAATTGAAATAATATTTTTAATACTATTCGGAACATAATAACAGTTATTAAGATAAATGGACTTGCCCGAAGGCATTGCTAAATAATAAATTCCTACAGCTAATGTAGCAACCTTTGCTCATTACCCACTCGTAGGATCACCTCTTCATTGTTCAGCTTTCTACTTCTGACCAGTACCTGCACAGTGTTACATATGTGAGACCCACAGCGGGTATCCAATACCCAAGTAGAATTATAACATTCAGAAAAATTAATTTCAATCATAAACAAACCTTGATTGGAAGTCGAAGCTTCTCCAAGCTTCTTCTCTGCTAGAAACTTCTTGCAATTCCTCTTCCATTGTCCCGGCTCAATGCAATGAAAGCACATTCTTTTAGCTAGTTCAAGTTTCTTTTGTTCCTTTTCTTTCCGCTTTCCCTTAGCCTTCTTGGATTTCATCTTTTCAGAAGACACCTTGGACCTCTTTCTTTTATTGGAAGAATCCACCATCAAGACATGGTTCTTCATAGATGAGAAGTGACCTTCTGCCGTTTTCAGCATGTAACCATAAACTGCGAGAAGGTCTTAGGGAGTGACTGCAAGACCAAGTCTTGACTCAACTCCCCATCCATGACGAACCCAAGCTGTCCAAGGCGTTCAATCAAATTGATTACCTTCAGAACATGAGTCTCGACGGCAGTGCCCTCGGTCATCCGAGATCGGAAGAGCTCCTTAGATATTTCATATCTAGCAGCCCTACTCTGTTCACCATACAACTCCTTGAGGTGAATCAGCATAGCAGGAGAATCCATATTTACGTGCTGACGCTGAAGCTCGTTATTCATGGATGCGAGCATGATGCATTGAGCCCCAGATGCATCATCTTGCCATTTATTGAAAGTGGCAATCTCTTCCTCAAAGGCTATTTCCAAAACAGATTCAGGGATAGTTGAATTTAGGACAGAATAAATTTTTTCAGCAGTGAGAACAATTCTCAGATTTCTTAGCCAGTCTTCATAATTCGTCCCGATAAGCTTATTTACATCAAGTATGCTTCGTAGTGAGATTAGTGATTTTGATATTTTTTAAAATTCTGCATGTGAAAAGATAACATTTTTAGCAAATATTTATTTTATTAACTTTGCATACCAAAATAAATTTAGGTCTTTATTTTAAATTGGTATCTCCCACTATTTTCATCAAACTATATTACCCTCACTTATATAGTTCGGCAACGTCTAATTAGAGATTTGCTAGTGAGATTAAGGATCCCATTTCAAATGTACATAACCTTGTGGATAGCACAACAAGCGATATGTTGGGTTTGTACATAACGCAATCATGCAATTAAATCACATAAATAGGGCGGAAGCGCGAAACATGGGTTTTCAAAAATTTATACAAACCCATATCCATGATCATGCTTTGTGTTAGTTATCAATAACAGAAAAGAGAGAACATGGAATTATACCTTTGAAGATCCAAGCTTCCTCAGGTACAAGTTCTACTCCTTTGATTCCTTTGATTCCTCTGTAGTGGCTCCTTCCCTTGATCAATGTCAGCCACCCAAATGTTTGGCCTCTAACGGTGATCCACCAAGGAAGATGAAGAACTCAGGAAGATGGGTTATTGGCTTAACCCTTGTTTCTATCTCTATAGAATATGTGTACTCCCAACCTTCATAACTTTTGATGGGCGTCCGTTTGACGCGTGCTATACCTTTCAAAAAGCCCTTTCCGATAATGACGCAGTCACATAGGACTTGACCTTTTTCGAATCCAGGAAGATGTGTTTATAGCCAGATCTTCATTTTTCACAGTCTGTCCATTGAGCTGTATTGTGCTGTTTTCACTCGGGATTGATGTTGTGGCTATTTCTGAACCTCATTGCATCAATTTGGCTTGATTTTAATTTATTTGGCTTCATATAGATAAAATAACCATTTTGCCCTTCCAGGGGGTCATCTCCTATGTTGGCACAATTTTTGACTATTTTCTCGGGGTTGTCTCCAAGGTTTGATCTCAGCCGACTATGTTCTTCCTCAGGGTTATCTTCGAGGGTAATTTGGTCTCCCAGGGTTGTCTCTAGGGATGATTTGATGCTTCGGGGCTGTCTCCAAAGGTTGATTTGATCTCCTGATGTTGCTATGGGGGTTGTTGTACCTCCCGGGATTGTTGTCGAGGCTTCACTTGACATCTCGGTGTTGTCGGGGCTTGGCTTGACATCCTAGTGTTGTGACCGGGGTGAAGTCTGATCTCTCGGTGTTGTCGTCGGGGCTTCTGTACCTCCCGGGTTATTATCTGGGCTTCACTTGACATTCCGGTTTTGCCGGGACTTAACTTGACATCCCGGTGTTGTGACCGAGGTGGAGTTTGATCTCTTGGTGTTGTCGCCGGGTCACCGACTTTGTTTAAACTTCCAGGGATGTCTCCGGAAGGTAAAAGATGATTTTGCCCTCTTGTAGGGATAGTAATATAAATTCAAAATTTCGAGTGTCTACACATGTAACGGACCTTTAGAAGTTGTACAGCCAGCTTCCAAATTTTGTATTTGTAAATCCAGGGCCTTAAAACGGTTATACGGGCTTAAGGCCCCGAAATAATGAAAAATGTGGTTGTGGTGCTCGGGCTCACTTCGATGGCGCATAAAGAGCCCGACATTTATATATATATATATTATTTTGTAGAAGATACTACGCATCTCGAGAATTAAATCTAAATGAGCCGAAAGCATCACTTTCATATTCTTGCTTAAAATGGACTTTTCAATAAATCAAACCCTTTGTATATAGGTCCAACGAAGCACAACACTACTTTCAAATAAAGCATTTAGTCCCAATTAAGTGCAACACACACACACACACAACGATTTAGGAATGAAAAGACACGGTAACCGTGTTTTCCAAAAGTTGTGGGGTGCCTAACAACTTCCCCCCCGCTTAAGTAAGCCCCCGAACTCCATGAATCTCAATTTCCAAGACCAATTAAATGGAATCCCATATTGGGCCATATTGCAAAATATTTCAAAACTCGGTTGAGTTGGTACAACCATTTAACTCATACCAACTGGCGGCTATGTCTAATTCTGACCTATCAATCAAATCAAATCTTTTTAAATCATCGACATTTTATATCGGTCTCTTCCTAAAATATCACCCTTTAAAGCAAGATTAAACCACATAGAAAACATAAAGGGTAAGAACCAAACACCTAGGAAGAGGGATGTTTTCGGCGTCAACAGGTGGCGACTCTGCTTGGGATAATAGAGGGCTTAAGCCGTATTTCAATATTTTCAAACTATCCTTTTTTTTGCATGTGTGAATGTCGTCTTTACATTGAATGGATGTAAATGAATGTCTCTTTACAACGCTTTATATTAGTTCTTCGCACAATGTCATCATTTTGCATGCGGTGAGACTGCGATGAATGTAAATCGTGTGATTCCTCCACCAGGAGGCGAACCCTTCGGTGGCTGATTACCGGACTCTAGTGATGAATAAATCCAAATGAGGCTCAGGAATGGTATCACTCAGATCCGCTTCAATTGAAAGATCAGATTAACTTCCCATCTAGTAGATTGTGATGATTTGGGAAGCTCCATGCCAAAAAGCCCTTGAGAGTAACCTAAGATAGGTCAGCCCTGATAAACCAAACGTGAAAGGAAATCTCTTCATGCCTTCCCTCTTTCAATATATGTCTAGTATCCAATCTTTGATACCTGTCTATATTAAATCATGTCGATAGTATAAATGTTATAAATTCTTTCAAATCTATTGTCAAATATCAAATTCTGTCATGATATCCTATCATCAAAATAACTTAACACATTGCATAGCATGCATACTGTTCGTGTCTATCAAGACTAAACTGCCAACTTTTATTGTAGGCAAGATTGGTCTCATTACAAGATCCAAATCTAAGAAGGTAAAAAGCCTACCCACTAATATGGAAGAAAGTACCCAACAAGGGACATGCTTCTTGTCTCTAGAAGAATTCGAGGGACTCAGAAATCAGATAGTAGAATTAGCTATCTTTTTAAAAGAACAGAGAAAAAGTACCCAGGGTCAACAAATACACACCCAACTAGAGTCCTTCGAACAAGGTGGCGGTCAAGGTATTGACAAGAAAAAGGAAGCTCAAATACATGAACCTCAAAATAGAAAAAACCAACAAAACCCCAGAAATCATCAATCTCAAAGAAGATCAAGAAACTAGGGATATCCGAAAGAAAGTCCAGCAAATGGAAGAAACCATCCGGTCAATAAAATGGACTGTAGCATATGGGAGTGTGAGCTATTTAAACCTCTGCATTTTTCTAGGGGCGCGTTATCCAGACAAGTTCTAGATCCTAGATTTTGAAAAATACGATGGATTGGGATATCCTTATACTCATTTGAAAGTATTCATTGGAGTACTCAGATCCTATGCAGAGGACGACAAGCTGAGAATGCAGTTGTTTCAAAAAAGTCTGACCGGAGAGGTTAGAGCCTGGTATGTACGATTGGAAAATTTCGAAATTCATAGTTGGGAAGAGCTAGCTCACGCCTTTCTAAATTAATATAGCTTCCAATTGCAAATGGCTCCAGATAGATAACAAATTACTAAGGTTAAAAAGAAGAACAGTGAATCATTCAAAAAATTTGCCCAGAGATGGAGACGGTTGGCTGCTCAAGTCATTCCATCAATGACAAAAATTGTGATGGTAATGACATTCATTGACATACAAGAAATTCCATTTTATGAAAGAGTCCTAGCAGGCATAGGAAAACCATTCTTAGAGATGATGAAACATAGAGAAATGGCTGAGATTGGGTTGAAGTCTAAAAAGATTAAAGACCTTACTTCTTTGGAAGCCGTGGCTGAGCACATTCAAGCCGAAAACTATAGGAATAATCCTTAGAGAGTTTATAAGAAGAAAGAAGAGGATGTATCCATCGTATTCCAAGGTCAAACCAAGAGAGGCAACCAAAACCTACCCATTCAAAGGAAAAATTATTCCTCTTTCCAAACAACTATGCAATCTTTAAATCCTCCATTTCAAAAGGCCGGAGAAGTTAGACGTCGAAGAACATTTACATCCTTAGGGGACTCACTTGAAAATATACTCAAGCTTCTGACAGCAAAGAAGAAAATTGCTCAGCTCCTTCCCCCAGCCAATCCAAGTGGGAAGAATTTTGACCCAAGCAAGAAATGTGCTTACCATTCTAGGGCTCTTGGCCATGACACCCAAGAATGTTGGTCTTTGAAGCATAAAATCCAAGACTTGATAGACAGTGGTGAGATTGTGGTAATAAAACTAGAACAACCACATGTTCAAGGCAACCCTTTGTCTCAACACAATGAGGAGGAAGTCAACATGATCAGTATAGGGAATGGAGAAGGTTCCAAGTACCTCAAATATATAGGGAATTCTCCCAAAATAAACAAGGATAGCTCTAACAAATGGGGGTATTCGGAATTCTAATTTATGATAGAGTAAGAAATGAAGTCTATCAAAGAACAAATTGGTCAACTGGTAAAGCTGACGGTATACCAACACCAAGTGGTGCGACAGTTGATAACTCAAGTCAGCCAGTGGAGATCAAAACCTCCTGCACCCAAAATTCTTCCAATTGAAAGGAAGGATCACTATTGGTTCCATGAACACGAAACCTAGGCAGACAAAGTTTCCAGGGAAGAAAGAGTCTGAGCTCATAGAGAGTTTGCCTTCAAAAGGAAGTTCACTTCTTTGAATCATCCTATGGAAGAAATTCTCCATATGTTGATCAATGAGGGAAAAGTCACACAACTGTTACCCCCAGTGGACTCTCGATCAAGGAAGTTGGGGATGATACAGAAGAATGTTGGGGACTTTGGCACCTAATTCCAAACTTGATTGAAAGCGGAGAACTGCTCAAAGTAAGTCAAGATAATGGCTTTCATGATGAACAAACAATATTTCCTCCACTTGCATGGAGTCTGAAGGAAGTTGTATCAATATTTCCTATGAAAAGGATATAGTCACAGTACCCCAAATAATTCAAGGAAAAGGGGATAAAGGAAAGAATCCTGTGAAAGTGGCTGCACCAGAACCACCGATGTTGCCATTTAGACCGCAATATCCCTTAATCATCCTGAAAAGATTATCGTGGAACTATGGCGGCGATGAGGGACAAACATCAATTCACATTGTTTCCATATTAAAGGAAAACCCGCTTTATTTACCTCAGCGAGTATCAAAGGCAGTCACTAAAACCAAAGGTAAAGTGCTCGAGGAGAAAATTAAAGAATTCCTCAGCAAAATTGGGCACAATGAAGCCAAGGTGGTGCAAAGATTAAGAGAAGCACCCCAACAGATATCCATTCTGGATTTGGTATTATGTTTGGAAGATCATTGCAAAATCTTAATACAAGTGCTAGAAGAAGCGTATTTGCCAAAGGTCGTGGATACCGAAAAGTTCCGTCACTTGATGTGTGACGCCCCCAAAATAAGTTGAATACCAACCCATTCTGAGCCGCCAAATATATGGTACAGAATTCAAATACAATCTTTTATAACATATGGTCGTGCAAACTACGACCACACAAACTGTGAATTTCAATACAAATCGTATATAATACGAAATATAAACACTCAAATTCATTCCTTATTAATTACAATCATTATCCCATTATTTTATAGAATAGTGAGAACTTCTACAAATCTAACTCTGACCATCACTCTGATCCCCGACTAGTTCCTGCGATATTCCCATTTCCTGAAGAGAACAATGAAAGAAAAGGGTGAGCTCAACTAGCCCAGTAAAAAATATTATGACTAACATAATGAATAATAAATTATCATTAATCTTCAATAAACCAGATAAAATATTATGGACAATAAGTTTTAGATCAACAACTACAGCGAAAATAACAATTCATTAGAAGAGTTAAGTAGACAATGATGTCTACTATCTTCTTTGATTTAAAAGTCCATCATCAATATTTTATCCCTGTAACATCAATCAATATACATCTCAAATCAAATAATCATCTTTGCACTACGGGCCAAAGATATTCATTTGTATCACCAGTTGGTCATGTTCATCTCAACACCTGTCCATCTTTGCACTACGGGCCAAAGATATTCATCAGGTAATCGTTCATCTTTGCACTACAGGCCAAAGATATTCATTAAGTAATCATTCATCTTTGCACTACAGGGCAAAGATATTCAGTTATATCACCATTTAGGACTGAGGATGATGAAAAACAATACGAATAACGAATCCTGTGAGATAAAGGACAAATATTAGAGAATTTATCTAGAGTTCAAGAATGAAGATTAAAACCTGGATCCAATCAAAGATAATTTGGAAGAAAAAATAAATATTTTTTACAGTGAATAGTACCCCCGTAAATAGTAACTCGTGAATAGTAACTCGACATGAAAAGATAAAAATTATACGAGAAAGTTTAGACCAATATTCCAGTGAAATGCTATTAGATGAAGCGCAAAACTCAAGAAATTTCTGATCATTTCAGGAATTATAGAAGCAATACTTACCATAGTAAGTTTAGAGTTAAGAATCTGAAATGAAACAATATACGAAACTACAAATGAATTTTCACTCGTTAGGCGGTAGTCCGCGCAAATAGATCATTTCCACAATTTAATAACAAATGAATACGAAGGGTTATTCACCAGGCATGCGGTAGTCCGCGTAGACAGGTTATTCCTACATAATAATAAATAATGGAATAACAACAGGATTTCACCATACATGCGGTAGTCCGCGTAGACAGGTTATTCCAACAGAATAATAAAGAATGGAATTACAACCCTTCGAGTATTGAAAGAAAATAACTCTCTTCATTAATACGAAAGAAATAATAGCCCTTACCTTAATAAAAATTTGGAGACTTCACTAGTGTAATAGCAGAATACTCTTCTTCTTTCTCTCTTACTCTCTTTATACTTTCTTTCTCTATAGCTTTAGTGAATTGGTGAAAAATAATGAAGAAATGAACTTCTATTTATAGGCTTGGCAGAGTAAGGGTAAAATAGTCTTTTTATTATAATTTATGAAATCGTTGCTTACATCATCAATCCTATGACATCATTGCTTACCTCATTGTTCCGATGACATCATTGCTTACCTCATCGTTTCGATGACATCATTGCTTACATCATAAGAATCCAAATTCAATTTGTTCTCTTCCACCTCATTTTACTTTTATACCATAAATTTACTATAATAATGTTACCATTCAAATTATAAAAATCATACTATTATATAATCATATCATACTACTATAATGTAACATTATAATAATATATTTTAATGAATTATTTTATTAGAAAAGATAAAATACCAACTTTCAACAAATGTCACATGCTAAAAAAATTCCTCCGTTTAAATACACATTGAATAAATATTTCCTTATCATATATATCAACAATTAATTATTCATAAATAATATTACAGAACTACAATATTGACAACCTAGGTCGTTCCCAGGAAAGAGGGGGCCTTCCGATAAAGATTTCTCCTTACTGGCCGCGCAATGAACTAACCCCTTTCCTAGACAGAACTTCCTTAGACATTGCCAATAATGCTATCTAATAATACTATTCAAATAATATGAATTATTGATTTGATAATTTTTAATACTGTGACGCCCCCAAATCCGGGTCCCTTTATTACCTCCGATTCGGTGCAGTCACGATACTACTATTGCGGAACTATTACATTGTTTAGTCATTAGTAAAAGAATGCAACTTTGTTTATTAAAATTTAGAATGTAAATTTTATTCATATCTAGGATCTTGTATAAAGACTCCAAACCTTTACAAGTTTCAAATCCTGGTCATATACCGTTCCTGTCTATACATCATATCCGATGTTACTAAAATGAGGAATAACTTAAACTTTTTTAATTCTCTTGAATAAAATCTTTTATTTATTTCTAAATCTTGAATCGATTACATAACATTGAATCATACTATATTATGATTCGCTTTACACAAATTTCTTTATAAACGTTTACAACTTAACTTGATATCCTCTATGTATTAGCTAGTACATCTTTTATAATACAACAAGTATTAAACATCGTAAGCATATATCAAGTACACTCATAGAACCTAAATAGGGTTCAAACGATAATCTAAATAGTATTCTCCGTTGTGATACTATCTATCTTTATCAATCAAAAAGCACGAAATCCTTATCGTAAGTCCTTAACCTACAAAAATAGTTTGCAAGAGTGAGCTCGACGGCTCAGCAATTCTAACAGTTTTCATGCATCACATAGCATATAACATCATACTTAGTTCATGCATTTATAATCGATTTATATTCACTAGCATGTTACTTCTCACATAACAAACATATCATCAAAGGTCAACTTTCAATCTCATGCATATGTTATATACAGTTCATATATAAGTTCACATCATCACAATATAATATAATTCAACTAACAGTTATTAAATTCATATATATATCAAATAGGAACAGAAAGACTTGCCTGATGCGTAGTTTAACAACTACGACTTAACTGCTTATAGATATCTGCACTTCGTGTAATCCTACATAGTTATATTAATCACAGAGGTCACACTCATCAGTTATATGTATCCACACATTCTCAATGTAATAATAAAGGTTATATTGTTGTCTAACCTGGTTCTTAGAACCATCGTTTCACTTTTCCTATCGTATTTTTAGAATAACTATGTACATATAAGTATATTTTAACCATACGTACTTACTACCATTCTTCATATACACATGCCTGTCTACCACTAATCCATTTACATATAGCTAGTGTAGTTCACACTTTGAGTTAATCATTATCATATATCATTACTAACACATAAGATCACAACAAATAGCAAACAAACTCTTTTTAGCATTTTATAGCATTATTGTAAGTTAACCGTCAAATCGGATTCAAGTATCAACATGTGATCTTACATAGCACGTATACATATTAAAGTATACTTTCATGCTCGTTCAACCTTTTCACGTTCAATTTATATGATATAGGTTCTAAGTTAATACCTGTAAAAACTTAAGTCCATTCAAGGCTATAAAGTCATAAAGTCTAGCATGCTCGCCTTTTAAACACATGGGGTATTCATATACTTTGTATTAGGCATACTCATGAATAATTATATCACATTCATGCAACTAACACCTTTTTGTTTTGAAAACATGCTTCGTTTATGCTTCACATGAATCACAACACCTAATCATGGTATATATACATGTAGGATACATGATCGAGTCTACGAGTACTATCAAACATGTTTACAAATATCAGAATTTAAATCTCAATATACATGTCAAGACTCACGTGCAAAACGTATACTTTCACTAGTAAATCTCACTAATAGGGTCTAATACGCGCATGCTATCTAGATTCATGTGTTAACATGTTCGACACGCATTTCTAAGTTATCTAAACATGCTCGCAAAATCAGAATGTATTCATGACATTTACGTGCTAAGGTTCACCTTTGAAACTAACATTTTCGTTAGTAATGTTTAATAGTGGGGTTCGCATGTTCACATTCCATCATAAAACATATATACATCAATTAACATGTGTTTCATGCCTTCCTAGGTCATATTAACATGTCTCAAAAGTCAGAATATAACTATGATACTTCTATACCAAAAGTCCCTTTTTAAAACTCAACATTCATTTTGAAAACCACAAGTTGTTTCATCAATCGTGCATGTAAACATAGCAACACATGTGCATGTCGTGTTAATATACTCATATAGGCATGTTAAATCTATTAGTATGCTTGCTTAAGCTATCTTAGCCACTATCTCTTAACAGAATCTGCAGCAGACTGCAGAAAAAAATTTCAAGTTTCAGGGCCCGGCGCAGCTGCGCCGCTGGCCGGCCAGAGATAGAGATGTCTTCTACTTCGGCAGTACACAGACCCATACTCAAAATTCTCGCAGTAATTTCGATTCTAAGCTTCTATAATGCATTTCTAACATGCTTATAAGGCTATATAATAGTTAAACAAGCATTCTAATCGTTCAATTTTCATCTAATTTACATGATCAAGAATTGAGACTTTAACAGAAAAGGAAAATTCGACAAAGAATTCCAAGAACTTGGTAAAACCTAATTAAGTACAAGAGTCAAGATTTTTATACCTCTGCTACTTCAAATTAAGCTTGCTCAGTTGAACTTTCTCAAATGCTATCTCCCTCACACACACACACACACACACACACACACACACACACACACACACACACACACACACATATATATATATATATATATATATATATATATATATATATATATATATATTAGCTCTCAACTCAAAACTTGAGAAATCTCAGCAAATGAACAATGGAGGAGAAGAGTTCATATTTATAGCCAAATCAATACCCAGATAAATGCAAAATCTCCCAAATCAAACCAATAGATTGTAGAATTATATTGAGGTTAACAATTAGTTGGTGAGGAGTTGGTGGATTCATCATGAATCCCACTCCCTTGCTCATCATGAGCTACAAGCTAGTTTGCTGAATTTGAGAATTGAAGAGTGAAGCTATGCTTAGGCTTTTCACGTGTATGAGGAATTGGAGAGAAAATGGGACACTTAATATGGGACAACACTTATATTTCAGCCTTTGCAAGTTGGGGAAATTAAATACTATATACTATATACTTAGTACACACATGTACACCTTAGCTTATATTCATTTAGGGCATACATGGACTAAAAATGTCACAACAACATTACATGGTAGCATATTGGGGTACATGTATACACATTGATATATAATCCATGTACATTTTAATAATGTCACATTATGAGTTGAATGAATAGTGACATACTACAACCTCATTATTCCCATTAGGTACTTATTATTGTTATTCCTTATTCACATGCTTTAATATACCATATAATATATATTACATAGCCTTACTAAAGTGTCACACTACACTTTATATATATTATGTAGTTCCTTGTGTTGTCACATATGCAATTATTTATTTTACTTATAATTCTTTTTACTTTATTATATAATTTCTGTATATAATATAGTTACTATAAGGTGTCACACTACACATTCTTTGCACATATCAACTAATTGTGCAATTATAATCATATTAATAATCTACTCGTTTATTTATTAATAATGACTTATAATAATATTAATTAATCCATCACTCATCAATCAATGTAATTATTAATCTCCATAACAATTAATTAACATTTATATAGTTAATTATCACGTTAAATAAATATAAATCTTATTACATTTATAAAAAAGTTGCTTATTATTATTCTATTATTTGCAATAATAATAATCGACACATCATCAATTAATCCTCCTTAATATACTATTCCTCATAATAGCAATAACAATTAATATTTGATTAATCGTTCATATAGAAATTCCTTCATTAATACAATTTTCGATTATATTCATAATCAATTTACTTATTATCATGCTATCACTCGCAATAATAATAATAATTCATCATACCATTAATAATAACAATTAATATAGATTAATTGTTTAATTAATAATTCCTCCATCCTTGAATTAATTAATGGTCGGATCTATTATCGTGCCACACAAGGCATTTCACACAAGCTTACATCGAGCTTATTATCATTCTCAACACTTATTTATTTCCACCACACTTATTATTCTTTTAATATAATATTTGTGTGACTCAAGCACTTAAATGCTAATTTATCTCAATTAATTATACTTATAATAAGTACAACCTTTACGCTTATAGTAATTAATATATATACTCTATTAATTATTCAAATAATAATATTCATGATCAAATAATAACTTAAGTTATTTAATATATTAAAAGAACTTAGTTTCCTTTCATTAATTAAACTCCCTTGAAAATACATTCGAAATTATGTATTTAGCCCTAACATAAAATATTATGTTTTCTCCAAATAAGCACAATCATTATTAGAAAATAATTTACTTATTGTCTCAAGATATTATAACTAATATAATATCCATTAGAAATAATCACATGTACGGCACATATACATTATATATAGAAAATAGGTAATAAGTTTATTTTATAATAAATTATTTCCATCAATTTATTTACATATAGTAAATACGTTTTAATATATTTACTATATTAATTAATCACACCTCATACAAAACATATAAGGTAATATTATTATTCAAAAATAACATTTCCTCCTTTTATTAAAATAATTCAATATTAGAAGTTATTTTAATATCCTTTGTTAGAAATATATAATTATTATTTCTCTCTCTCTCTCTCTTTATAAATTATTCCCAAAATAATTTCTTCAAATATTAAATATTCATTTAAAACATAATGATTTTCATCTCCCTTTAATAACGTATGTATATTTATTACGTTATTCGTACTTTAGACTTTCTCACATATTACTATTCTAAGTAATATATATAAAAGTACCAACTATAATTACATATTCAACACACATATTAATTCACTCATTTACTTAAGTAAATTAAATCTTGTACTATATCACCATAGTTAATTAAGGTTCAATATTCACATTATATTATCCCATAATATAACTCTCAACTTAAATTAACCAATATTTATTAATGAAGATATTTAATGCCACCAACTTCTATGATAAAATAATTTTATAAATTATTTTAATATCGATAGGAAATTTTATCCACTTCCTTTATCGTAATTAAATCGTCTCTACGATAAACAACAATATATATTAACAATACATTTATTAATCACATATTACATAGCTCATATAACCCTATGTAATACAATACTTCCTTCCTCATAACACCTATATATATATATATATATATATATATATATATTCGAACCCAACTCACACTTTAAGAATTTTATTTATTTAATCCTTATTTAATAATTTTTGAAAATTTGGGTTCTTACAAATACTGTGCAATGACAATTATTGAATAAGTAATATAAAATATCAACATAATAATTATTGAATCAATAAAATAAAATATTGAACAGTAATTACTGTAACAATTATTGAGTAGTGACTTCTTACGTAAGAATCAATAATTAGAATTACTGTGCAATGCCGTGTGCTACTGTACAACACCGTGTATTATTGTATTTTAACCACCGGGTATTTCAACAATTTTAACGGTAAAAGTTTTACCGTTATTTTTGTAAAAAGGTTATTTCTGTCGCTTTCTATATCCGACATTCATTTCGTTGTGGGGTCCACCAATGACTGCGCCGTTGTACGAATATTCTCCGACAAAAAGAATATTTCTCGACCAAACAAATATTTTCTGACACAACGAATATTTTATAACCACTTTGCTTACTTTGTAAAGTTTGCACATACTACCCATAACTTACCACATTTATTAAATCAACACCTTATTATTTCAAAATAATATATAAAGAAAATTAAATCTTTATTCATAAAATTTGGGGTCTTACATGATGGATCACATTTTTAACAGCAATGTGACATCTTTCACTGATGATTACATACCAGTGGAAGGAACTGGTCATTGCAAGTCAATGCATATAGCAATGATATCCTTTACATATATAATAGGAGGTGTGCTGATAGATGTAGGATCTTCTTTGAACATCTATCCCTATGACACTTTGGAAAGAATAAAGATCACTCCAAATCGAATCCGGAACAACCATTTAGTCATAAGAGCCTTCGATGGGTCTCGACGGGATACTGTAGGAGAAATCAAACTTCCGGTGGAGATTGGTCCACATACTTTCTACATATCCTTCTAAGTGTTGAACATCACCACGAAATATAACTTACTGTTAGGAAGACCACGGATCCATATGGTGGGAGTAGTCCCCTCCACCCTTCATCAACAGGTCAAATACATCATCAATGGAGAACTGGTCACTTTTAATGCCGAACTACAGTATCCAGTCTATGAACAAGGTGATATGCCTATGATCAACCTCAACGAAGGAGTTAAGCCAGCCTATTTTTAAGCCTTTGAAGTGAGCAACACTCATTATCGACCCATCGGGGCCCCAGCCTTGAAGCCAAGAATTTCTTCTGAACTGATGTCTTTCGGTAAAGAAATGATATCTTTGGATTTCTGTCCCAGTAAAGAGTAGGCAAAAATCAATAAGGAATCCAAAATACAGTTCAGATACCTAGACAGACGGGACATGCTTGATTAGGCTATTTGTGACGCCCCCAAATTCCTGGACCGTCACGGGGTCGCTCGGATTCGGTTCGTCACGTTCTACAATCTCATACAATAATAATAATACGACTAAACGTCGCATAGCACAGCAGAATAAATACACAACTACTACCGAATAGATTACATTTAATTAATATAATTTATTCACGTCCCAAGGTCTCATAACTTAAACATCGATTACATAGCTTAAACATACCTTAAGCATATATAACCCTAACTAGTACATAATAGAATAAGTTCTTATTACAAACATAAGTTCTACATAACTAACAGCTAATCTATAGCCTTTCCCCTTCTCTTGTTGGTGCCCGAAGGTCTGCACTGCTCTGCCTTAACTGAAATGTTTTAGGGAAAGCAAGAATGAGCAACGAGTTTGCTCAGCAAGGGTGAGTATTTTAGTTTTCGAGTCCAACAGTGTATAGCAAGGTATGATAGTTCAAGGATAATAAGAATATCAACAATTTTTCAATAACAGTCACTAAGGACAGAATAATATCAATATGATTCAACGATAAATCAATTTAAGAATTCAAGATAACTGAGTACTGAGCAGTCACTAAGGACTATGAACTCTTACTAGAATTAATAGTATTAAAATGATAACCCAATCAAAAACAAGTACAACAGGTGATCAGCCTAAAGTACCCTACGGTATGCATATCGTTCAATTTTACTAAAGTGTGCGCACGTTGGTCTCTCGACAAATATAATTTCCCTTCAAAGAAGGTTGTTCATCTCAGTCAAACACAAGATCCTGCACCAATCAATTGATTTGGGTCGCCTTTCAACAATATAAGTCTAGCCGAATCAAATGGCATAGATTACAACAATTATAAGTTCAATCTCAAGATTTAAAGCTCGAAGAATATGAATCGACTTTTATCTTATCCATGAAGTATATAGTTTATAATACATGACTTGCAATCTCAAAAGTTTACTTGTACGACAATAATAGCACAAGCTTAATGAACGCTCAATAAGTATGGTTAGGAACTTGCTTACAACGTTCCTCGAATAAAGTAAACACAAAGATAGGTTACTTGCACAATAAATGAGTGTAAGTCGGGAAACTTCCCTTATGCGTAGTTTATCCACATTAAATAAATCAACACTTTTTGAATCCCTATCGTAATATAGTTATGCGTATAGGATATTCATTAGTTACGTATACATGATATGTAAGTTTAAACGCATACATAAACATCTAACTTAGTTGTACACCCTTTACATACTCCATTATACATTTTGCGTACTTATACCACAAAAGTTTAGTTGATAAATTACTATGAAGTCAAATAACATAGTCTCTAATCATTGCTTTATAGTTTGCAAATACATTTTGGACTTAACATTCAGAAGTTTATAAACATATATCAACATACTTTTATTACACATATGTTTATCCATGTATTCGACACACATTTAAAATCATAGATTGTATAATCCACATTGTTTTGAAATCCTTAAAAACACCTTGGCAAAACTTAGTTCCATAAAGTCACTATATGCTTGAACACTTAAAACATTGCTTGAGCCATGTATTATAGCTTAAGGCATTTATACATGCATGTTGAGGAATTAGGTTGGGTCTTTTCCATTTACTTTCAACAATGGGTAGTTCTATTCATAAATCTTCATTTTACAAAGCCAAGTAAACTTGTTATGTCAACGACTAACCATAGTACTCATTAATCCATATAATAATGCCAAACAATCTTTACTACGTGCTTGCATGTATTTGATTCATGTATTCCAAGTCAGCATAACTTTACTCTTTGAAAACTTGTTTTAAGCAACATTGAATAGTATATATATTTGTCTTAAGAAATCTCATGTTATAACAAACTAAGTATGCAAAGCATTTCGAAACCACATTTCATATGTATTTGTAAAACTAACTAAGTTGCGAATACAAGCTAAAAATTAGATTTCAAAAAGGAGTAAGGTTTTATAACATAACAACACAAATCTTGGTTTCCTGGTCACCCCTCGCCGGGGCGGGTAAATGAACCATAGGGGGCCCGCCGGGGCGGCAGTGGCTAAAAATTCCTCTAGCCACCCCCCGCCGGGACAGCACTTTGGCTTATAGGAGGCCCGCCGGGGCGGGCATAGCCATACCAGTTCGGAAAGTCTTTCCCCTGCTGCGAACCAACTTTCCCAAATCACCATGAAACAGTAATTTAAGCATACCCACTATGTATAAACTCGATAAACTTACTATACAACATACGAAGCATGATTCTAACAAACTTAGCTCATTAATTTGGACATTAAAGCAAGTGTTTCAAGATATTTATAAAAACTTATAAGACTTGAATTCTATGAACATATAAAGGGGTATTACCTCTTGTGAAGTTGAAATGCTACTCTAGCTTCAATTTGCAGATTACTCAACAATACTCTCACTCCTCTTGAACTAATTTCAGATTTCTAACAACCAAATTGAGAAAAGAAAGCTCCCATTTATACGAAAAATGAAAACCCATACCAAAGCTTTACACCATGAATCAAAAGAACAAATCAATGGGTAATAGATAGTTGGTGAATTGAATCATGAAGGCCATTCCCCCATTGATCATTAGCTAGGATGGAGCTTGGGAGAAAAAGAGGGAGTAGCTTCTAGCCTTTGTGAGACACACAAAAATGAGAAATGGGGGGGGGGGGGGGCAATTGGGCACTCAATATGGGACACAATACTCAGCATTCCATATTATTAGCATACAAGAGTTTATTTGATATTTGCCCACAAATGAGCATACATATCCACCCACTCATATAAGACACATAGAATTATATAATCCATGTACATTGGTTTAGTGCAAATAATATTCACATTAGACTAGAATAATTTAGTTGGCTATTATTTTCCATAAAACTCATTATTTTCAATTCTATTAAAATAGTCATTTAATATTAATTATTTATTTAGTCAAGGTCATTTTCCCTCATAGGTTTAAAATACCCATTTAATTACTCCCACACACATCATGGGGTCACATAAAACTCTTTCATACCACTTAGTAATTTACATAAATTAAGCTCACTTTTATCATATAGTTTTATATAATAATTATTCACATTCCAATGTCACACCTCATTTTACAACCTCTATTATACAACTACATACATCTATGTCTACATGTATATATATATATATATATTCCTATCATCATACATTACACATTGGGCCACATCAATTAAATTAATTGGGCTAAGCATATTAAAGCACATGGACCCTAGTATTTAATCTAGCACATAAATTTATTGGGCCACATCTCTTAATATTTATCATACCACATTAATGTGGTTGGGCTTGGATATATCTTAAGTCCAATACATTATTAATTCAATGATCTAACTAGATTAGGAAATTAATTAGGCCACACAAGGCTTATCACTTAAGCTTAATTAAGCTCATTATTGTTTCTATTTTCGAACCACACAAGGCATTTTAACAAATTTAACAGAAACCCCACATTCTTCCTCAATTATTATATATTCAATTTGAAACAATTGAGTTAACCCATCACATAAACATTTATATTAGAATAAATATTCATTTTCATTTATCTATTCATTTAATAATATTCAAAAATTCTAGGGTATTACACTATTATTACGGATCAAATCACAAGAACCCGCTTAAGCATCAGCCGGTTCATGCATCCACCATTCTACTAACAAATCTCACAGATGCCGGATTTGTGAAACCAACGAGGAAAGTCCATGCTTCTATATCAGGTATGCTGATTCCTGAGGTTAAACCGACCAGTGCGAAAGAAATCTAGATTCTTATTAAGGAAAACAAGGATATGAATGAAGGTTCCTGCAAGAAGTGCAAGATCGATTTGCAAAGATGTATTTTTTGGCACATATTGAGGGTGTGAACGATGATGTCCCAGATGTTGATTATTCAGAAGATCAACCCATGATCCCTCACATAAACAGGGCTACAGAGAATGTTCCAAAGAAAGACGCTGACCCTGATGTGAATTCAGTTCTAGTCATCATCAAAGAGGAGGTGGATAACAGCAATCTCTTCATCGCAGCTGTCAAGAAGGACCTGACACTAGACAACTTGAGTAGCACTCCTTGCTTCAGCCGTAAAGGGTAAAAGGGTACATAGTGCATCTTCCCTGAAGTGTAGATATTATTTACTACTTACTTTTGTTTTATAGTACTAGAAGTTACTTTTGTCATACTTTCATTGATGCTTTGTATGATTAAACAGTTTCATATATTAAGTGAAAGCATTTTGTTTTTAGGACTCCAAATTTGGATTTGTTTAGCCTTGCTGATGAATTGCCAAGTCTCAGCAGTGACGATGACTTTGATGTAGAGCTGGACTTTGACTTGATGGGGATTGATCAAGAAGAGATAGATGACTATGCGGTGCCTGAGGAGATCAAAGAATGGGTCGAAGACAAACACAAACCATACCTCGATCAAACCACCACTATCAATATCGGAACTTCAGAAAAACTTAAAGAAATCTAAGTAGACAATAACCTTACCCCAAACCAAAGAAAAGACCTAATTGAACTCCTAACTCAGTTCAAGGATGTGTTTTCATGGTCAAATGAAGACATGATCGGCCTGTCTACTGACCTTTTCATTCATCGACTTCCCATTAAAGAGGGATTCAAGCTAGTCAAACAGAAACTCAGGAGACTGAAGCCTGAGTGGAGTTTGAAGGTCAAAGAAGAAGTTGTCAAGCAATTCAAAGCTGGCATTATTATGGTATCAACCTATCTTAAATGGTTTTCCAATATAGTGCATGTGTCTAAGCCCGGAGGGAAAGTATGAGTATGCGTGGATTACTGGCATTTAAACAAAGATTTCCTCAAGGATAACTTCCCATTACCTTTCATCCACATACTAATAGATAACACGGCGCAATATGGCATGTACTCATTTGTTAACTGCTTCGCCGGGTATCACCAAATCATGGTTTCCAAAGAGGATAGGGAGAAAACAACCTTTATCACCCCCTGGGGAACCTTCTGCTATAGGCGATTGTCTTTCAGACTTATCAATGCTAGTGCCATATATCAGCGAGCCATGATGGCCCTTTTCCATGATATGATGCACAAGGAGATAGAAGTTTCTGTGAATGATATCATCATCAAATCACGAAGGGAAGATGACCACATCGACCATCTCAGAAAGTTATTTAATCGGCTTTGCAAATACAACATGAAGATGAATCGAGCCAAGTGTGCTTTTGGTGTTAAATTTGGTAAATTATTGGGACTTCTAGTAAGCAACAGAGGCATTGAGCTGGATCCCGACGAGATTAAAGCTATCAATGAGATCCATGTGCCTCAGACAAAAAAGGAAATACGAGGATTTCTTGGGAGAATCAATTTCCTAAGCAGATTCATCTCTCAACTCACTGCAACTTTTGAGCCCATCTTCAAGCTGTTGAGGAAAAATTCCTCTAAAAAGTGAAATGAATACTGTCAAAAAGTCTTCCTCTCCATCAAGAAGCAATTGATTGAAGGTCATATCTTGGTACAACCAAGGGACAAAGTTCCCTTGTTTATGTACATATCGGTCAATGACAATGCTATGAGCTGCATACTCGGCAAAAAGATGATAGAGGTAAGGAAATAGTAATCTATTACCTCAAAAAGAGATTCAACAATGGTGTGCAGAAGTGCACCTCGATTGAAAAGACCCGTTACGCTTTAGAATGGGTAGCCCTGAGATTACAACATTATCCTCATGGGCACACAACCTATCTCATATCTTACGTGGGTCCTCTGAAGTACATATTCAATAGGCCGATGTTAAATTGCCAATTGTCTAAATGGCAATTAATCCTCTAGCAATTCGATATCATCTATGTGACTCAAAAGTCTATCAAAGGTCAAGGAATTGCAAATCAATTGGCAGAAGCACCATCAGGGAACTTCAAACCCTTGGAAACTTACTTTCCAGATGATGTGATAATGACCATTCAGCAAAACCCTCGAGAAGATATCGTCCAATTCTGGGAATTGTTCTTTGACGGGGCTGTAAACATGAAAGGTGCAGGAGCAAGGGCAATTCTTGTATCTATTAAGGGAGAACAGTATCCCATGTCCATCAAACTACAGTTTGTTAACACCAATAATACAGCCGAGTATAAAGGCTGTGCAATAAGATTGAAACTAACCAAATCTATTGGTATCCAATAGCTAGCGGTCTTTAGAGATTTTGAGTTGGTTATTAAGCAAACCATAGGGCATATTACACCAATGAGTTGCATTTGCTGCCCTATCATCGGCTGGTCATCAAGATGGCTGCAGAATTTGAAGAAATTGCCTTCATCCACATCCCTCAAAATGGAAATAATTTCGCGGATGCATTAGCAACATTGGCTTCCTTGCTCCACATATCCGATATGAGAGGAATTCTTGATATCAATTTTGCAAGCCAGAAGGCACCAACCTATGGGATTTACATTAGAGAAATATCAGATGAACTACCTCCTAACGAAAAGCCATAGTATTAGGACATGAAAGAATATCTTTAAGATGGATCTACATTCGCCGGGGCAGGTCAAGCTGAAAGAAAGTGGATCCATAAAATGGCCATGAATTTCTATTTAAGTGGAGATGCACTCTACAAAAGAGATGCTGGAATATGCCTGCTGAGGTGCCTAGACAAAGGTCAAGCCCAAATGCTTATGGGTGAAGTTCATGGTGGAGTCTGTGGTCCACACATAAGCGGTCCTTTACTTGCCAATCAGATATTAAGAACGGGGCATTACTGGATTTCTCTCAAAGCTGACTGTGACTATCACGTTAGGAGATGATATTAATGCCAAGTCCATGGAAATGCCATCCACGCTCCTTCAAATGAACTACACAATATGAGTTCACAATTACCCTTTTCCATATGGGCGATGGACGTGATTAGGCCAAACGAGCCCAAAGCCAACAATGGTTATCGATTTATCTTCACCATAATCGATTATTTCACTAAATGGGTGGAAGCTGCCTCCTTTCTTAAAGTCACCAATTAGGTAATCATTGGTTTCATCAAAAATAATGCAATCTGTCGATACGGACAACCGGAGGTAATCATATCAGACAATGCCAAGAATTTGAACAACAAGATGATAAAGGAATTATGCAACAAATTCCACGTCAAACATTTTAATTTTGTCATCTATCATCCCAAGATGAATGGTGCTGTCGAAGCGGCCAACAAGAATATCACGAAGATTATGCAAAAGATTTCCACCAATCACAGAGAATGGCCTGACTTGTTAACTTTGACTCTGTTAGCGTACAGAATGTCAATGAACACTTCTACTGGGACTACGCCCTACTCATTGGTCTATGGCATGGAAGCAGTACTACCCATACAAATAGAAATGGAATCATTAAAAGTGTTGATAGATGCTCAAATGGAAGAAGAACAATGGATACAAGAGCGATACCACCACTTATCTCTGATAGATGAGAGAAGGGCGACAACTGTAACACCCAAGAAAATCGAGCGTTTATGCAAATGAATTTTTATTTGATTTATTGAATAAAATTTGAATTATTTGTTTATTAAACTGAGTAAGCTAATTGTAGGTCATTTTATGACCTAGAGAATGTATAAATGAGTAGGATTATGGCTACGCGCTAGGAATAAATGATATGAATTCATAAGACGAAAATAAAAGGTTTTCGAGAATAAAAATATTTTTGGGAAAAGATGAAATAGACACTATTCAACCCTAAGAGTTAGGGTTTAACCCTAAAGGTTAGGGTTTGAGACCCTATGTCATTTCGAGAGTTCGGAATGTCAAAATAACGTTCTGTCGAAAGATTTGACGGTAATATACTGTGAAAAGTTAAGTTAGCCGAGAAAAATTTTCTCGGGAGGAAAAGTGCAGGAATCACTATTCATCCATTTCTTCTCTGGAATTTATTTTAAAATTCTGAAAAATGCGTAATGATAGGATTTCGACATGAGATGGAGTATGTAATAATATTTTATTTATGACTCACGAAGTTTTCGCGTAGGGACTTAAAATCCTAACGGTTAGGGAAAGTGATCTAATGAAATAATTATTTACGTATAATAATAAATGATTACTGTACGGAAAGAATACGTGTATAATAGGAGGTATTATACAAGAATAATACGGAGAAAATACGAGAATTATATAACGTACAATATAAATTTTGATACGGACTAAATACGTTAAAACGAATTGAATTAGAATTAAAAGTTAATAAGTTTAACCCATGGGTCGAACCATTGGGTAAACGGGTGGGTTTAACCCATGGTTCAACCCACTACCCATGTGTTACATGGGGGGACATGGGAGAGCACAAGGGGGTGACATGGTTGGCCATGTGCTAACACATGGGCTCAAACTTGGTGGGAAAGTAATTGAGGAGGTGAGAATAGTTGAGGAGGTTGGGCCTAAAAGACTAATTTACCCTAAGTATTGCCAACTTCTATAAATATAGAGCTTGCTCTTCATTATTTTGTTGTTTGACAATTCCTCCAATAAAGAGATAGAGAGAGAGAGAGAGAAGAAGAAGAAGCTAGATTGAGCTTTGCCTAGTTAACTCATCAATCAAGAAGGAAGAAGACCATTGAGTCTCCATACTCACTCCACAAAGAACACAAAAGGTATAACAATAAGAAAGTATATAAACATCATCTTTTCTTTCAATAACAATTTTGATAGAGAAGTGTTAGAGAAAGCATGAACCCTAAAGAGTTATAAGGATGGCTTAATGAGTAACTAAGAACCTTAACAAGCCATGCATGATGGAAGAGTAAGAATTGATTATGTACTAATAATGGACTTAACGAATTCATAGGAAATGGACTAATTAACATGTGAAACCATGAAAAAATTAAATGTTTTGAATGATTAGAATTAGTAATAATCAACCATGGGATTGATTCCAAGTGGTTTGGAGTAATAATAATGAAGAACGAAGATTCGACGAAAGTTACGCGATTAGACGATAATCGTCGAAAACGTAAATTTCTCGGATTAGAAGTCAAAAGTCGCCATAAGCATCGAAAACGATGGTTTTCAATTGAAACACATGAATTTAGGTAAATAAGACTTGCGAGAGAAAGAACGAATTGATTCTGACTTAAAACGAAGATTTGAGCGTCGAACGTTCACGAACGTTTAACGAAAATGTAAAAATGGACTAATCGGCGAATTTCTCGTCGACTGATTCGGAAATGGATTTCGACTAGATAGGATGGTAGAGCATGTCATTTATGAACTTTTGGCTTTGAAACGAACCAATTATGAGTTATAACGATCAAGTTACGGACTCCGGAACTTCAGAATTTTCAAAGACTTAGAAATTTTTCTAAGTTGTAGAGCTAGCGCCGCAGCGCCAGCCAATAGGCTTAATCTGGGGCCGCAACGCCACTCCTGGGAGAAATCTCTGGAGGGGTAACGCTGCAGCGCCACTCCAAGGGCAAAATCTAGCGCTGCAGCGCCAGCATGTCAGAAAATTTGACATTGTTAATAATTACTTAACCTTTTGCATATCATTAATGGGCTAGTAAGTGATGCAATGTAAACCTTAAACAACATGTTTAAATAAGAGTTTATGAAAATTAAATGTTAAATAAACGTAATTAAACTTAAGTTTTGGATGTTAACCAAAACTAAGTTAAGGAACAAGTTAAATACTCGTTTAATCATCATGCCTAGTGATGATTAAGAAGAGTTGGTTTATAACATAGGATGTTAATAAGCCGTAATGAACATTAAATAACTTAAATGAATATTATTAATTTACCATTTCGATTAAGTTATACAAGAAGGAGAAGTTAGGCTATACTTGGTATATCAATGATGAATTCTCATAGGTATGCTTTGTGTTATGCTTTGTAGACGTTGTAAAGACTGAATAGACTACGTGTAAAGGTTTAGAAGACGCAAAGGCAAGTTTTCTAACTTCGTTCATACTTTACTATGAATGCAAGTTTTCTAAACTCTTGTTTATACGTTATGGTTGGACAAGAGGTTATTGTGCATAATTGCTTATGCATGAACTGTTATTGAATAGTCGATGCCATTTAATTCTGCTAGACTGCAATTTAGCATATTTTGGTGGGGTTTTTCACAAATCTTTCAAAAATATATATAATGTTGTGATCCTATGCCAATTGCTTGGTACGGATTCTCAGGTAAACCTAAGTATGAATAAAATAAAGGTTTTAAACGTCGTTAATTCGACAGGCACGTGAGGTTGCCACCAATTAAACGTAAACACGTTTAATGTATGAGTGTTGATCAACATAGAGTACTACAAGCTAATCACCTGGATGTGCTCGTAAGTTATATCGAATTTATAGCCTTCGTGCTGGGTTGTTCCTTTCATGAATGAGAACTAAAATATGGTTCTTGGTCGTTAACCAAGATGGATTCCGAAGAAGCTATAAAGTCCTTGGGAATGGTTTTAAAAGAATCAAAATAATATTTTGATTATTCTTAAGTACTTCATAACTATTGTACAGTTATTGAATACCAAGGAATATGATTCTTGATTTTGTTGTTTCAAGATATACTGTTTAACTTGCTGAGCTGTTTATGCTCATTCTTGCTTAAAACTAAATGATTTCAGGTAAGAACGAACGGACCGAAGGATCCTGTAAAGACAAAGGCAAGTCCAAGCTGGACAAGTAGTGACCTTTGTAATAGTATAGTATTAGTATTGTATTTACTGATATTATGACATGGAACAATGTATTGTTTACGAATACTTGGGAAGGAATTTAATAGAATGTAATAATTAGTAAACTTATGCATTGATATTGATGTCCTCAATTGAATGTATGAGTAGATTGTAGCATCGTGTAGCACCATGTCCTGGGTTTGAAGGTACCCGAATTTGGGGGCGTCATAACAACTATCTTCCATAGTCAGTTATGTCAGCAAAGGATTTCTCGGTCCTATAACAAGAAGGTCCGGTTTAGGCAATTCAAAGAAAATGACTTGGTGCTGAAAAAGATCCTC
This sequence comes from Panax stipuleanatus, assembly GCA_020205555.1. NCBI lineage: Eukaryota > Viridiplantae > Streptophyta > Magnoliopsida > Apiales > Araliaceae > Panax > Panax stipuleanatus. The sequence goes on from CM035125.1 coordinate 36,284,152, forward strand.
GCAAATTAAGACGAATCTAGAGGAAAATTCGCCCCAAACTGGGAAAGCCCTTTCATCGTCAAGGAAGTGCTGACAAGTGGAGCCCTCAGATTGTAAGATATGGACAAGGGAGAATTTCCCCAGCTTATCAATACGGATACTGTGAAAAGGTACTATGTCTGAGTTACATGTAAACCGCCATCCTGGTCCTGAAAAAAAAAGAAAAAAAAAAGAGAAAAAATAAAACCAAATCAATTCAGGTCTTTACTATTAGGCCTGAACTACGAAAAACCTGATCTCCCCCATTCACAGCAGTACGTATGCAACCATCTATGGTGCGGTCTAACCTTCAAAAGAAAAGCAAAACACTTTACCTATAAACCCAAATATCTAATTAAATAATAGTCCCAAGACACCAAACCTTATATAAACCCAAATCCTATAAAGCCTCCATGATTAACGAACCATTCTGAGAGACCCTTCGACATCTCAATGTCAGACCATCAAGAAAGAGCTCATGATACATCAAGACAACAAGTCACAAAGAAAGTGGCAATCATCGAGCAAAGATCAAAACATATGCAAAAGAGAAGTGAATCAAAATATATTTCCTTGCCATATAATACTGTTTCATATATACAATGTGTCCTGTACATGACAAAAATGGCTAACATAGTCTACGTAGGAAAATGAAAGCTAGTCTATAAACCCGCAGTCAAACGGGTCAACAAATCCAACATAGTATCCCTCTCTGAAGATGGAGGTGCATCTCTGTGCTCCTGTACTGCAGTCTCAATATGAGCTAAAAGATCTACATCCATCTACAAGGTGCTACCATGATCATCCATAAATGCACTCATATCTGCCACAATGCCCTTCGTATAGGATCTGAGAGCCGTATTATCAGCAACAAAAGCATCCCTGGTAGCTCGGGCCTCATCTCTCTTGGCAAAAGTTGCATCCTGGCCGAAAAAAAGTCGTCAACACCAATGCTCTAGCCTGATCCCTCTCAAAGGTCAAAAGTTGTATCATCTGCTCCAAAGCTTTGACAAAAGGTGGGGTACCAGAAACTGAAGAACTAAGGATGTCACTAACTAGAGTTGCTATCAAACCAGCAAATAGCTCATCCTCAGTGGGAGAAACAGGATTCTCCATAGGCTCCTCCACATCTAAATCAGTACTAGGCTATAAATATGCAACTACAAATGATGCAATATCTGCCTCCAGCCATGCAGAATACTTTGAGGAGCGACCTGGATGACTCGATGAAAAATCAGACCTCTCGCGATGGGTGCAATAACCATAAACCCTGGCTAGATCATCCTCTGATAAAGATAATGCTGATGATCGCTGTTCCGAAGCTCCGTTATAAGGATGTACATCTTGATACTAATCAAACTGTCCTAGGATAGCCAAAGGATAATAAGTAGTCACTGTAGACACTTGAAATTTCACTTTATTTGTACTAACCTTGTAGAAGGGCAAAAGCATTATTTTACTTTGGAGATAACCCCGAGGTAGGGCAAAAGCATCTGGTCACCCCAGAGACAACCCTGTGGATGATTCAAAGGGCCAATGACTATCGAGCATGACACGAACTGAACGAGGATCGCAAAGCTAAGACAGTGTCCGCCAGAAGTAACCTCAGTAAACCTCAAACTGCGTGCCATCAAAGATAAGCCAGTTAACTACAGTCTGGAATTGGAAGATACCTTTCAGCTACCAGTATCATCTTCCCGGACCCCGATTCAGTCAGACTCGACCTTATTCCGCAGCCTTCCGCAAAGACTTTCTGAATGTTTGGCCTGTAAAGATCAACTTTCTTCGAACCGAGACCGAAGAAACAAATTTCGAGACGGCAGGACCCACGGGGCACAGTCTTATGTATACATGTGGCTAGCCGCTTGTATATATGCAGTTGAATTCGATGGTTTAATAGAGCATTTACAGCTCATTTAGAAAAAAGAGAGGAAGAGTTTTAGAGAGAAACTAATTTTTAGAGAGTGAAGCCCTCGGGTTTGATCAGTATACACCCACTTTGAGTTGTTTAATCCTTTTTAACACCTACTTGCAATCCTGAGAGTGATCTTAGTTGATCCAAGGTGATAAAATGCTTGTTCACGTATCCCCCAAGGTGAAAAAATGCTCTTTCTAGCCACTTTCTTTGTAAACTTTGTTTATTGTACTAGATTGATGTTATATATTATTTAAATCTAGTTAAACTTGTTGTTTTTAAAGTATATTGTGTAGTACTTGATAGATATTTAGTTTCTACCAATTATATTGTGAATATTTGGTTGTAAATCAATTCTAGAGGCTAGATCTACCTAAATCTAAGCCGGATCTAGCCTTTTGATTGGTTATTAAGCATGAAGGTTTAACCCATATGCTAGATCGGCTTAGATCCATGGTAGATCTACGTATTTACTGCTTTTAATCGGTCCCGGTTACTCCGTGTATCCTTAGATCTATATCTAGACGCCAAAGGTGTCCAAAATGGCTTGAAACGGTGATTTTAACTAATGAAATCATCTAATATAAAAGTCTAGGACATTGTACATATATATTCGCGCATAATAATGTCAGCCTAGGAATCACGGTGTCAAGATCCCATGATTGGATCCTGACTTGATTCCTACAATGGACCATTTTTGTGATGTAATGTTTAAATACCAAAAAAGTCATTGTATATGTAATGTTTGGATCTTGCAGACGAACTCGAAGGGTTAATCCCAAGAAGTTGAATTTAAGATCCCGTGATAGTGAAAACTTTAATTGTAGGTGTTCGAATTCATAGAGATGGCATACATGCCCGATGATGATCCGACCTTTTTGACGCTTTTTGCATGCACATCATCAAAACAATTTCCAATAAAACCACAAAGAGCTTTCAATGACAATAAAACGGTTTGGGGATATACATTAGATTATAAATGGAAGTATCAAAAGACATCGATTCCTATTTGACGAAGGATTTGAAAACTTTGTTTTCAAAACGTCATTGATATATATATATTGCGTTCTAAAATGAACTTTTATATAAATAAAATCTTTTGTGCATAGGGTTAACGAGGTACAGCACTACTTTGGTAATAATTACATATACTAAAAAATCAATACTGGAAGTATCAAAGGTCCTTGATTACTATTCAGGCGAAGGATTTGAAAACCTTGTGTTTTCCCAAAATATCGTATGAAATGTATATTTTGTTTAAAATGAACTTTTGCTAAATCAAACTCTTCGTATATAGATGCAAAAGAGGAACGACACTACTTCCAAATAACTCACAAGGAGGCTTAGAATAAACTTTCAAATACACACGCACATACTCACACACACACACACACACACTTTTATGCATAGAAAATCAATAAGAATCGGTACCGTGTTTTCACGGGATTCGGGGGGGGGGGTGCCTAACACCTTCCCCCCGCTTAACCTTGCCCCCAAATTCCACGAATTCGGGTTTCAGACCAATCTTTCGGAGTCACATATTGAACCATAATTGCAAAATCTTTCGAAACTAAGATGAGTTGCTACATCCATTTAAACCATACCAACTGGCGACTCTATCTCATTCGATCCAATTATAAAATAATAAAATCAATATTTTTAAAGTTGTCGACACTTATGTCGGTACCACTTTCCTAAAACCTCACCCTTTAATAAAATCGATAGAAATAGCGAACACAAAAGGGTAAAACCAACAACACAAACTTAGGAAAGACAGACACATCATAAATTTTTCCCGATGTCAACAGGTGCCTTCTCTGCTAGGGACTAAAGAGGGCTTAAGTCGCGTCCAATCTTTTTGATTTTCATTCTGCATGTGCATCCTGTGTGTATGATCTTTGTGTGTGATAATTGTCTCAATCTTTAAGCATTTTTTGTATTAGTGCCTCGCACAATATATTAGTGCTTCGCACAATATATTAGTGCTTCGCATAATGTCATCATATTACATGCGATAAGGACGTGAATGTATGCTGTGTGATCCCTCCATTAGGAGGCAATCTCGTCGGTTGTTTATTAATAGACTCCTCTGGATGTTTCCATTGTGAGGCTCAAGAAAGGCACCACTCAGATTCACTCCAATTGAAAGATGAATGTTTTCATCAAGTAAATTGCAATGATCTGGGAACCAATTTTAAAAAGCTCGTGAGAGTAACCCTAAGATAGGTCAGCCTCTGATAAACAACATGCATGGTTTGTCTCTTCATACCCTATTTACTCTTCTGCGTATATAAATGGCAATCATCTTGAGCTGTCATTTGTACATCTTTCTTATCCTACCAGCAAGTCGACTAACCCGTTGTTTTGCAAGAAAAGATTAAAAAACCATTAAACTGATGCATAGCATATCATGCATATCTGTCCACCAATATCCAGTCCAAACTAGATATCGATTTTGTGCAGATTGGTCCTAGAACTCGATTTCAAGCCAAAAAGGTCCGTTCACCACCAGTCAAAATGGCTGAAGGAAGTTCATCAGAACCCATCACGGTATCTCGAGAGGAATTTGAGGAGTTTAAGAAACAGATCACCGAGATGACTACCCTGTAGAGAGAATAGTGTAAAGTATCTCAGGAACCTAAGCATAAGAGTCAGACTGAACCCTCAGTGCAACGAGATATGAAAATACCAGAAAAGGACAGTAATACCTAGATGTCCACACCTATCTCTCCCCTCGATGTCGAAGTAGCCAAGGAGGCCCCGATCCAAAAGACGACACAGGAAATAGTAGACCTCCTAGAAGACGGAGAAACTGGAGATATCAGGAAGAAACTTAGGCAAATGGAGGATGCTATCCGGTCTATAAAAGGGACAGGATCCCACGGGAGCGTGAATTATTCGGATCTATGTATTTTCCCAAAAGCGAGATACCCGGATAAGTTTTAAGTCCCAGAGTTCATGAAATACAATGGATTGGGTGATCCCTATACTCACTTAAAAGTATACATAGGTGAACTTGGAACTTACGCCGAGGATGAGAACCTCAGAATGCAGCTATTCCAAAAAAGCCTTACTGGTGAAGCCCGAACTTGGTTTGTCCGAATAAATAATTCCAAAGTCCGATGTTGGGAAGATTTGGCCCACGCTTTCCTCAACTAGTATAGTTTTGAATCCTAGATGGCGCCTGATCGCTACCAGGTTTCCAAAGTCAAGAAACTGAGCAATGAGTTGTTTCGAGAATATGCACAGCGGTGGAGGCGAATGGCAGCCCAAGTTAACACACCGATGGATGAAAGTGAGATGGTAACAACTTTCATTGACATATAAGAAGCCCCTTTCTATGAGAGATTTCTTGCCTGGTTAGGTAAATCCTTCTTCGAGATGATCAAGCATGGAGAAATGGTTGAAATGGGTTTGTAATCCGGTAAAATCAAAGATCTCACTGCTTTGGAGGTCGTGGCAGAGCACATATAGTTAGGAAGTTATGTGAATGCTCCAAAAAAAGTATCTAAAAGGAATGAAGAAGATGTCTCATTGATATTGCAAGGACAAGCAGCCAATAAGAGCCCCAATCCGCCTATCCAAAAATAGAACACTCATCCTATGAATTCCTGAAATACTACACCATTAAAGGATGGGGAGAACAAGGCAAGAAGGATTTTTACCTCTTTAGGGGACTCTATGGAGAATATATTGGCACTATTGATCGCCTAGAAGAAGGTTGTTGAGCTTGTTCCACCTTCTGATCCAAATGGAAGGAAATTTGATCCCAGCAAGAAATGCGCTTACCATTCCAACTCTCCGGGGCATGACACTTAGGAATGTTGGACTTTAAAATAAAAGATTCAGAACCTGATTGAAAGTGGGGAGATTATAGTCAAAACGCCAGAACAGCCGAATGTCAACAATAACCCTTTAATTTAGCATAACACAGAAGGAGTCAACATGATCAGTACAGGAGGTAGGGAAAACTACATGTACCTGAGGAAGCTGAGGTAAGCACCCTCTATGAATGACTCTACAATATGGGGATACCCCAAAGAGAAGTATATTGTGGAGAAAGACTTGGCCTCGAAAATTTAGCATTGACAAGAATTTACAGCTAAACAAAAATTCGCCTCTTTAGGGCAATTCAGGGAAGAAATTATGTGCACCTTGATCGAGGAAGGAAAGATCACAGAATTTTTGCCACCCCTGGATCCATGATCAAAGTTTTTCGATCCTTCTAGGTCCTGCCTCTATCATTCAAATGCCTCTAGACATGCCACTGAGGAATGTTGGGCCCTGTGACACTTAATTTAAAATCTGATCGAATTAAGAGAGTTAGAACTGATGAGCAAAATTGAGATCTTCTATGAGGAAGAGATAATATACCCTCGAGGGGCAAGAAATTTAGAGGAAATGGTAGCTGTTATCCTTTACATAGAAGGAGCGTCTGGCGGAACCTTAACCATAAAAGGATTATATGAGTAGAGAAATAAGACTGCTCTGCAAATACCGGCACCAAAACCACTGATGTTGGCTCCTTGGCTTCAAATCCCAATTCTTAGTTTGAAGAAGGTACCATGGAATTATGGAGAAGGCATAAAATTGACACTCGATTATACCGCTATCGTACCTAAGGATAATCCACTTTATCTCACGGGACGTTTATTAAAACCAGCAACCAAGATATTGGGGAAGGTATCAACAGGAAAGATCGCAGAATTCCTCCATAAGATGGGGCACAGTGAAGCAAGAACGGTGAAATAATTTGAAGCATAACCACATCAAATCTCAATTCTGGATTTAGTATTGGCTTCTAACGACCATCGTCAAATTCTAATCCAAGTATTAGAGGATGCACACCTGCTCAAAACTATTGATACTAAATACTTTTTGCCTCTGATCAGCCATTTATTAGACAGTAATGTGATATCATTCACATATGACAATATACCAGCCGAGGGAACTAGAGATTGCAGACCATTGCATATCGCTGTCGTATCATCTGGATACGTGGTAGGAGGCGTACTTATCGATGGTGGATGATCCTCGAACATCTGTCCACAGGATACTCTAGATAGGTTGAAGATCAACCCAGAATGTATTCGAGAAAATCCATGTAGTGGTACGAGCATTCGACGAATATAGCAGGGATACAGTTGGGGAAATTAAACTTCCTGTAGAGATTATCCCATTCACATTCAATATACCTTTCCAAATCCTGAAAATCACTACCGGATATAATCTATTCCTGTGACGACCGTGGATCCATATGAGTGGTGTCGTTCCTTCGACTCTTCATCAACAATTGAAATACATTGTCAACGGCAATCTGGTCACCGTCAGTGCAGAACCTGATTATCCTATCCATAATCTAGGAGATATGCCCCTAATCAGCATGAATGACGGTATTGAGCCCGCCAGTTTTCAAGCCTTCGAATTAAGCAATCCACGATACCACTCTGTGGGTGCGCCAGCATTAACTCCCCAGATATCTCCAGAAGTAATGGTAGTTAGGCAAGAGATACTTTCCAGAGGACATCGACTAGGTCAAGGGTTGGGTAAAAATGGCCAGGGAATCAAGAACCCAATCCACATACCCACGTAGTTAGGGATACTCTAGTGGATTCAAATATCGTAACACTGACAAACACATGCCGGTCATCCATTTGATTCATCTTAAGCCAGACCTTAGTGAAGCCGGATTTAAGGAGTTGTCGAAGAAGGTCCCCGTTATTATCTCGAACCTCCTGATCCCTAAAACCAATCAGAACGGATATAAGGAGATTGGTGATGAAGAGCCTCTCAAGGACGTTGCCCGAATGGCTAAAGATAAGAATTTTCTGGATGAGATTCAGTTGCAATTTGTGAGCAGTTTTTGCCTTTTTGAAGATGACATAAAGAAACCCAATGGGGAATACCTGACGAATGATCAACCCATCCTTTCGGCCTTATACTGTGGAAGCGTGAACATCCCGAAGGAGGATCCAAGGACCTATTCTAAATTAGTTATGGTCATCTTGGAAGACGCTGATAACTCTAGTGACACATCTATCTCAGCTATCCCCCTAGATCTAACTACCAGTAATTGGACGATCACCACTCAGATCGTCTGAAAAGGGTAAAAACCAGAAAGTGATCTGTTGATAGGGATCTTTACCTTTATATATTTATGTATGTTTTATTTTATCTGCAACTTGTTATTTTTTTTTGTCATACCAACTGCTAAATCCTTTTATAATTGACAACCATTTGTATATAATTAGAAATCAAGTTTTTTTGTATTAGGTTTCCAAATTTGAGTATTTCTAGACATGTCCATGACTTGCCAAGTTTGAGTAATGAATATGATTTCGATATAGAATTGGACTTTGACTTGATAGGGATCCAGCAAGAGGAAGTAAATGATGATGAGGTGCCCGAGGAAATCAAAGCATGGGTCAAAGATAATCCTAAACCCAACCTTGATCAAACCACCACCATAAATATCGGAACCCCTGACAATCCAAAAGAACAACATATTGGAACCAACCTCCTAACCCATAACTCAAATTCGATTTGAAGTTCTTTTAAATTGTCAGGGTTTTCATATTTATGGTGGTGGTTTGATCAAGGTTGGGTTTAGGTTTGTGGAGTTTGATTATGGCCAAACAATTTAGTGGAGTTTGATTAGTTCTTTTTATTGGTTCCGATCTTAGGAAGTTGTTTGAACGCCTCTGCAAATTCAATTTGAAGCTAAACCCAGCGAAGTATACTTTTGGTGTGAAGTCCGGTAAACTTATGGGATTTCTTGTGAGCAACCGGGGCATCGAGTTGGATCCTGCCAAGATCAAAGCCATCACTGAGATAACTGAATTAAACACCGAGAAGGAAATCTGAGGCTTTCTGGGAAGAATAAACTTCATTAGTAGATTCATATCGCAGTTGAAAGCAACTTATGAACCCATTTTCAGATTGTTAAGAAAGAACTCCTCGGCAAAATGGAATGAAGACTGCCAAAAAGCTTTCCGTACCATCCAGAAGAGGTTGATTGAAGCACCTGTCGTGGTACCTCCAAGGGATGGAATTCTGTTATCCATATATATCTTAGTTAATTCCAATGCTATGGGTTGCCTACTGGGGCAAAAGGATGACATGGGGAAAGAAAGGGTGATTTATTATCTCAATAACGTTTCTGCTGCGCAGAGCAGAAGTACACACTGATAGAAATAACCTGTTGTGCATTAGCTTGGGTAACCACGAGGTTACAACATTACCTACACGGCCATACAACTTATCTCACCTCCATGATGGATCACTTAAAATACATCTTCAGCAAGCCGATGTTAAACTGCCGATTATCCAAGTGGAAGATGATCCTCCAATAGTTCGACATCATTTATATGACCCAAAAGTACATCAAAGGGCAATGAATTGCAGATCACCTGTCGGCCGCACCAGCAGGAAGTTATGAACCTCTTGAAACATATTTCCCTGAGGAGGAAGTGGTGACTATTCAGCTGGCCAGTAAAGAAGATAGGGGTCAATTCTAGAAAATGTATTTTGAAGACGCATCTAACATTGAAGGAGCAGGACCAGGGGCAGTTCTAGTGTCCATCACGAGAGATCAATACCCCGTGGCAATTAAGTTGCATTTTAACAATCCAAACAGTACAGCGGAATACGAAGGATGCTTTGTGGGGTTAAAACTGGCTCAGTCCATGGGGGTTAAACGATTAGTTGTGTTTGGAGATTCAGAACTAGTAATCAGACAGTCCACCGGGGCCTACACCACCAAGGAATTACATCTACTACCTTACCATCACCATATTCTCAAATTGGCAGCAGAGTTTGAAGATATTGCCTTCATGCATATTCCCAGAACTGAAAAGATTTCTGATGCATTGGCTACATTAGCTTCATTAGTGAACTTATCCTCAAGGAAGGGAATGCATGTCATCACCTTTAATGTACAAAGTGCACCATCATATGGAAATAGTGTAGGGTAAATATCAGATGAGATAGCACCTATTGGACCACCTTGGTACCACCACATTAAAGAATATTTGCGAGATTGATCAACCCCTGAAAGAATGAGTCAAGCCGCGAAGAAGTGAATACAGAAGATGGCCATAAATTTCTACCTGAGTGGGGATGCTCTCTACAAGAGGGACCCGGGCGTAGGCCTTCTAAGATGTCTAGAAAGAGATTAGGCCCAATGACTTATGAATGAAGTACATGGTGGGGTGTGCGGAGCGCATATGTGTGGACCCCTGCTTGCCAAGAAAATTCTAAGGACGGGACATTACTGGATATCTGCGGATTACGATAATCACGTTAAGCGTTGTTATCAATGCCAGATCCATGCCAACATTATTTATGCACCCCCGAATCAGTTGCATTGCTTTACATCACCATGGCCCTTTTCCATGTGGGGAATGGACGTGATCAGACCTGTTGAGCATAAAGCCAGTAACGGTCATAGATTCATCTTCACTATGATCTACTATTTTACCAAGTGGGTTGAAGCAGCTTAAATCCCCAAGTCACCAAGGAAGTCATCTTTGGCTTCATTAGAAATAATGTTATCTATCGGTATGGACAACCCGAAGATATCAAATTGAGGAATGCGAAGAATCTAAATAATGAGATGATGAGGGAACTGTGCAGTAAGTTCAATAAAAAACACCTCAATTCGGTTATTTATCGTTCAAAAATGAACGGCGCGCTGGAAGATGCTAATAAGAATATCAAGAAGATAATGATGAAGATGTCGGCAAATCACCAGGGATGGCCTGATTTGTTAACCCTACTTGCATACCGAATGTCAACTCAAACCTCGACTGCGGCAACACCTTATTCATTAGTCTATCGCATAGAGGTCGTACTTCCTGCCGAAGTGGAGATGGTATCATTAAGAGTAATGCTAGATTCCCAGATAGAGGAGAGCCAATGGATACAAGATCGATACGATTAGTTAACAGGAGGGTTGTTTCTATCTTTCACGGCCAACTATATCAATAACGAATGTCCCGATCTTATAACAAAAAGGTGCGACCTCGAGAGTTTAAATAGCATGATTTGGTACTGAAAAAGATCATTCTAGGCGAGGAGGCAGCTAAAGGGAAATTTTCCCCAAATTGGGAAAGACCTTTTGTTGTCAAAGCAATTTTATCGGGTGAAGCCTTGAAACTGGAGGAGATGGACGGTGAAGAATTCCCGCAACTGATCTATTTCGATTCTGTAAAACGGTATTATGTCTGAGACCCCTTTTATTCGAACTGGAATACTTTATCTTGAAAGGAAAAAAAAAAAGAAAAGAAGAAAAGAAAAAAAAAGAGAAAAAATATCAAGTCCGATTTTCAGGTCTGAGCCTGAACTACGAAAGACCTGATCTCCCATCTGCGGGAGTACGTAGGCAACCATTTATGGTGCGATCAAACCCTCGAAAAAAAAACCAAAAAAAATATCAAAATCCCATCAAACCAAGCTCAAACCCAAATAAAAATATTTCAACTGTTCAGGCCAAGCCTGAACTACGAAATACCTGATCTCTCATCTACGGGAGTATGTAGGCAACCATTTATGTTGCGGTCTAGCCTTCAAAAAAGAATCAAAACATTTTCACCTTATATCCCCAAATCCAAAATCCTAACCTATATAGAAACAAAAATATACCACAAACCCGCCAAATCGACGGCTCATGTGGAGAGAAACTAATGACATCTCAGCATCACCCTGCCAAATCTGGCGCTAGTATGAAGAGACCAGTTCTATGTCGACATAATAAATCATGAAGCGAGAATGGTAACAGTGTACAAGGCTAGACATGCTTAGACAAGGGAAATAAATTAAACTTGTTTCTTTTTATATATACAACTATTCAGAACACAAAAGTTGATTCTAACATGTGACAAAAGATAATGACAAAGTCTGTACAGGAAAATGAAATAAGGCTATAAATCGGTGGTAACACGAATCAACATAGTCAAATATCCAGCCGTCTCTGCAGTCTGAGGAGCATCCCTGAGCTCATGCTCCTGTACATCGACGCGTCTCAGAATCTCTACTTCCATGCGATAAACACCCTCTTGACTCTACACTACACCCTGAACATCACAAGTGAGTCCATCTGCAAAAGTCTGGGCAACATCTATATCAACGATGGCCTGGTCTCTGGCAACCAAAGTTATGTTTCTCTCAGAAATAGCAGCATCCCGACCAGCTAAGGTGGTCATCATCATTGACCGAGCCTGATCCTTCTCAAAGGTCACTAGATGAAGTTGTCTATCCATCGCCTCCATGGAAACTGATAATGAACTCTGAACAGTACTAACTAATGAAGCTATCAACTCCACAAACAAAGCATCCTTGGTCGGAGATATATGATCCTCCAAAGGCTCCTCAACATCAGTAGACCAACCCTCATCATCAGATAAAGGCCCCGCATCAACCTGGTTCGCTGAATTTGGTGCTAAATCCAACTCTAGCCAAGCTGAGTACTTTGCAAATCGACCCGGATGGCAATCTCTGAACTCCGCTATCTGTTGATGAGACCAAATTCCATAGAAAAGAGCTAGATCAGCCTCAGTAGCTGAGCAAACGGGGAAGCGATAATCCTCAGTCCCCTCAAATGAATAATCCACCTGATACTGATCAAACTGGCCCATCACCGCCAGAGGATGATAGGTCGTCACACGCCTCAAACTAGCTGACGGAAAGAAATTCAGGTCAGCCACATGGGTGGTGAAACTCAGAAAGGAGCAGTAACCAGAGTACATGACTATCTTGAAAGGCTCCTCCATGGCACCTAAGAATATAGTTCAAGGCGCCTCGTCGATGTAGGAAGTCGGGCAGTAAGAGTAGATCTGCGACATGCCATATCCAAAGAAAAACCCATGACGACGAAGCCGGCCGATCGGTTTAAGGTGGGTTATAAACCAGATGTATAGGAGAAAGAGGCTACCTCTAAACTCCCGATCCCCAAAAGTCTAGCAGAAGGATGTTGATATTAATGTCTCTGCCAAGAGAAGAGGTAGGATGGCGAAGTCATCTCTGAGAGCCCTGACAGTCATCAACATCCCAACATCCAGATGGTCAGCTTAAAATGGCATATATAGATATGATATAAGGCACATGACCAGGGCATCCACTCGGGCAGTGTGCCTTCCCTCCTCTGAAATGGCAAAATCTCTATGATAAACGATGAAGCTGTCAGCGGATACAAAGTGGTCTATCATGAAGTCTATAGAAATGATGTGGCTACAACCCACCTTGGCCAGGATGACTTCTCTCCTCAGTCTGGTGACCGTCATAAACTGGCAACACATATGGCCCAAAGTTATCCGAGCACACGGCCCCTCCATCAATAACCCAGAGATGCGATCGTACTCCTCCAAAGTGGGAGTCACCTAATCAGAGCCAATTAAATTAGAAGACATGGCGCTCTAGAATCCAGTAGGTGAGCATCACATCAATAAATCCCTCTAGAACCTGAAAGGATAACAGAGATAAGGAGTGGCCCGGCATGCGACCGACTGCAATGTGGTCAGAATTCGACAAACTGTTATGCCAAACCCTCAAAATGGTAGCTATCCGATTAAGCAGAAGGTGATACAAGCGAGCAACGGCAAAGGAAGCCATCTATAAAATTGTGTCAAAAAGATCATACAGGGGTCAATCTCTATCCAATCATTTAAATATATATGAAGCATGCATCATAACGAGTGATAATATAGCATGTGCGATAAATAAAAAGAAAACATCATACATAAATATATGCCAAATACATAAGTTTTACATCACTGTCATCCCTGTGATTAATGTGAAAACTAAGAAATAAAAAGTACAGGATATTAGGGCACAAATTGTTGGGTTTGTACGTAACGCAATCATGCAATCAAATCACATAAATAGGGTGGAAGCATAAGAAACTAGGTTTTCAAAAATTTATACAAACCCATTACCATGATCATTCTTGTGCATCAATTATCAGTGAATGAAGAAGGAGAAAAATAGAATTATACCTTTGAAGATCCAAGCTTCCTCAGGTACAACTTCTACTCCTTTGATTCCTTTGATTCCTCTGTAGTGGCTCCTTCCCTTGATCAATGTCAGCCACCCAAATGTTTGGCCTCTAACGGTGATCCACCAAGGAAGATGAAGAACTCAGTAAGATGGGTTATTGGCTTAACCCTTGTTTCTATCTCTATAGAATATGTGTACTCCCAACTCTAGAAAAATTCACGTACCTTATTTCTGATATAAGACTCTTTTATATAGATATTAGGTTAACCCTCCTAATCCAATTAGAATAGGGTTTTATTTAATTAATTAATTAAATACTTTTAATTAATTTATATCCTAATCTTTATTAGGATTGAGAGAGAGTACTGATATTATATTAATTCCTAAACTCCTTTAGAATTAAAATAATAATAATAATATTAATATTAATAAGACTACTCTTATTAATTTATATTTAATATTTATAAAATATTAAATAATAAACATTAAGCTATTTAATTTATTCTATCATCATAGATTAAATTAATTATACTTAATGCATTATTACTATCATGCCATTTTCTTCTTAAATAATTCTTCTTCCTTTTATGGTGTGACCCTTTAGGTTCTCCATATTAAACCGGTTGTGAATAAATCAATTAGAACAATTCTAATCTTATTTAAATAAATAAATTAAACTAATAATCTATTTAAATAAATAACATTTATTCTACAATAGGGATAAGCCTCCCTAGCGATCAACGACTTTTCAGATAATATAGATTTCAACATTAATCATAAAAGAACCTGTGAGTTAATAGTTACCGTACAATTCAATCCTTCCACCATACAATGTCCCAATTAAATATAAGACATGGATTTACTGTCAAGTCTTAATTTATTTAATCATATGTATTTCGATTAGAAAATGCACAACTCCAAATAATGCAAATTAGAAACTCTTTCTAATTTCATTCTACCTTGGCCAAGGATTCCTGGGTTGTCATTTAACGAATCACATAGGACATATCTCCTCTTTTACTAGAGGTGGTAGATTCTTTATTGATCATTCATTATCTCCATATGTAACTCATTATACCCAAGCATACCCTATATATGTCTTAAAAGGCCTTAAGGAATTAGTCAAAGTATAATTTGTTACATACAAGATACTATGATGATCTCAAGTCCAAGGATCACATGTACTACTATCACATTAGGAATTCCTATTGACAGGCGAGTAAAACTCCATTAGGTATTCCATAGCGAGTCACGTTCAGTGAACTTATTCTCCAATAAGCACCTACATACTTGCTTTAGTGTCTCCACACAAATGACCATGAGATCAGTCATCCTCATCCAATGAGCAAGCAACATATGTACCAATCTATCCGGATTTACTAATCCCCATTTTAGTAATCCCACAATTGGGAACTATTTTAGTTTTTAAGCTTTCTAAGAATTTAGATCTCATTATCATGATCTCATCATGATTCTAAAAGCATTGCTTAAAACTATGGGTTATTTACATATTATAAAAACAGCACTATGTAGATAATTATATGCCTTAAATGAATATTTTATTAATAAATAAATAAGATTGTTTAAAAAGTATGTGCTTTGTCATCATACATGATTGGCTTGTATGCACACTACTGTCAATCTCCCACTTGCACTAAAGCCAATCGCCATGGTATCTCATACCCATCTTCTCTAAGTGACGATCAAACTGATGTTGTGTTAAAGCTTTAGTAAATGGATCTGCAATGTTGTCTTGAGAGTCTACACGCTTCAAGGTGACGTCTCCTCTTTCAATGATATCCCTAATCAAGTGAAATCGCCGCAACACGTGTTTAGATTTCTGATGAGACCTGGGTTCCTTAGCCTATGCAACCGCTCCGGTATTGTCACAGTATACGGGAACTGCTTCTCCAATGCTAGGAACCACACCAAGTTCAATTATGAACTTCTTCATCCAAACAGCTTCCTTTGCAGCTTCACTTGCAGCTATATACTCTGCCTCTGTCACTGAATCAGCAACCGTTTGCTGCTTGGAACTCTTCCAACTCACTGCACCTCCGTTCAAGGTAAACACATACCCTAAAACAGATTTACTGTCATCTTGGTCTGTTTGAAAACTTGAGTCCGTGAATCCCTCGAGTTTTAATTCAGACCCACCGTAGACAAGAAAAATATCTTTAGTCCTTCTCAACTACTTTAGGATATTTTTCACTGCCTTCCAGTGCTCTTCTCCTGGATTCGACTGGTATCTGCTTGTTACACTAAGTGCGTGAGAAACATCCGGTCTAGTACATATCATATCGTACATGATAGATCCTATTGCAGAAGCATAAGGGATCTTACTCATACGGTCTCTCTCCTCAGGTGTCTTTGGGGCCTATTTCTTGGAGAGATTTATTCCATGGCTCATCGGCATGAGACCTTTTTTGGAAACTTCCATGCTAAACCTCTTTAGCATCGTATCAATGTACGTTCCTTGGGATAAGCCGAGCATCCTTTTAGAACTATCTCTATAGATCTTTATCCCCAAAATATAGGATGCTTCACCCAAGTCCTTCATGGAGAAGTTTTTAGATAACCAGATTTTAATGGATTGTAACATAGGAATGTCATTCCCTATCAGTAATATATCATCAACATATAATACAAGGAATGATACTGCGCTCCCACTAACCTTCTTGTATACACATGGTTCATCCTCGTTTTTGATAAAATCAAACTATTTGATTGTCTCATCAAAACGAATGTTCCATCTACGAGAAGCTTGCTTCAACCCATAAATGGATCGTTGTAGCTTACAGACTTGATTTGTTCCAACTTTTGAAATAAATCCCTCTGGCTGTGTCATATACACATCCTCCTCAAGTTTCCCATTGAGGAAGGACGTTTTCACGTCCATCTGCCAGATCTCATAGTCGTTATAAGCTGCAATCGCAAGCAAAATCCGAATGGACTTGAGCATGGCTACTGGTGAGAAGGTTTCATCATAGTCAACTCCTTGTCTTTGTTCGAAACCTTTTGCAACCAGTCGGGCCTTATAGGTCTCTACCTTTCCGCCTGCTCCAGTCTTTTTCTTAAAAACCCATTTACACCCAATAGGTTTAATACCTTCAGGTGGTGAAACCAAAGACTATACTTTATTTTCATACATGGAGTCCATTTCAGATTTCATGGCTTCAAGCCATTTTCCTGAGTCTTTATTACTCATAGCCTGTTCGTAATTCAATGGATCATCATCATTCATGATGTGTACCTCATCGTCATCCTCTATAACGAATCCATACCTCTCAGGTATCTTCGGTACTCTTCCAGATTTACGAACAGGGTGTGGTACAGTAGGTTCTTCTACTTGGTTAGGTACCTGACTTTGGTCCGTGGTAACTTGTGGTTCTTGAACTTCTTCAAGATATATCTTGCTCCCACTGACCCCTTCATGGATAAACTCTTTCTCCAAGAAGGTAGCATGTTTCGCAACAAACACCTTTTGATCAGTTGGATGATAGAAATAATACCCTACGATTTCTTTAGGGTATCCCACAAATCTACACTTATCGAATTTAGTCTGTAGCTTATCATTTTCAAACTTTTTGACATAAGCTGGACAACCCCAAGGCTTAACATGCTTAAGATTTGGTTTTCTCCCTTTCCACATCTCATATGGAGTCTTTGGGGCGGATTTAGTAGGTACCTTGTTAAGTAGGTATGCAGCCGTTTCTAGGGCATATCCCCAGAAGGAAATTAGAAGGTCGGTAAAACTCATCATGGATCGAACCATGTCCAACAGTGTTCGATTTCTCCTTTCAGATACTCCATGTAACTGTGGTGTACCTGGAGGAGTCCATTGTGAGATTATACCATTTTCTCTGAGACAATTGAGAAACTCACTGCTTAAGTATTCTCCACCTCGATCTGATCGAAGTATCTTAATACTCTTGCCCGTTTGTTTCTCTACTTCACTTCTGAACTCTTTGAACTTTTCAAATGATTCTGATTTGTATTTCATTAAATACACATATCCAAATCTTGAGTGATCATCAGTGAAAGTAATAAAATAAGAATACCCACCTCGTGCACTTGTTGTCATAGGTCCACAAACGTCTGTGTGAATCAATGCCAACAACTCTGTAACTCTCTCTCCTTTTCCACTAAAAGGAGATTTAGTCATTTTACCCATGAGATAAGATTCACAAGGTGGATATGATTCATAATCAGATAGCTCGAGGAGCCCATCTTTATGCAACTTGGATAATCTTGTTTCATTGATATGACCGAGTCTACAGTGCCACATATAGGTATAATTAATATCATCTCTTTTCCTTTTCTTAATTTATTCAATTTGAAATATATTTTCTTGTAAGTCAAGTGTATAAAGTCCATTTCACAAATTTCCAATACCATATAAAACATCGTCTTTATAAATAGAACAACCATTGTTCTTTATAATAACGTCAAAACCTTCCATATCCAATACAAAAATTGAAATAATGTTTTTAATAATACTCGGAACATAATAACAATTATTAAGATAAATGGATTTGCCCAAAGGCATTGCTAAATAATAAGTTCCTACAGCTAATGCAGCAACCTTTGCTCCATTCCCCACTCGTAAGATCACCTCATCATTGTTCAGCTTTCTACTTCTGACCAGTCCCTTCACATTATTACATATGTGAGAACCACAGCCGGTATCCAATACCCAAGTAGAATTTTGACTTTCTGAAAAATTAATTTCAATCATGAACAAACCTTGATTAGAAGTCGAAGCTTCTCTAAGCTTCTTCTCTGCTAGAAACTTCTTGCAGTTCCTCTTCCAATGTCCCGGCTCATTGCAATGAAAGCACATTCCTTTAGCTGGTTCAGGTTTCTTTTGCTCCTTTTCTTTCCCTTTTCCCTTAGCCTTCTTAGATTTCTTCTTTTCAGAAGACACCTTGGGCCTCTTCCTTTTATTGGAAGAATCCACCATCAAGACATGGTTCTTCTTGGATGAGAAGTGACCTTCTGCAGTTTTTAGCATGTTAAGCAGCTCAGGAAAGCTGACATCTAGCTTATTCATGTGAAAATTAACCACAAACTGCGAGAAGGTCTCAGGGAGTGACTGCAAGACCAAGTCTTGACTCAACTCCCCATCCATGACGAACCCAAGCTGTCCAAGGCGTTCAATCAAATTGATTACCTTCAGAACATTAGTCTCGACGGCAGTGCCCTCGGTCATTCGAGATCGGAAGAGCTCCTTAGATATCTCATATCTAGCAGTCCTACTCTGTTCACCATACAACTCCTTGAGGTGAAGCAGCATAGCAGGAGCATCCATTTTTTCGTGCTGACGCTGAAGCTCGTTATTCATGGATGCGAGCATGATGCATTGAGCCACAGATGCATCATCTTGCCACTTATTGAAAATGGCAATCTCTTCCTCTTAGGCTGTTTCTGAAACAGATTCAGGGATAGTGGAATTTAGGACATAAGAAATCTTTTCAGCAGTGAGAACAATTCTCAGATTTCTTAGCCAGTCCTCATAATTCGGGTCGGTAAGCTTATTTGCATCAAGTATGCTTTGTAGTGAGATTGGTGATTTTGACATTTTTAAAATTCTGCATGTGAAAAGATAACATTTTAGCAAACATTCATTTTATTAACTTTGCATACCAAAATAAATTTAGGTCTTTATTTTAAATTGGTATCTCCCACTATTTTTATCAAACTATATTACCCTCACTCATATAGTTCGGCAACATCTAATTAAAGATTTGCTAGTGAGATTAAGGATCCCATTACAAATGTATATAACCTTGTGGATAGTACAACAAGCGATATACAAATAAATAGGTAGACAACTATTGTCATTTACATCACCATTTAACTCCTTTTATTTTGCCTCTTAAATCATAATGGTCATGTGTGTGCACATCCGAACTAAAATAATTTAAGTTAAGTCCAGCCTAGCACTTCCATAAATTCAAAAAAGAAAAATTTTCGTCCTTGTGGATAGCACAACAAGACTAGATCGTCCAATTTTCTTGATAAGCATCAAATGTGATTAATTAACATCTTAAATATTCAATACTCGCCTTGTGGATAGCACAACAAACTCATATTAAATATTTAATACTCTATTAATTTATCATGCTAGAAGGCGACGTTCGATATTCCAAATATCATTTGAACGCTTCAGACTGAATATTATTTCTTTGAGGGATTTGTTATTATTTGTCTCATCTTTTTAAGCGCCCATGCACATATATATATATAAAATACGCGTCATTTTATTAAACATGCGAAGCATGTTTGTATAAAATATAATATATATATAATATTTAGCATGCAATATAGAATACTATATTCTACCCGGATTGATTATGGACTTTTATTCTAGTTTGGTTCACTAGAGCCACCAAGTGAACCAAAAGGTCAAACCTAGGAGTGCAAGAATTTAAATTTAAATATAACTATTAAATTTAAACCCTGGCTCCATACAAATGAGTCTTCACGCGTACCTTGCTCCTTGGTCTCCAATTTCTTCAAAATAATTCTAACTATCTCTATTACATTAACTATTTAAAATTAAATAGAAACCTTGATCAGCAGTTAAGGGGAAGTACATAGAAAGGAGATAGAATTTACATCGAGAATAAAACTAGAGAAGACGAGGTACGCAGACCCCATTTTATAAAATCCATTCATTCAAGCATTCAACCAAAATAAAATCCAATCACATTGGTCATAGTCCATAATCAATCCCTTTTATTACCGTACATATCATCATACGTATCAATAAAACTTATTCATCTCATGAAAATAAATTCATTATATATATGTATTAATATCAGTTAATGGGCAAAAGTTTGCTAAACTTTGTTTTTGGAAAAATAAACTCGTTTATTTCATTCAAAAATAATTCCAAATTAAACTCTTTAATTTTAGCAATTCTGAAATCTCATTTCATATAAAATAAACATCTTTATTTTAAACCTTTATTAATTAAATAAACCATTCATTTAATTAAATAAAACAAAAAAAAAATTCAGTTCCTGTCCAGTGGCGCAGCTGCGCCAAGAATGTAAAGGGAACTGGCGCAGCTGCGCAGCATGAAAACCAGGAACAACACCCGGCGCAGCTGCGCAGCAATATTGCCTTGTACCGGCGCAGCTGCGCAGCTTCGCAGAATCTGAAAATTTTTTGTTGCCCAGAACTCGATCCAATTGCATATCATACATGTATGGAATCACATAGACTGATAATTAGCACAAGATTGGCTCTGATACCACTGTTGGGTTTGTACGTAACGCAATCATGCAATCAAATCACATAAATAGGGTGGAAGCATAAAAAACTAGGTTTTCAAAAATTTATACAAACCCATTACCATGATCATTCTTGTGCATCAATTATCAGTGAATGAAGAAGGAGAAAAACATAATTATACCTTTGAAGATCCAAGCTTCCTCAGGTACAACTTCTACTCCTTTGATTCCTCTGTAGTGGCTCCTTCCCTTGATCAATGTCAGCCACCCAAATGTTTGGCCTCTAACGGTGATCCACCAAGGAAGATGAAGAACTCAGTAAGATGGGTTATTGGCTTAACCCTTGTTTCTATCTCTATAGAATATGTGTACTCCCAACTCTTGAAAAATTCACGTACCTTATTTCTAATATAAGACTCTCTTATATAGATATTAGGTTAACCCTCCTAATCCAATTAGAATAGGGTTTTATTTAATTAATTAATTTAATACTTTTAATTAATTTATATCCTAATCTTTATTAGGATTGAGAGAGAGTACTGATATTATATTAATTCCTAAACTCCTTTAGAATTAAAATAATAATAATAATATTAATATTAATAAGACTCCTCTTATTAATTTATATTTAATATTTATAAAATATTAAATAATAAACATTAAGCTATTTAATTTATTCTATCATCATAGATTAAATTAATTATACTTAATGCATTATTACTATCATGCCATTTTCTTCTTAAATAAATCTTCTTCCTTTTATGGTGTGACCCTTTAGGTTCTCCATATTAAACCGGTTGTGAATAAATCAATTAAAACAATTCTAATCTTATTTAAATAAATAAATTAAACTAATAATCTATTTAAATAAATAACATTTATTCTACAATAGGGATAAGCCTCCCTAGCGATCAACGGACTTTTCAGATAATATAGATTTCAACATTAATCATAAAAGAACCTGTGAGTTAATAGTTACCGTACAATTCAATCCTTCTACCATACAATGTCCCAATTAAATATCAGACATGGATTTACTATCAAGTCTTAATTTATTTAATCATATGTATTTCGATTAGAAAATGCACAACTCCAAATAATGCAAATTAGAAACTCTTTCTAATTTCATTCTACCTTGGCCAAGGATTCCTGGGTTGTCATTTAACGAATCACATAGGACATATCTCCTCTTTTACTAGAGGTGGTACATTCTTTATTGATCATTCATTATCTCCATATATAACTCATTATACCCAAGCATACCCTATATATGCCTTAAAAGGCCTTAAGGAATTAGTCAAAGTACAATTTGTTACATACAAGATACTATGATGATCTCAAGTCCAAGGATCACATGTACTACTATCACATTAGGAATTCCTATTGACAGGCGAGTAAAACTCCATTAGGTATTCCATAGCGAGTCACGTTCAGTGAACTTATTCTTCAATAAGCACCTACATACTTGCTTTAGTGTCTCCACACAAATGACCATGAGATCAGTCATCCTCATCCAATGAGCAAGAAACATATGTACCAATCTATCCGGATTTACTAATCCCCATTTTAGTAATCCCACAATTGGGAACTATTTTAGTTTTTAAGCTTTCTAAGAATTTAGATCTCATTATCATGATCTCATCATGATTCTAAAAGCATTGCTTAAAACTATGGGTTATTTACATATTATAAAAACAGCACCATGTTGATAATTATATGCCTTAAATGAATATTTTATTAATAAATAAATAAGATTGTTTACAAAGTATGTGCTTTGTCATCATACATGATTGGCTTGTATGCACACTACTATCACAAATGCCCAATAACTAATAAGGTGACTGTAACTCAATGTTGAAAATCCTCAAGAAAGGTGCTAGAATCATCAAACTGATCAACCCGGGCAAAATCACCTTGGGTGGGTGTATCTTATATGTCTGAGCGATGAGGCATACCCTGCGAATCTAGGCGATAAAGCATCTCCTGCACCCCCGGGCGATAAGTAAACGGATCACCTCCATCGTCAGAACCACCCCGTACTTGAGGGTCCAGCCCCCAGAGAACCACCAGTGCCTGAGGATCTAGCCTCGTGATCTTGAGCAGCAAAAGTACTAGCTAGTGAAGGATCCCCGCCTAGATGACAACATTAAGTCGACATCTGCTCCAACTGACGTCTCAAATCAGCTATCTGAGGCTGATGAGAAGGCATCCTTTCGAGTCAGTTTTTGACCCCGAAAATCATAAAAACCCTTCAAAAAGGCATAAAATCAGTAAAGATCAGAAATCCCAATGTAGAACGCCAGAAGACCAGAGAGTCAGTCCAAATCACTAATCCATCTCAGAATCCACAAGCATCCACCCCAAGTGAGGGTATCGTCTTAACCCTAATATAGAATCCACCAATATTAACCCTGATGAAGGCACCGGCTCGACCCCCGATGATGTAATCCATTGGCAACAAACCAATGAAGTCATCGGCTCAACCCTGATGATAGAACCTATTGGCGATAACCCAATGAAGGCATCGGCTCAACCACCGATGATGTAATCCATTGGAAACAAACCAATGAAGGCATCGGCTCAACCTCGATGATAGAATCTTTTGGCAACAACCTAATGAAGGCATCGACTCAACCCCCGATGATGTAATCCATTGGCAATAAACTAATGAAAGCATCGGCTCGACCCCCGATGATGTAATCCGTTAGCAACAAACCAGTGAAGGCATCGACTCGACCTCGAAGATGTAATCTATTGGCAACAACCCATTGAAGGCATCGGCTCAGCTGCGATAGTGTAATTAGTTGGCTACAACCCAATGTGGGCGTCGGCTTTGCCTCGATGATGTAATCCCTATGACCTTTTGATAATTTCATATATCATTACGTATTTTATCATGGCATTTCATCATCAGATATACCTTGTCATGCATTTTTCATTTCTAGTAATCTTTGTCGTGTTCATTCCATTACATTGCATAAACATGACAAAAAGGGGAACCTGTAGACACTCGAAATTTTGTTTTCTTTGTACTAACCTTGAAGAAGGGCAAAAGCATAATTTTATTTCAGAGACAACCCCGAGGTAGGGCAAAAGCATCTGGTCACCCTAGAGACAACCATGTGGATGATTCAAAGGGTCAATGATAGCCGAGAATGATGCGAACTGAACAAAGATCGCAAAGCTAAGACATTGTCTGCCAGAAGTCACCTCAGTAAACCTCAAACTACGTGCCATCAAAGATAAGCCAGTTAACTGCATTCTGGAACTGGAAGATACCTCTCAGCTACCAGCATCATCTTCCCAAACCTCAATTCAGTCAAACTCAACCTTATTCCACAGCCTTCTGCAAAGACTTTCCGAAAGTTTGGCCTCCGAAGATCAACTTTCTCCGAACTGAGATCGAAGGAACAAACTTTGAGACGATGAGACCTGTGGGGCCTAGCTGTATGTATACATGCAACTAGCCGCATGTATATATGTGGCTGGCTCCGACGGTTTAATAGAGCAATATCAACTCATTTAGAAGAAAAAAAAGAGGAAGAGTTTTAGAGAGAGAAACTAATTTTTAGAGAGAGAAGCCCTCGGATTTGATCAATATACACCCACTTTGAGTTGTTTAATCTTGTTTAACACCTACTTGGAGTCTCGAGAGTGTTCTTTGTTGATCCCGGGTGATAAAACGATTGTTCACGCGTCCCCACAAGTGAAAAAATGCTCTTTCTAGCCACTTTCTTTGTAAACTTTGTTTAATGTACTAGATTGATGTTATATATTATTTAAATTTAGTTAAACTTGTTGTTTTTGAAGTAAATTGTGTAGTAGTTGATAGATATTTAGTTTTTACTGATTATATTGTGCATATTTAGTTGTAAATAAAGTCAAGAGGCTAGATCTACCAAGATATAAGCCGGATCTAGCCTTTTGAGTGGTTATTAAGCATGAAGCTTTAACCCGTATGCTAGATCGGCTTTGATCCGCAGTAGATCTACGTATTTACTACTTTTAATCGGTCCCGATTACTCCGTATATCCCTAGATCTATATCTAGAGGCGAAAGGATCCAAAATGACTTGAAATTGTGATTTCAACCAATTAAATCATTTAATATTAAAGTCTAGGACATTGTACATATATATTCGCGCGTAATAATGTTGGTCTAGAAATCCCGGTGTCGAGATCCCATGATTGGATCCCGACTTTATTCCTACGATGGACCATTTTTGTGATGTAATGTTTAAATACCAAAACAATCATTGTATATGTAATGTTTGGATCTTGAAGACAAACTCGAGGGGGTAGTCCCGAGAGGTCGGATTCAAGATCCCGTGATAGTGAAAACTTAGATTGTGGGTGTTCGGTTTCATCGAGATATCTTACATGCCCGATGATGATCTGACCCTTTATGTCGCTTTTTGCATGCACATCATCAAAATGATTTCTAATAAAACCACAAAGAGCTTTCAATGATAATAAAGCAGTTTGGGGATAGACATTAGATCATAAATAGAAGTATCAAAAGACCACGAATCCTATTTGACGTAGGATTTGAAAACTTTGTTTCCAAAACATCATTGATATATATTGCGTTATAAAATGAACTTTTATATAAATCAAATCCTTTGTGCATAGGGTTAAAGAAGTACAACACTACTTTTGTAATAATTACATATACTAAAAAATCAATAATGGAAGCATCAAAGGTCCTTGATTACTATTCGTGTGAAGGATTTGAAAACCTTATGTTTTCCCAAAATATCATATGAAATGTATATTTTGTCTAAAAAAGATCTTTTGCTAAATCAAACCCTTCGTACATAAGTGCAAAAGAGGAACGACACTACTTTCAAATAACTCATAAGGAGGCTTAGAATAAACTTTCAAGCACACACACACACGCACACTTTTATGTATAGAAAATCAATAAGATGTGGTACCGTGTTTTCACAGGAGTTGGGGGGTGCCTAACACCTTCCCCCCGCTTAACCTAGCCCCCGAATTCCACGAATCTCGGGTTTTAGACCAATCTTTCGGAGTCACATATGGAACCATAATTGAAAAAACTTTCAAAACTCGGATGAGTTGGTACATCCATCCATACCAACTGGCGACTCTGTCTCATTCGGTCTAATCATAAAATAATAAAATCAATCTTTTCAAAGTCGTTGACACTTAAGTCGGTACCGCTTTCCTAAAACCTCACCTTTTAATAAAATCCATAGACATAGCGAACACACAAGGGTAAAACCAACAACACAAACATAGGAAAGACGGATACGTCATAAATTTTTCCCGGTGTCGACAGTCACTCCTCTCAGACCAGCTAAGGGCAAAAAGTCCATACCCACTGCATGAGTGACAAAACTGAAAAGGGAGCTAAATCCTGAACCAGGCAAAATAGAGAAAGATCCTCAATCACGGTCAGGACAACAAACCAATATGCCGCATCTATACAGTCAGCCGGTTGAAAAGAATAAGACGTGGATATCTCATGTGTCAAACAGTAGCCATGGTGTCTGAAAATGCGAATCGATCTCATATGCGTCATAAACCAAATGTATAACAATACAGTACTGCCTCCGAAGAACCTTGTAAGATGGGTACGATAAAATGTGGTCGACATCAAGGTCTCCGCCAATATCATATGTAGGATGGTATAACCCTCCCTAAGAGAAATAACTACCGTGATTAGGCCAATGTCCAGATGATCCATGTATAGATAAGCTATAACGCACATTAATAAAATCTCTACTCGGGCAGCCTGCCACTCACCCTCATTAATGGCAAAATCTTCGAAGTGTAGTAAGTAGCTGTCTAGCTATCCAAAATGATCCATCAAGAAATCCAAGGACACCACATGACTTGAATTAATCTCGTCCAAGAAAATGGTGCGGCATAAACCGGTCAAGGCCATAAACTGACACCTCAACTTGCCAGCAGCCACCCTAGCACAGAGCCGATCCGGAGGAAAATCTGTAATGCGCTCATACTCCTCCAATGTAGGAGTCAACTCATGAGTCCCAAACCTGAAGACCTGTCTCTCAAGAATCCAGTACGATAGCATACCCTCCACGAAGCCCACCTGAACCTGGAACGTCAGTAGGGCCATAGAATGTCTCAGCATGTAATCAACTTCCACTCGGTCTAAATAAGGCAGACTATCATACCACGACCTCAAAGATGAGGCTATCAAAGTAGGGGACTATGCTCAATCTGGCTAATAGTGGACGAAGACATCTGTAGAACCGTATCATGATATAATCCAGGAGTCAATGCTAAACTCATCAATATACATGCATATCCATAATATATAATGCATGCTTAATGTTATATGACAATGATAAATGATAATATGATGCAATAAATAGAAAGAATTATACATACAATTCTAAATATATCATCTAATAAAGATTAAATACAACATCTCTATCTACAACTAAAAATAAAAAGTATAGGGAAATGGGGCACATTCGCCCAATATCTAAAAGAGGCCTATTAAAAGAGATAACAAGCCTATCAAAAGAAATCTATGATGTCTACATCATCCAGCCGGTCAACTTGCTGTAACTCCGCCTGAGTCACCGTATCTCAGCCAGAGGGAATATCGGGTCAATACATAGTGGGATCTACTCCAGTGAAACTATCAGAATATGGGCCACCTAAGGGGAAAGCGCTAGAGCTGGATGGATAAAAAGAATCTACCTCCGATGGATCTCTTCCCAAATGCCTGATGAAGAAATGTGCCTGATCCAACCGCTGAGTCAAGCTGGAAATCTGCTCTAAGTGAGTGGGCTCTCTAACACAGGCAATCTAGTATGTCATCATCACGGACTCGGGAACCATATTCACCATATACTGGGTGGCGCGGGTCTGAGCTCCAATGGTACGAGGAGTCCACCAGCGATAAAACGCATTCTAAGTGAAGGGACCCTCTGATAAAGTAAAGTTATCTAAGCCCATCAAGGGAATCTCTATGACCGGCTAAGATAAAGACCAATACCATCTAGCAAATGGAAGACATGGAATGTGAATCTCCCCTTTAGTGCTACCCAGCCTCCCTCAGTTAAGAAAAGGATCCGACGAGTTGATAATACATACTCTGTCTCGGTCATAAAACTATCCTTAAAACCAACTGTCAGAAGATCGGGGGTGTAAGGAACACATGTGACGACGTCGGCAGTCAGCAACTCTAACTATAATCTAGAGTGGGTAAACCCCTACGCCACAAGGACCTCTGCCAAAGATGAATAATGTCAGCACCGTCCCCGCAGGTAGGAATCCAAACCTAAAGTAGTAGTTAGGCGTAGAAAAGGGAGCCACTTCTATGGCCAAAACTAAAAATGAAAAGAATAAATATCTGCAGTGATAAAGATTGATGACCTGAGCGAGGGAAATTAAAAGATAAAGGGAAATTACTCACCAGTAGAAATGGGATAAAAGCCTATTCAAGCCTCTATCATGCCCTCTGAGCGTGGGCGCATCCCTCAGAGGAAATAAACAAAGGTGAATGTGCCCCGGTCAAAATCTCTGATGAGGTCTACATCTCGAGTGGCGCTAACCAAAGCAAAAGAGACCATCAAGGAGTTATCCGCTAGGAAATAACCCATGATGATGACCAAGAAGAACCACTGAAGAATGCAATCTCTATCCCTCTGATCAGTAAGTAGAGGCTCGGACAACGCTCCACCCACATCATCAATACTCAAACGGCCAGAACGGACAGCCCTACCCTTGAGGGAGGATCCCCTAATAGGGATCGAATCGCAGTTAGAGAAATATTAGCCACTAAAAGCACCAGATCCCTTGTAAACTCCATCCGAGTGATGAACATCCACTCCATCGGTGTCATCATCACCTCATAGTCCAGTAGGTGGAAAGACTAAGTCTGGTGAAACGAACGCTCATATAAATCCCTCAGATAACCCCAGGGGCAGTGTAGGCACTCAAAATTTTGCATTCTTATTACTAACCATGTAGGAGGGAAAACCATCTTTTACCTTCTAGAGGCAACTCTGGAAGTCCAAATCATCAAGTTAAACCCCGACAACAACCTCGAGAGATACAACCACCCTTGTGACAACATCGGGAGATCAAGTCAAACCCTATTGACAACCCCAGGAGATACAAACACCTGGAGACAACACTAGGATGTCAAGTCAAACCCCGACGAAAACCCCGGGAGATAAATCCACCCCGGCGCAAAACTGGGATATCAAGTCAAACCCCGGCGACAACCCTGGGAGATACAACCACCCCAGTGAAAACACCAGGATGTCAAGTCAAGCCCCAAAAATAATCCTGGGAGATCAATTCAAACCCCGACGACAACACCGAGATGTCAATAAGCTCTGGCGATAACCCCGAGAGACCAAATCAACCTTTGGAGACAACCCCGAAGCATCAAATCATCCTCGAAGACAACCCTGGGAGACCTAAGTCAACCTCGAAGACAACCCTGAGGAAGAACAAAGTCGGCTGGGATTAAACCTCGGAGATAACCCTGAGAAAATAGCCGAAAACCATGTCAATCTTGGGAGACAACCCCTGGAAGGGCAAAATGGTTATTTTACTGACATGGCATCAAATCTGGTCAAAATCAAGCCAAATTGATGCAACGATGTTCAGAAAGAACAATAACATCAATCCTGAGTGAAAATAGCACAAGACAGCTCAACGGACGGGCTGCAAAAATTCGAAGATCTGGGTATAGACCCATCTTCCAAGATTCAAAAAAGGTTAAATTCCATATCATTGTATAGCTCTCAGAAAGGGCTATCGGGAAAGGTATAGCACGCCTCAAATGGACTCCCGGATTAAAAGTTATGATGGTTTAAACAGACAGCACATTGGTCGGAGTGCACGTACTTCAAGACAATAGGGCCCGATGGAGTGGTGCCCACTCAGGAGCTGTCCATTGTAAGTTTTTTTATGATCAGAAGATGTTTACTACTTTATCATACATATGTGAATGTACATATCAAGTTTTAGCTTCTGGTTTCCCCCGGATCTAAAATCTGTGGCCTTTCTAGCTTACTTTTCAGTATATATAAGTATATATATACGTTTTTCTTTGCTATTGATGTTAGAAACAATCTTGTCGCTTTGGACAGATATTACTATTCCTAAATTTGGTTATTTTCTACCCTTGTTTGTCTTATCTGTTTTATAAAAGGGTGAAATTTTTAGGAAAAGGCCAACATGTATCATGTCGACGATTTGAAAGGTTTATAGAGTCGCCAGTTGGTATATTTTGAAATGGTTGTACCAACTCAGCCGAGTTTTGTTTTATTTTGCAAGTAGGCCCAATTACTGGACGCTGACAAAACTTGGACTTGAAAATGAGATTCTTAAAGTTCGGGGGCTTGGTTAAGTGGGAGAAGGTGTTAGGCACCCCTCAACTTCTGTGAAATATGGTACCACATCTTTTTAATATTTCCCTTTTTTATCGTAATGTGTGTGAGTATGCTGGAAGTAATTGAGCCTACATTTGTTTGATTTTGAAAGCATTGGCATGCTTCATTGGACCTACATACGAAGGATTTAATTTGTTTTGAAAAGTCCTTTTGTTTAGACAAGATATGAAAACTGATGTTTTGATAGGTTAGTTTTCAAACCCTTACGCTCGCATAGGAATTGAAGCATACCGATACTTCCATTTTATTCTATTCAGCCTTTGGCCTAATTTGGATGTTGATCGTCGGGATGCGAAGCATCCTCGACCACAGAATGTATATACAAGTGTCAGTCTTCTTATGGGCATGACAGCCATCGAAGTGACTCTAGCATAACAAACCATATTTCACTATGTTTGAGATCTTAAATTCGGATAACCGTTTTAAGGTCCCTCAGATGTATATTTTATAAAAAAACTGGCAGGATACATTTGTAATATGTAGTGTGTCCATCATGGAAATCAGATTTAGATCAGTTTGATCATCAATTCCCACGATTCTTAGGATCCCAGAAAATGGCCAAGAAAACCTGTACAACACAGATATTCACAGAGAAGGAGAATATACTCTAGACGTCGCAAAAATAAAGGATTCATCAGTTAAATTATTATATGTGCGTAGCCAAGGCTTTTCATTTCCGCTAGATATAGATCTAGGGTTGCAAGGTCGCTTTAATATTTATAACACTAAAAAAACTAGATTTAAATAAATCTGAGCCCTTCTAGTTTCCCAGTTCCGGTTGGACCTATTTTGAACCGTTTGAAAGGTAAAAAGGGATAGATTTAGATAAATCTAATTCGCCAAATTTACATCAGTGCAAATTCACATCAAATGAATATTTAAAGAAAATATTTAATCACAATGAGCAAGAAAATTATATATATATTTAGATATATAAAAGCTGGAAAGGGCCGCGAATTTGCAATCTAGGCCCGACTAGAATATATATATATATATATATATATATATATATATATATATATATATATATATATATATATATATATATAAAAGCGGTAAAGAGGCACAAATTGGTAATCTAGGCTCGACTGAATGTAAATATATATATGTATAAAAGTTGTAAAGGGCCACGGATTTCCAATCCAGGCCAGACAGGAATGTAAATATATAGATATAAAAGTTATAAATAGCCACGAATTTGCAATCCAGGCTCAACTGAATGTAAATATATATATTTGTAAAAGTTGTAAAGAGCCACGAATTGATCCAGGCTCAACTGAAATGTAAATATATATATATATATATATAAGCTATAAAAGGCCACGGATTTCCAATCCATGCCAAACTAAAATGTAATTGTTAATATATACATTTAGTATATATATTAAAGTGAAAAAGGCCACGAATTAGCAATCCAGGCCAAACGAAGTAAGAAAAATTATATATATATATATATATATATATATATACAAAAGTAGTAAATGCCATGGATTTGCAATCCAGGCTTGACAGAATTTAAAATGAGTATATATATAGTCAATTATATATATAATAATGTGGAAAATCCACAAATCAGCGATCCAGGGAGAACAAGTTGGTATATATATATATATATATATATATATATATATATATAAGCCAGTAAAAGCCACAGATCAACAATCTAGGCTGTATAAACGAAGAAAAACGTATATATATACGTATATATACTAGAACGTAAGCTAAAAAGGTCACGAAACTGAGTTCTGGGCAAAACCAGAAGATAAAACTTTATATGCACGTCCACATATATGTAATAAAGCAAGAAATGAGTTCTGAGCGTAAAAAACTTACAATGGACTGCTACACGGGCTTTTTGCTACTTGATAGGCTTCAAATGGACGTTTTCACCGGTTAAGTTTTTGGTATGTTATAGAATATATATATGCAAATGTATTGGAAGAATAAAATATTGGTTTGGAGTACTAGAAGTAGGGCTAAGGGTCGAAATGGGCGGAGTTCCAGAGCGTTTTTCTATTTTTTTTCTCTCTTTTTTTGCAAGGGTGGGGGGTCTCATTTATAGACCAAAATGGTAGCGGTTGCACTCGTGGAAGCCGTGACTCTACCTATGGCTCCCCGAGTGGGGACCACTCCCTTGGGCCCTGTCGTCTCAAAGTACGTGCACTCCGAGCAATGTGATGTCAGGTTTGAACCTTCATAACTTTTGATCCGGGCGTCCGTTTGAGGCGTGCTATACCTTTTTGAAAAGCCCTTTCCAAAAGCTACACAATGACATGGGATTTGACCATTTTTGAATCCAAGAAGATGGGTTTATGACTAAATCTTTGTTTTGTTACGGTCCTTTCGTTGAGCTATATTGTGTTATTTTCACTTGGGATTGATATTATGGTTCTTTCTGACCTTCATTGCATTGATTTGGCTTGATTTTGACTTGATTTTATGTCAAGTAAATAAAATGACCATTTTGCCCCTCCAGGGGTTGCCTCCAAGATTGACATAGTTTTTAACTATTTCTCGGGATCGTCTTCGAGGTTTTGATTCCAGCCGACTCGGTTCTTCCTCCGGGTTATCTTTGAGGTTATCTTGGTCTCTCAAAGTTGTCTCTGGGATGATTTGATGCTTTGGGGTGGTCTCCAAAGGTTGACTGTACCTCCCGGGGTTGTTATCGGGGCTTGATGTAGCTACAACTGTCTTTCTCGGGGTTATATTCGGGATTCGACTTCTGCCGACTTTTGTCTGTCTTCAGGGTTATCTCTGAAGTTGGCTTGATGATTTCTCTGGGCTGTCTCTGGAGTTCTGGTTTGATGTTGTAATCCTCTAAGGTTATTCTCCAGAGTGGAAAAAGAAGTTTTTGCCCTCCTATATAGTTAGTAAAAGGAAAATGAAATTTCTAGTGTTTACAGATGCCCCTCTTTGTCATGTTTATGCAATGTAATGAAATAAACATGACAAAGATTACTAGACACTTGAAATATAACAAGATATATATTTAATGATGCAAATCGCAATGCAATAAATGTTAAAATGTCGTTGCAAATCGCATTTTACACTTCGCAAATCGCATATCGTATCGCAAATCACATTACAAATCGCATTGCAAATCTCATATCTCATCGCATATCGCATCGCAAATCGTTTACCCTTACCGGTCATGGAGGATGCCTGTGTTAAGGCTGATCTCAAAGATTGATTTTCATCAGTGTTGCTGATGTCTATGCTGCTGTTGACTCCATCGGTTTGATTTCTATCGGTGTTGCCGATGCTTGTTTGATGAAGATAAACTAAAACATTTTTTACATTTTTGTTGGGGATGATGTTCTGAAATCATCGGATCTTCCCAATGTTTACATTGGTAGTTTACAATGGTGCCTACCCTGCTGGAAGTTGACAACGATGCCTACCCAGCTGGTAGTTGACAATAGTGCATACTCTAATGGTAGGGACAATGGTTGATCACCGGACTGTCTCGATGCCTACTCGAACGGTAGTTTTCAAAGCTTTATCTCACCAAACTGTCTCGATGACTACTCGAACGGTAGTTTTCAAAATTTTATCTCACCAAACTGTCTCGATGCCTACTCGAACGGTAGTTCTCAGTAGCAGACTTTTTCTTTGAGTTTGGATATTTAATGTGTATGCATATTTAATTCTATTGGGTATGCATACTTAACATTTTAATGGAGATGTGCGCTGATATATCGCTTGTTGCATATGTGCAGACCAGGCATGATGTGCTGATCTTAATTTGTATTAGGTTGATGTGTATGCTTAATGGAATTGATGTAGAACCATACCTCACCATTTCTAAGGCAATTTTGGATTTTCTTTTCAGGTATGGATTTTGATAGGTTTAGCAGCTCTAGCTCCCGTATGACTTCTTTTGGCATTCGCATGGCAGATTAGGATGTTCCTCTTTCATACAACGTCTTGGTGGGAATCTCGCAGAGGCTACTATTTTTCTGGATCTGGTGCTGGTCCCTCTGGCGGTCCAAACACTGATGGCTATATTAGGAGATATCTCGATATCTTCACTGAAGTAATGTTCAATGGCTTACATCATCGGATCCTTCCCCGATGCTACGCTGGATTGATTCCAACAGTTTGATCATAGATTATGAAAAGGTGCGAGGTCTTTACTTGCGACCCTACTGGATTAGATACTGGCTTAGCTGATGACCAAGGCGTTATTGATGCCATGGAGGATGTGGCCCGTTCTTTCACTGCCCAAATTTGAAATTCAGTGCAGAGGCCTTGACATATGAAGACTTGGCGTAGATTGACATTTTTGATGACGTAGACTTCATTTGATAGACCTTTTGTTGTCGGGTATATATTTTTTGAGTTTAGAACTTCGTTGAGATTTTTCCCTTTCTTTTGTCGAGGCAAACTTATGTCGTTGCTATTTCTTTTAGGATTTCTCCCTTTTCTTTTGATGAGGATCTTGCTCCCACCGTAGACTCCTTCCATTTTGTTAAATGGAAAAATGCCTCAGCCCTTTCGCATGTTGTTATTGGGGTTCATATAACAAACTGGATTTGTTGACCACATCCAGAGTGAGCAATATCCTGCACATTGGACAAATAACAAAATGTGCCAAAACTTGATGCCTCGGGCCGTCGGGATTAGTATGATCTCGTGAATGAGGTATTTGAAGTTAAAGTTTATGAAATTGAATGTTTGTATTCACTGAGCTTTTATCTTATCGCTAAATATCTGGAAATTGATTATGAAAATGAATTTTTCCTAAGGAAATCAAAATTTTCATTTGACAAATTATGAAATCGCAAGAAAACTTTTAAGCATCCATGGTCATTTTTCGTGGGTAAGATCAGATTCAAAAGACTTATCTCCCTTAATCAGAGACACCTCATATTTGCTCTAAACACCGCTTTTCACAAAATTACCATCATATGAATTGTGCACTATGAGTGACGCAACCCTTAGCAGGGGTTTCTTTTTTATGACTTTAGATGATCTCATTTTTATCTTGCAATTTTTTTTTCTGCTTTCCTCGCTTAACTTTGTCTCGTTTTACTAGGCTATTCAGGATTACATATGTAACGAGTTTTGGACCAATGACTCCTAAACCAGAAGGCTTTAAGGCACTAGGTGTTAAGACACCCCTTCAGGTTTACTGGCTCGAGTAACCAAGGCCACACTTCGAGACAAGTTAGGCGATCTACTATATTTGATCCTCGCCTGAGCTTGTACAAGATTCATTTTCTTAGTCTCTAAATTACTCGTGTAGCGAGTGTTGGGCCGGTGACTCCCAAATCAGATGGCTTTAGGGAACCAGGTGTAGAGACACCCCTCGGACTTATTTACTCTAGTAAGCTAGGCCACGATTCGGATCTGCTCAGGTTTTGCCTCCTTCTTCTTGTAATGCTCATTTTCTTAGGCACTGAGTTACCCATGTAACGAGCGGTGGACCAGTGACTCCAAAACCAGATGGCCTTAGGGCACCAGGTATAAAGACACCCCTCAGGCTTAATAACTCGAGTAACCCAATCCATGATTTGAGACATTAGGCTGGCTACTAATTGTCATCCATGTCGCCATAGTTTCATACCCCACAACTAAGAGTTAGGGCGATCGCAAAGTGCAGACATGCATATGAGGTTAAGTTTGTTCCAAAAGAGCTTTAAACTAGGATATCGTGCCTAATTAGAAGGTTGAATTATCTTAATTCTATAATCATTCCCGTGATTCTTGCTCCACGGGCGCTTATCAGACTTAATCCAATTCGTAACAGGTTAAGCAAAAAAAATTCTCTTTTTAAAACCTTTTTCTAAGATTCTAACGAAAAAATTATCTACACTGAACATGTATACCATTGCCAATGCATGTAACTAGAAATTGAAAGCTCATAAATAGATGAAAGTGTCATACCTTATCAGTGGATCGCAGTATTCTAAGAAAATTATGATTGAAAAAGATCGATTGATCATACTGGATCGCCAATAATGGAATCATTGATGATGACAGACAATGCTGATGGTGCCGACTGGTGCATTTTCATTAAACGATTGATAAATGCCCCAGTGTTGAGTTGTCGCGATTTTGGAAATTGCCCCAGTCTTGTTGTAAGGGCCCCAACACCTGGTTGTCGCCTATTCTGAAATTGCCTCGGTCTTGCTTGTCATCTGGGGTGATTGCTTTTTTGTATGTTTGATAGATGGGATGATAAGACGCTAAGATCGTGAAAGTCTTTTGCCTCATTACCCGCATGGTGAACATGTAGTGGATATGGGCCTTGATGTTTGGATGCCCCAATTACTATTTCTGACTTGTGGGCGCAATTGAATTTGATGGTCGATATCAAAAGGCCTGCGGATTCCACTTAATTGGACTCAAGGGCTTGTGATGGTTGCTGATGTGATGGCTTTCACCAAAATTTGTTTGATCTGTGAGGTTTATGCACTGGCCTTTCGCTCATATAACAGATCATCGGGTATGAGATATACCTTTTTCATGACGGTCTCCCCTATTCTTTTGCAGGTCAAAAGAGATCAAGTCTTCTCACACTTTAGGAGTGATGAGTTGCTGCAGGTTTGCATCTTATGATTTATGCTATTTCATCACAAGGACTGGATGTCTTAATGCATCGCTACTTCTTATTTTCGAGACTTGCTCCGGAGTTGATTGAACAACATTGAGGTGTCGTTGGATCCCCTCAACGTGGGTCATTGATCTTGAGTGTCTTTCTTGGATGTAAGCGCTTTAGGTTTGACCTTTATGAGTTGAATCCTAAGCTGGAGGAGTGTAGACAGTCAAAATTTCCTGTCCCTATTACTAACATTGTAGGAGGGCAAGATTATCTTTTCAACTCAACCCCAGTCACAATACCGGACCATCAACTCTACCCCGATCTCAATACCGGGCCATTAACTCAACCCTGGTCTCAATAACAGGCCATCAACTCAACCCCTGTCTCAATACCGACCATCAACTCAACCCCGGTCTCAATACCGGGCCATCAACTCAACCCCGATCTCAATACTGGGTCCTCAACTCAACACCGATCTCAATACCAAGCCATAAAATTAACCCTGATCTTAATACCGGACCACCAACTCAACCCCGGTCTCAATACCAGGTCATCAACTCAACCCCGGTCTCAATACCGGGCCATCAAATCAACCCCGGTCTCAATATCGGGTCATCAAGACAACCCCGATCTCAATATCGGGCCATTAACTCAACCCCTGTCTCAATACTAGGTCATCAACTCTACCCCGGTCTCAATACCGGGCTATCAAATAAACACCGGTCTCGATATAGGGTCATCAAACCAACCCCGATTTCTACCCGGGATGTACTGGTTAACCCCGGTCTCAACCTGGGAAGTACAGGTCAGCCCCGGTCCCAATTCAAAATGTATAGGTTAGCCCCGGTCTCAACCAGGGAAGTACAGTTCAGCCCCGATCTAAACCCGGGAAGTACAGGTCAGCCCCGGTCTCAAATCGAGATGTACAGGTCAACTCTGGTCTCAACCCGAAAAGTACAGCTTAGCCCTGGTCTCAACCCGTGAAGTAGAGGTCAGCCTTGGTTTTAACCCAGGAGGTACAGGTCAGCCCCGGTCTCTACCCGGGAAGTACAGGTCAGCCCCGGTCTCTACCCGAAAAGTACAGGTCAGCTCCGGTCTCAACCTGAGAAGTACAGGTCAGCCCCCGTCTCAACCTGAAAGGTATAAGTCAGCCCTGGTCTCATCCCGGGAGGTACAGGTTAACCCCGGTCTCAACCCGGGAAGTACAAGTCTGCCCCGGTCTCAACCCGGGAAGTACAGGTCAGCCCCGGTCTCAACTCGGGAAATACAAGTCAGCCCCGGTCTCAACCTAGGAGGCACAGGTCAGCCCCAGCCCTAACCCGAGAAGTACAGGTTAGCCCCGGTCTCAACAAGAAAAGTACAGGTTAGCCCCGGTCTCTACCCGGGAAGTACAGGTCAGCCCCGGTCTCTACCCAAAAAGTACAAGTCCGCTCCGGTCTCAACCCGGGAAGTACAGGTTAGCCCCCGTCTCAACCCGAAAGGTACAGGTCAGCCCTGGTCTCAACCCGGGAGGTACAAGGTTAACCCCGTTCTCAACCCGGAAAGTACAAGTCTGCCCCGGTCCTAACCCGGGAAGTACAGGTCAGCCCCGGTCTCAACTCGGGAAATACAGGTCAGCCCCGGTCTCAACCTAGGAGGCACAGGTCAGCCCCAGTCCTAACCTGAGAAGTACAAGTCAGCCCCGATCTCAACCCGAGAAGTATAGGTCAGCCTCGGTCTCAACTCGAAAGGTATAGGTCAAACCTTGTCTCAACCTGAGAGGTACAGATCAGCCCCGATCTCAACCCAGGAAGTACTGGTCAGCCCCAGTCTCAACCCAGTAAGTATAGGTCATCCTCGGTCATATTTTGGGAGGTCAGGTCAACTCCAGAACCAATCTTGAAGCATCACAACCTCTCCAGAGGAAAACCTAGAGCGACCAAGTCAACCTCAGAGACAACACTGAGGAAAAACAGTCCCAAGAAGTCAACCGAAGGCCATGCCGACATTGAAGGCAACCCCGGAAGGGGCAAAACGATTATTTTACCGACTCCATGCCGATTCGGTCAAGTTCAAGCCAAATTGATGCCACCAAGGTCAAAACAAACCATAACGATTATCCCGAGTGCAAATACCGCAAGACAGCTCAACTGGACAAACTGCGGAGAATTGAAGACCTGGTTATGAACCTATTTTATTTGACCCAAAAAATGTTTTATCCCATGTCATTGTGACATTCTCGACGAGAACTTTCCGGAAAGGTATAGCACACCTCATACGGATGCTCCGATCAATAGTTAGAAAGTTTCGAATCAAACCTTGCGTTGCTAGGAGTGCACGTACTTCGAGATGATGATACACGCCATGTGGGCCCTACCACATGGAACCGCACCTCTACCTGTGGTAGCACCAGGTAGAGTGGAGACTCTCTGGCCTATATATAGAGGTACACCCACCTCTCATTTTAATAATTAAGAAGCACTCTGAACCCCTGCCCGTTTGGTTTTTTGACTATTTTCTTGTCTTCCAAACCCAAATTTTTTCACTCTAACACGTAGATATACCCACATACTACCACATATCAGAAAATAACTGGTAGATTTGGACGTGTAAAGCCTACGATTTGGCAAAAAGTATGTGTAGCAGTCCATTCTGAGTATTTTTACGATCAGCAAGTCAATACTACTTCTTCGCACTTATATACACTTGTATATCAAGTTTTGTTTTCTAAATATGCCCGAAACTCAGTTTCGTGGCCGTTTTTGTCAACCTTTAGTACATTTTTGTACATAAACTCATTTTCTGGCATTTCTACAACTCAAATTGATGATTTGTCGCTTCCGACAGCTTTTATATACTTGCATCTTCGTTACTATCAACTTTGCCGGACTAGGTTATTTTCCTAGTCTGGATTTGGCGTTTTTTGTATATATTTAACTTTATATATACTAACTTTTCAATTATGTCAAGCCCGGATGTCAAATTCGCGGTAGTTTGCTGCTTTTATATATAAATATGCATATATCGGCAGCCTTCAGCACACTGGGTTTTCTTTCCAGTCTTGGTTGACTACTTTTCTATCTTTATATATATGTATTTATATTTCAGTTCAGCCTGGATCATTCTGTGGCTTTTTTACAACTTTTATATATAAATATGCATATATAAGCAGCCTTCACCACACTGGGTTATCTTCCTAGTCTTGGTTGACTACTTTTCTATCTATCTATATATATATATATATATATATATATATATATATATTTCTATTTTAGTTTGGCCTGGATCAGTCTGTGGCTTTTTACTGCTTTTATATATAAATATGCATATATAAGCAACCTTCACCACACTGGGTTATCTTCCCAGTCTTGGTTGACTACTTTTCTGTACATTTACATTCTAGTTCGGCCTGGATTATTCTGTGACCTTTTTACTATTTTTGGCATCATTCACCATTACTGGGTTATCTTCCTAGTCCTGGTTGACTTCGTTTCTATATATATTTATATTTCAGGTCGGGCACAGGCGAGAAAACCCATCGCCCTTTTTACTATTTTTCTATATATATTTCAATTTTGTCCAGCCTGGATCATTTCATGGCTTTTATACAGCTTTTATACATATATATATAAATATATATATATATATATATATTTCAATTTCAGTTCGGGAACCGGTGTGAAACACATCGCCCTTTACAACTTTCATATATATAATTATATATATTGCTTTGCTCGCTTTTTATTAAATTATTGCTTTAAATATTAATTTTATATGAATCCGCACTGACATATCTACGGGCGAACAAGATTTATTTAAATCTCGTTAACTCTGGCTTTCAAACGGTTCAAAATAGGTACAGACGGAACCGGGAAGCTAAAATGGCTGAGTTTTATTTAAATCTAGTATTTTTCTAGTTTCAGTATAAAAGCTACCTCACGGCCCTTAGATCGCTAGCTAGTGGGAACGAGACGCTTCGGCCATGTGCGAGCCAGGATTTACTGATGAATCCTTGGTTCTGTTGATTTTTGGATATATTTCTGTACAAATTTGAGTTGTGCAGGTTTATTGGCCTCCCTATGTGAGCCTAAGAATCGTGGGATTCATGATCAAAAAGATCAGAATCTGATTTCCACGATGGACAAACTCCACCTTACAAATGTACCCTGCTAGTTTTTCTATAAAATGCACATACCAAAGACCTTAAAACTGTTATCCGGATTTAAGGTCTCAAAATAATGAGAACAATAGTTTGTCATGTCAGAGTCCCTCCGATGGCTGTTATGCCTATGAGGAGACCGACATTTGTATATATGTTGTGGTCAAGGATGCT
The DNA here is from genome assembly GCA_020205555.1 of Panax stipuleanatus. NCBI lineage: Eukaryota > Viridiplantae > Streptophyta > Magnoliopsida > Apiales > Araliaceae > Panax > Panax stipuleanatus. Next base: position 36,325,588 of record CM035125.1, read on the forward strand.
TCGCAGCCTGACAATCACCATTCAAATTGAGCCTTAAGGCTGAAAAGATAAAACTGAAGTATCAATATGCTTCAATTCCTATGTTAGCATAAGGGTTTGAAAACCTTCTTTCAAAACATCATTCATGAATCTTTTCAAAAAGAGAAGCTTTTACAAATTAAATTAACACTTTTGCAAATCAAATCAAAGACTTTTTGCAAATCAAATCAAACCCTTCGTATATAGGTTCAATGATGCATAGACATGTTTTCCATCAAACATAGGCCCAAATTTCAAATAGCATTCACACACACACTTTAGATTTTTTAAGAGAAATATTGAAAAGATGTGGTATCGTGTTTACACGGGAGTTGTGGGGTGCCTAACACCTTTCCCACACTTAACCAAGCCCCAGAACTCAAAACATCAGTTTAAAAGATCAAGTTTCGACAGTGTCCAACAATTGGGTACCCTTTTCAAAAAAAACTCGATTGAGTTCGTACAACCATTTCTAATCTACCAACAGGCGACTCTATAGAACATTCAAATCGTCGACATGATACATGTTGGCCTTTTCCTAAAAAAACCTTCGAAACCTTTTTCACAAATAAAAAGAGTAAGGGTAGAGATGACTTAGGAAGAGAGAAAGATCCGGGTTTATATTTATTTAATATAAATAATTTTGTGTTATGAGAAGGATTAATTCAATTATATAAAATTGAATAATTATAATAACTGAGGAAAATGTGGAGTTTATAATAAACTCGTTGATAGCCTTGTGTGGCACAGTGACGTAATATAAGAATGATTATATTAATTTAAGCGAACAATTAATCTATATTAATTGTTATTGTAGAATATTAATTAATTGTTATTGTATAATATTAATTAATTATTGTGAAATATTAACTGTGATTGATTAATAATATGTGATTATTATTATTGCAAGAAATATAATAATAATAATAAGCAACGTGTTTATTAATATAATAAGATTTATATTAAAGTGATAATTAATCATATAAGGGTTAATTAAATTGTTATGGAGATTAACAATTATATTGATTAATGAGGAATGGATTAGTTAATATTATTGTTAATTAATCAATACGATTAATAATTTATTTATTTGACATTATGAATAATGAAACAAATAAGTAAATTAATAATATAATGAGATTATATTGAATGTTATGTACAAATGTGCAAGAATTAAATATAAAGTATATGAAATACGACTATATTATATAGTGTAGAGAAACACTTATGTTAGACCATGCAAGTATACATAAACTATGTTATATAGTGCAATGTGAATACATTACACATAGAGACCATGTATTAGGATTGATTGAAATATATAAGCTACATGTTTATGCTTGTGTGACAATAAATATGTGGGTATACATTGTATAATATATCATGAACATATTATAAACTATTAGTTTTAATAAAGGAGACAGTGTAATGTGATAACATCCGATTAGATTATATCCGGTATTAACAAAATGTACATGGATTATATGTGTCAATTTTCACTTACTACATTATGTGAATTATTCTGACATTTCAATTAAAGACCTAAGTGTCTAATATATGTGTGTATATATAACCTAAGTATTAATACTAGTTTGGTTACAAATTGGAAATGCTGAGATTTCTATGCCTTGTCCCATATTAATAGACACAATCCTTATACACGTGAAACACTCAATGGCTAAAGCCTATTTCCCCATTCTTCTCCCAAGCTCAAGCTAGCAATGATGATCAAGGGGATACTCTTCATGATTTCCTTCAACAACTAATTACCTACCACTCCATAACCTTCATACAATCATTGCATATGTTGGTTTGATTTGTGGTATAATTACATTGCCTGTGTAAGGATTTCTCTATAAATAAAACCCATCTCTTTCATATTTTCAATTGCTGAGATTTGCTAAGTGTTGGAAGGGAGAGCATATACATATATCCGTGATTGCATTCTCTGAGGCTGAGAGAGTTCTTATTAGCAAGTTCGATTTCATTTACAGAGGTATAATCCCTCTTCATTGCTTATCATTTTCATCCTCTGACAAAAACTCCATTTCTTATTTCTGTCAAAAATCCAAATTCTCGATCATATGAAATTGAAGTATAATTGAATTATAGAAAGCTTGTGTAGTGTATTGTGGATTTACATACATGTTGGAACTACAATATAGCTCACATGCTCATCGTTCTTTATTTTCGTTTTCTGTTCTGAGATTTCTGTTTCAATTCCTGAATTTAGTTGGAGTTCATGAAATTGGGAATCGATAAATGGCGATTGACTGTTATATAAGCATATATATATGTGTGTGTGTGTGTGTGTGTGTGTTAGTAAGTTAAAGTAGGCTAATAGCATCTGCGTATGTTGAAATCGATGAAATAGGAGGTTTTGGGTCGGTTTTGGCAGTGTGCAGAAACTGTCCCCAAGCCGCAGCGCCACTAGCGCCGCAGCGTCAGCTTAATGCTGATGTTACCGCGCCGTAGCGCCACCAGCGCCGCAGCGCCAGCTTGCTGCTGTTGTTGCCGCACTGCAACGCCGCTGTGCAGGCAAGCCAGAAATGACTATCTTGACTATCTGTTTGTCCAGTCCGAGAGCAGTGAAATTATAATTCATACTAAGTAAATGTAACATGATTTATGGAGTCCCTCTTATGCAATATATGTTTCCATAGTTTACTTAACATAAAAAGAGAACCCATGATTTTGAAAACACAAGCGTTTACATGGACTCTAACATGTTATATTAGGATTCTAGGTTATGATTTTTTGAGCATGTTATATGGCCTTGAAATGCGTGTCAAACATGTTAACATATGAATCTAGATAGTATGAGCATGTTAGGCCTTATTAGTGAGCTTTACTAATGAGAATACAAGTTTTAAACGTGCACCTTGACATGTTAACTTGAAGTTTAAATTCTGAAGTTTATGAACGTGTTGGATAATACTATTCACTTCATTAACGTCATGCATATATACATACCATGCTCGATGTCATGATTAAAATTTAGCGTAAATAGAGCATGTTTTCAACTAATAATTATAATAGTTACATGTATGACATGTGAATACTCATAAGTATGTATATGAATACCTTATGTGTTTTAAAGAGCGAGCATGATAGGCCTGATGAATTCCATGACCTTGAATGGCTTAAAATTATTGAAAGTGTTGACTTAGAATCTATTGCATGTATGATTAGAATGAGGAAAGGTTGTATACACTTAAAAGTATCCTTTAACACGTATATATGCTATATGATATCCTATGTTGTTACTTGAATCCGATTGACGGTTAACTCACAATAATGCTGTAAAGTGCTAGAAAGGTTATGTTTGCTAATTATTGCGATCTTATATGATATGAGAATGTGTTTAAACTCAAAAGGAGGAACGTCAAGGATAGAAATTAAATAACTGTGTAGCTAGGCTAAAACTTAGCTTATGTGTTGATCATATATTCGAAGATAAAATGTGGAGTTAAATTATATGAATAACGAATATCATATATATACGTAATTGTATTATGATAGGAATTCGAAAGTGTTGGCTAGCTTTACGTGAGTAAACTACGCTAAAGGCAAGTATCCTAAACCCTTGCATTACTTTATTCAACGGATATCGTAAGCGAGTATCTAAACCTTATCTCTTTGGATACAAGTATTCTATCCTTGTATATTGCGAACTAGTTTCTTTACTTAATCGTTTGAATGGAATTAGCATACTTGAACTCTTATTTCATTAAAGCTATTATTCCTATTGCACTTAGTATTGTTCTTCAATATTGTGAAAGTGTCTATGCCATTTGATTCGGCTAGACTTATATTATTAAAAAGCGACCCAAACTAATTGATTGGTGCGGGATCTTGTATTTGACTGAGAAGAACAACCTTCTTTGAAGGGAATATATAATTATCGGAGAACCGACGTGCGCACTTGAGTATGATTGATTGTTATGCATAACGATGGTGCTTTAGGCTGATCACCTGTTGTACCTGTTTTTTTGTTGGATTTTCAGTTTATTACTGTTAATTCTAGTAGAAGTTCATAGTCCTTAGTGACTGCTCAGTATTCAGTTACCTTGAAATCTTGAATTGATTTATTATTAAATCACATTGATATTATTCTGTCCTTAGCGACTATTATTGAAAACTGTTGATATTCTTGTTATCCTTGAATTATCAAACCTTGTTATACCCTTTTGAGAATTAAGAATTATATCACTTACCCTTATTGTATATTACTTGCTGAGAAATTTGTGCTCATTCTTGCTTTCCCTAAAATATTTCAGTTAAGGCAGAGCAGAGCGAATCCTTCGGGCGTTGATAAGGGCAAGGGCAAGGCTACCAACTAGCTTGTCTCTTTTATGTTTTAAATATTTTAATATTGTATTAAGATGATGTAGTAAGACGGGATTTGATTATGTTTAAGCTTAAGTTAGATTATGTAATAAGTCATTAATTGCTTTTATTATGTAATCTATTAAGTACTGTAGGTTGCGAGACTTGGGGGAATAATTATAATAAATCATTGTAAATTATTCTAGAATAGATTTTCCGCTGTGATTGTGTGATATTTAGTTATTATTATTGTGATGTATTACCATGAGCACGTGACGAACTGAATTCGAGCGACCCCGTAACGGTCCTAGAATTTGGGGGCGTCACAGGTTGGTATCAAAGCTGTAGTTATAAACCTTAGGAACGAGTGTCCTTAGACTATAACTTAGGCAAACTTAGAAGTTGGAAAGGAGATAAAACTCACATAGAGTTTTCCCTTGAGCATGACTTAGCGTGTTATAAAATGTAACTTCATTCTATACAATGAACTTATGTTTTATTTAACATTCTAATGGAATTACAGTTTGTTTGTCTTGTGTTTGTGATTGTAGGATGATAGACACAGGTGTACCTAGTAGAGTGGCAGAGGAGGAGCCCAAGGATATACATGTAGTATACGAGGCACCTTTAGAGGCTGTGCCAGTACAGGCAGTTGCACCATCCAAGTCTAACGACGAGGATGAGATCGAGGTAGAATTCGACCCAGAGGAGGAGCCGATGGAGGACGAGCCAATGGAGGATGAGCCAGTAGAGGACTCTGATGAGGCTATCGTAGAGGAGCAGATGTTAGGCGAGTATGAGGAGCGGATCCTTGATTTAGACTGCAAGGTTCAGGAGCTGGAGGCAGAGGCCCAAGAGAGAGAATCTGAGTTCCAAAAACTGAGGGACGAGGACCACCAGAGGAAGCTGGCCATGCAGGAGTTAGAGGTGGAGATCGCCTACCGTAAGGAGGCAGGGATCTAGATGGGGACTCTGTTTCACAGGTCAGTGGCTAGGAATGTAGATTTGGCAGAGAAGCTAGAAGAGGTTGAGCAGAGGGAGCTGAGTGAGAAGACAGAGAAGGAAGCACTGCACACTTAGTTGGAATTAGAGGTGATGGATAGGATGCACTTCGAGGAGAAGTGGGGGGCTGCCCATGAGAGAGTAGATGACCTGGAAGATGAGGTCAAATGTAAGAAGAGGAAAATGAACAAGATGGGGTACGTGTTCCGTTCGGCATTTGAGAGAGTGCTTGATGGTGTGTACCACTACCCGGCAGAGCAGGGACAGACCCTACACACTATAAGCCTAGAGCTGGTTGCTTATATAGCGCAGATGGAGTACAAGAGCGCAGTAGAGCACGGGATGATGTGATGAGATTCCCTTAGATAGTCTAGTGGTATTCTCTTTATGTATTGTATATACTATGTTATAATCCCAATCTTTTGTGTAAGATGTGGGATAGTGAAGTAAACCCCGTGTAAGCTTTTGTTAGAGGGGTAGTGTGGTAGTAGGTGGAGCATTGTGACATTTTACTGAAAGTACTGGAAGAAGACCATCTGCCACATACCGTGGATGCTGAGAAATTCTGTCACGTGATAGAACACATTTTCAACAGCAATGTGATATCTTTTACTGACGATGATTTCACTGCAGAAGGGACCGGCCATTGTAAGTCCCTATATATAGCTGTGATGTCTTCCGGTTATATGATCGGAGGTGTACTTATAAATGGAGGATCATCCCTCAACATCTATCCCTACGATACCTTGAGAAAATAAAGATCAACTAGAACCGGATTAAAACCAGTCATGTGGTCATCCGTGCTTTCGATGGATCTCGCCGACAAGCTATGGGGGAAATAGATCTTCCTCTGTAGATTGGTCAGCACAGTTTTTATGTGTCTTTTCAGGTGCTCAACATTGCCACTGGATATAACTTGTTGCTAGGCAGACCATGGATCCACATGGCAGGGGCAGTGCCATCCATCCTCCATCAACAGCTCAAATATATTATCAACGGCAACCTCATCACGGTCAATGTTGAACCGGAATACCCTGTCTGCAATATAGGGAGACATACCAGTGATTAGCCTTGATGAAGGGATTGAACCTGCAATTTTTCAAGCCCTAAAGGTGAGTGATACTCAGTATCTAACTATCGAAGCACCAGCCTTGAAGGCTAAAGTCTACACCGAGGTGATGACAGTAGGCCAAGAGATGGTATCTTTGGGTTTCTAACTTGGAGAAGGGTTAGGAAAGAATCAGCATGGTATCAAGAGTCCAGCGCAAATCTCGAGTCAGACTGGGAGAGCCAGATTAGGATATTCATCCAGGTCAAGCCGCCGGAACACACACAAGCATCCTAAGGCTCATGCTTCCACAATGTCGCTTTCAAACCTTATGGGTGTCGGATGGGTGAAACCCAAGAGGAAAATCCCAGCTGAGGTATCAACCATGTTATTTCCTCCCATTATACCAGCAAGTGAGAGAACAACTCCCAGATTAGAGATGGATAGCAAAAATGGAAAAGAAAAGATCCTGTACAAAGGACGGGACCCATTTGCTAACATACGGATTATCATAAACTACGAGGGTATGAATGATGAAATCCCAGACAGCGATGACGAGGATTAGATTCAAATTCCTCGCATCAAAAAGGAAAAAGGGGGCAGTTCAAAGAAAAACCCTGGCCCTATTATAAAGGATGTCTCCGTCGTTATCCTATAAGAGACAGATGATCACAAATCCTTGATCCTCCATTTTCATGAGGATCTAACCCTGGATAATTAAACAGTGTCCCTTGCCTCAATCAATAAGGTTTAAGGGCAGATAGTCTGTCTGCCCTTTAAACATGCTTTCATTTACTGCTTACTTTTGATTGCACAGCTATAGCAGTAAATTTTGTCATGCTTTGCCAAATGTTCTATATATTTAAGCAGTTGTATATATTAAAATGAAAGCATTTTTATTTTAGGACTAAGCATTGGATGTGTTTGTCTCTGCTGGTGAGATGCCAACCTGTCAAAGTTACTACAACTTTGATGTAAAACTAAACTTCGACTTGACGGATATTGATCAAGAGGAGAATATGACTATGAGGTGCTCGAGGAGATCAAAGAATGGGTCAAAGACAAACCCAAATCAAACCTCGACCAAACCACCACTATCAACATACAAACCTCCGAAAACATCAAAGAAATCCAGATAGGCGTAGACCTTACACCAGACTAAAAAGCCGACCTGATTAAACTCCTAACACAGTTCCAGGGTGTATTTGTATAGTCACATAAAGACATGATTGGCCTGTCTACTGACATTGTTATCCATCGAATGCCAATCAAAGATGGATTCAAGCCAGTCAAACAAAAGCCCAGGTGATTGAAACCTAAATGGAGTCTGAAACTTAAAGAAGAAGTTGTTAAACAGTTCAATGCCAAAATCATCATGGTATCAACCTACCCGGAGTGGCTGTCAAACATAGTTCCCATGCCTAAACCCGGAGGGAAGGTATGAGTCTGCGTGGATTATCAGGATTTGAACAAAGCCTGTCTCAAGGATAATTTCCCAATACCTTTCATCCACATCTTGATGGACAATACGGCATAGTATGGCATGTATTCCTTCATAGATTTCTTTGCTGGTTACCATCAGATCGTGGTTACTGAAGAGGACCAGGAGAAAATAACTTTCATCACTCCCTGGGGAACCTTCTGCTACAAACGACTATCCTTCGGCCTCATCAATGCCGGAGCCACATATTAGCGAGCCATGATGGCTCTATTCCATGACATGACGCATAAGGAGATAGAGGTCTATGTGGACGACATCATTAGTAAATCCCGGAGGGAGGATGATCATATAGACCATCTCAGGAAGCTGTTCAACAGGTTACATAAGTACAACCTCAAGCTAAATCCCGCCAGAGTGCTTTTGGCGTCAAATCAGGCAAGCTGTTGGGATTCTTGGTGAGTAATCGAGGCATCGAGCTAGACCCTGCCAAGATCAAAGCCATCACAGAGACGCCAGTACCCCGAATAGAAAAGGAGATACGCGGGTTCTTAGGAAGGATCAATTTCATAAGTTGATTCATTTCCCAGCTCATATTAACCTTGTGAACCCATATTCAAGCTACAAAGAAAGAATTCCTCCACCAAATGGAATGAAGATTGTCAACGAACCTTCCTTGACATAAAGAAACAGCTGATCGAAGCACCTATTTTGGTAGCCCCAAGGGATGGAGTTCCCTTATTTATGTACCTGTCCGTCAATGCCAATGCAATGGGCTGCATGCTAGGAGAAGGATGATCGTGGTGAAGAGAGAGCCATCTACTATATCAGCAAAAGATTTAGCAGTGGTGAACAGAAGTACACCCTAATCGAAAAGACATGTTATGCGTTTCCATAGGCCGCCATGAGGTTGCAACACAATTTGCATGGGCACACGACCTACCTCATATCCCGCATGGATCCCCTGAAGTACATATTCAATAAGCCGTCCAAATGGCAGTTGATCCTATAACAGTTCGACATTGTCTACGTGACTCAGAAGTCAATCATGGGTTAAGGCATTGTAGATCAATTAGCTGAAACACCTTCAAGAGGGTTCGAGCCCTGAAGACTTATTTCCCGGATGATGGGATCATGACAATTCAACAACTACAGCAAGAGAATACAGTCCAACCATGGAAAATGTATTTTAATGGAGGAGAACAATATCCTATGGCTACCAAACTTTAATTTGGCAACACCAACAACACAGTCGAGTATGAAGGCTGTATAATGGGGTTGAAACTAGCCCAATACATGGGTATCAAACATTTACTGGTCTTTGGAGACTCTAGGTTAGTCATCAGGCAAACCACTTGGGTATATCACACCAAAGAACTGCATTTGCTGCCCTATGATCGACATGTCATCAAAATATCCCAGGTGTTTGAAGACATAACTTTCAGCCATATTCCTCGGGGTAGGAATGACTTCGCTAATGCATTGGCGATGTTAGCTTCTTTGATCCACATATCCAATAGGAGTGGGATTCCCTACATCAAATTCATAAATCAGAAGGCCCTAACATACGGGAATTACATTAGAGACGTATAAGATGAAATACCCCCTATCGAACATCCTTGGTATCAAGACATCAAAGAATATCTCTGAAATGGATCTACACCAGCTGAAGCAAGCCAAGCCGAGTGAAAGCGGATTCACAAGATGGCTATAAAGTTCTATCTGAGCGGAGATGCACTGTATAAAAGGGATGCTGGAATAGGCCCATTAAGATGCCTCGATAAAGAGCAAGCCCAGAGACTAATGGATAAAATCCACGGCGGAGTCTGTGGTCCACACATGAGCGGTCACCAGCTGGCCAAGAAGATATTAAGAACATGACATTATTGGATCTCGCTCAAAGCTGACAGTGATGATCACGTCAAGAGATGCTTTCAATGCCAAGTATATGAAAATGCCATACATGCTCCTCCAAATGAGCTACATGATATGAGTTCATCATGTCCTTTCTCCATGTGGGGAATGGATGTGATAGGTCCAGTAGAACCCAAAGCCAGCAATGGTCATTGATTCATTTTCACCATGATCGATTACTTTACCAAATGGTTTGAAGCTGCCTCCATTCCCAAAGTCACCAAAGCGGTCATCATTGGTTTTATCAGAAATAATGTCGTTTGTCGATATGGACAACTGGAGGTGATCGTATCAGACAATGCCAAGATCCTAAACAATCAAATGATGAAAGAACTATGCAGTAAGTTCCACATCAAGCATCTCAATTTTGTCATCTAACGGCCCAAGATGAATGGTGCTATCAAAGCGGCCAACAAGAACATCAAGAAGATCATGTAAAAAATGTCCGCCAATCACAAAGAATGGCCTGGCTTGTTGCCTCTAACCCTGTTAGCATACAGGACGTCAATGCGTACCTCTACTAGGGCTGCCACCTATTCATTAGTCTATGGCATGGAAGTAGTCCTCCCCATAGAAGTAGAGATGGAGTCCTTGCGAGTGTTAATTGAAGCTCAGATGGACGAAGATCAGTGGTTGCAAGACCGGTATCACCAACTGTCCCTGATAGATGAAAAGTGGGCTACAGCCATTTTCCACGGATAGTTATATTAACAAAGGATTGCTCGATCCTACAACAATAAAGTCCTGAATACGGCAATTCAAAGAAAACGACTTGGTGCTGAAGAAAGTTTTGTCCAAGGTGAAACTAAAGGAAAGCTCGCCCCTAATTGGGAAGGCCCTTTCATTGTCAAGGAGGTGTTGACTGGGAGGAGCTATCAGACTACAAGAAATGAATGGGAGCAAATTTCCCCAACTCATCAACTTAGACACTATAAAAAGGTACTATGTCTGAAACACATGCATACCCGCATTCGGGTCCTACAAATCAAATAAGGTTCGGTTTTCACTAGAAGTCGGAACTACGAATGACCTGATCTCCCTCCACCCGGAAGTACGTAGGCAGCCATTTCTGGTGCGGTCAAACCAAAACAAAAACAAATTTCCCAAAAAAAAACTCATGAAACCAAACTCAAAAGAGACGTTTCAAACCTCTCTTGTAAAACCCCAACTTTTATGAATAAAGATTTAATTTTCTTTATATGTTATTTTGAAATAGTAAGGTGTTGATTTCATATAATGCTTTATTTATGGGTGAAATTTGAAAAATTTATAAAGTAAGTAAGTTGTCATAAAATATTCATTGTGTCGGAGAATATTCGTTCGATCGGGAAAATATTCTTTTTATCAGAGAATATTCGTACGACGATGCAACCATTGGTGGGCCCCATAACAAAAAATTGTTAGATGAAGAAAACGACAAGAATATGTTTTCTAAAAATAACGGCAAAACTTTTACCCTTAAAACTGTTGAAATACCCGGTGATAAAAGAACAGTAATACACGTGATTGTACAAGAGCACACGGTATTGTACAGTATCTTTGATTATTGATGCTTACGTGAGAAGTCACTCAGTTTTATTCAATTATTGCCATAGTAGTTGATGCATAGTATCTCATATTATTGATTCAATTATTGTCACAGTATCATCTACACAATATTTTATATTATTAAATCAATAAATGAGACGACATCGTTATTCATATTATTATTTGCATTACTGACAATGTCTAGAAGGTTCTGTCGAGATAAGGGGTTAGGTCATCTAATTGCGCGCCAATAAAGAGAAATCCTTATCGGAGTCAACTCATGATGCCCGAAGCAAAAAACCTCTCTATCGGGTATCCAGCAAGATAAAATGCCATCTATGATCCCTTATGGCACCTGAAAGTCTACGAGGGACAACGAATGCCCCAGCATCTGGTCCACTAATCCCTCTGGCTGGGGAGGGTAGACAATCGTACTACGATCTCAACGACGATGCCACCTCATATGGTGGCAAGTGCTCGATACGGCTAACTGTAGAGGACGACATCTGTATCACCGTATCACAAGACCATCTAGGGGTCAAATCAGAACTCATCTGTCTAAATACATACATATAACATAATGTGCATAATGACGATGATAAACATGATGCAATAGATAAGAAATATCATACATATCTACAATAAGCTATTTACTGCAGGCATCATCCCTGTTTGATATTACAAAGCAAAATAAAAAGTATAAGGGAATGGGGCACCACCACCCAGCTATTAACAGTGGTCTATCAAAATGGGGCACAGCCACCCAAGAGCCAAAATAGTGGCCGACAAAAAGATATAGCTACAATAGCTATCCAAAAAGATCCAAAACATCTACGCTCAAGTGGTTAACCTACTCCATCCCCTCCGTGGACACAAAGTCTGTAAGAACCCGAATTTTTAGATATTATTAAATAAGGATTTAATAAATAAAATTCTTAAACCGTGAGATGGGTTCGAATAAAAATATATATATGTGATATGAGGTATGTGGTATTATATTACATAGGGTAATATGGACTATGTAATATGTGTTTTTGTGATTTATAAATATATTATTAATATATATTTGTTATTTAGTGTAGAGACGATTCAGTGGAGAGAAAGGAAGTGGATAAATTCCTATCGATATTAAATAATTTATAGAATTATTTTATAGTAAGTTGGTGACATTAAATATCCTTAATGTATAAATCACCATATTCTTGTGTATGTGTATTAATAACTAGTATGTTTATAATATAAGTTATTAATAGTACTTAAGCTATCTGTGAATAGGTTTGGATAGTGAAGCATGAGTTAGTTAAGGAATTAACTAATAAGAATAAATATTAGTTAATATAAGTTGTGAGTTATATTATGGAATAATATAATGAGAGTATTGAACCTTAATTAACTATGATGATATAGTACAGTGTTTAATTTACTTAAGTAATGGAGTGAATTAATATGTGTGTTGAATATGTAATTATAGTTGATACTTTTATATATATTACTTAGAATAGTAATATGTGAGAAAGTCTAATGTACGAATAACGTTAAATATATATATATATACGTTATTAAAGGGAGATGGAAATCATTATATCTTTAAATGAATATTTGAAGAAATTATTTTGGGGAAACAATTTATAGAAAAGAAAGAGATATGATTTTTCTAGTAAAGGATATTAAAATAGTTTCTAATGTTGAATTATTTTAATAAAAGAGGGAATGTTATTTTTGAATAATAATATTACCTTATATATTTTTTTGTATGAGGTAATAGGTATGATTAATTAATATGGTAAATATATTAAAACGTATTTGCTATATGTAATTAAATTGATGGAAACGATTTATTATAATAGAAAATAAACTTATTATCTATTTTCTATATATAATATATGTACATGTGTCGTACATATAGTTATTTGATATTATATTAAAAATAATATCATGAGACAATAAGTAAATTATTTTCTAATAACGAATGTGCTTATTTGGAGAAAACATAATATTTTATGATATGGCTAAATACATAATTTTAAATGTATTTTCAAGGGAGTTTAATTAATGAAAGGAAACTAAGTTATTTTAATATATTAAATAACTTAAGTTATTATTTGATCGTGAATATTATTATTGGAATAATTAATAGAGTATATATTAATTATTATAAGCGTAAAGGTTATACTTATTATAAGTATAATTAATTGAAGTAATTTAACATTTTAATAGCTTGAGTTATTATATTTCCGTAAAGGTTATATATAATATTTGAATATTCGATTTGTAAAATATTTATATGTGGACCTTGGATTTAATAGTTCTAATTTAATTGAACAGGTTATAAGTAGTAATGTAGTGTGACGCTTTAATATAGCTATATTATATGTATATATTATATAGTATGATTGGTTGCATTAAGAGAGTTACATAATATTATTGCTTATGTAACATGATATGTGCGGGTAGACGTTAAGGAATACCCTATTAACATATAGCAATTGTTAATTGATAATGGTTTCTAGTAGGATATTATAACTGTAGTAATAACCGTTATAATAATAAGTAATACCCGATAGAATTATATCCGGTAGGATAAAATGTACATGAATTTATATATGCGCGAGTTAAAATTTACTACACGATAGTATTATTGGGACTACATTGTGACACATTAATTTATAACTTAAGTTATATAAAATGGAATGTGTACAACTTAAATATATGTGGAATAAATATATATAGCTTAAGTATTAATATTAGGTATTTATATGTTGGTAATACTGAGTTATAAATTTCTTGTCCCATAATTTTAGTCCCCAACTTCTCCTTCACGTGAATGGCTAGGAGCTATGCCTATTTCTCTCAAACTCAGCAACAAAACTAGCTAATGATTGCAAGGGGTGAGGAGTTCATGATGGATTTCACCCACTCTCAACCACTATCCATGAACCATCATGTAATCCTTTATTCCATTTGTTTGATTTGGGAGGCAGTAACATTGTCTGTGTATTCAAGACTCTATAAATAAGGCTTCCTCCTCCTTCATTTCATTTGCTGAGAAATTCTAATAAGTATAAAATATAGAGGTAATGCATTATATTAGCAAGGAGTCTGTGAATAGAGGAAGTTTGATATAGCAGTAAACTCATTTCAAGATTTACTGAGGTATAACACTTAATTTCATGTTCTTCATCTTTGTTTTTTGAGAATTTCTAATTCTTGAATTTAGTATGAAATTCATGATTATGTGATCAAGCAATGTTTGTTAATTGCTCCTTAGTTGCTATGCTAGCTTATAATCATGATAGAACTGTAATGTAGTAGCTTAGAATGATAATCGTTGCGAAATTCAGAGTTTGGCTTGAGGTACTGCCGAAGCAGAAGCTGCTCTGTCTCTGGCCGGCCAGTGGCGCAGCTGCTCTAGTTTTATACTGGTCAGCGGCGCAGCTGCGCCGGTACCAGACTTGGGTTGGGCAAGGCCCTGCGCAACTGCACCAGTTTTGAACTGGGGAGCTGCGCAGCTGCGCCGGTTCCTGATCCCAGTTTCTGCAGATTTTGTTCCTGCTTGATGTCTGCTAAGTGATAGATATTGAAAGAAATTAGGACAAGCATGCTGGTATGATTAATACATATATATGGACTTGTTAAATTAGTATGTGCATATTATATTCGGATCGCTTACGTGAACGATGAAGTTATAGTTTTGAAAATAAACTTAAGGTTTTATAAACGAATTTTGGCGTATATAAGTCATGTTTATATTCTGATTTTGTGAACCCGATGGTATGGTTTATATTGACATGAAATACATGTTTAAGGTGTTAATCACACTACCATACATTATTGATAGAAAAGACTTGTAGTTTGAAAATAGACTTAAAGTTTTATAAACGAACCTTGTCATATACATATGATGTGTATGTTCTGATTTTTAAGGATGATTGTATGACCTAGTTATGCATAGAAATAGGTTTGTCATGTGGTTTCAAACCCCTTTGAATACCATGAACCTCTTGGTCACTTTAGTGTGCGGTTCTAGAGAAAACTTGAAGCCTTGAAATTAAACTGAAAGGAACTTGTGTACTTAAAGTTCTAAATATGATAACATACGTACATGGCATAAGTAGATATAAAATGATTCAAAGTAGCCTTGCATGATTAGTTAAGCATGACATTGATTTTTGGAGAATAAAACTTATGAAGTTTTGAAAGTAGAATGGTTGAACATAGAGTTACTGGCATTCTAACTTTATGAACATGCATGATAGGACTTATATGCCTCTAGTCGTGATTGGTATGTGCTCCCCGCTAGTTAACCGCGATATGCATTGTGCGAGCATGTTTTGAAGATATACTACACTAACTATAGGTAAATAGATTAGTTGTAGGCGGACATGTGTATATGAAAGATGATATTAATTGAGTATAGTTAAGGTATACCTATGCGTACCTAGCTATACTAAACGTATGATAAGAAAGTGAAACAAGGTTCTAAGAAACAAGTTAGACAACAATGTAACCTTTGTTATTACATTGAGAATGTGTGGATGCATATAACTGATGAGTGTGATCTCTATGGTTAATATAACTGTGTAGGATTACACAAAGTGCAGAGATTCTTAAGCAGTTAAGTCGTAGTTGTTAAATTACGAATCAGGCAAGTCTTTCAGTTCCTATTTGATATATGAATTCAATAACTGTTAGTTGAATTATATTATGATGTGATAATGTGAACTTATATATGAACTGTATATGAGATTGAAAGTTGATCTTTGATGATATACTTGTTATGTGAAAAGTAACATGCGTAGTAAATATAAACAATTTATAAATGCATGAACTGAGTATGATGTTATATGCTATGTGATGCATGAGGACTGTTAGAATTGCTAAGCTGTCGAGCTCACTCTTGCAAATAACCACTTTTGCAGGTTAAGGATTCACGGTAAACATTTCGTGCTTCTTGATTGATAAAGATAGATAGTATCGCATTGAAGAATATTACTTAGATTATTGTCTGGACCATGTTTAGATTCTAGATGATGTACTCGATAGTTTCTTACACTGTTTAATACTTGTTGTATTGTAAGAATGTATTAATTAATACATAGAGGATATCGAGTTGAGTTGTAAATGTTTATACGATAACTCAGATAAGAAGGAATCATATTATATAGTTGATTCAAGATTTGTAATTGGTATCAAAGTTATGGAATCAATAAAAAGATTTTTATTCAAACGATATTGAAAAGTTTAAATTATTCCGTATTTTAGTAATATCGAATATGATGTAAAGACGAGATCTTGGATATGAATAGAATTTATATTCTAAATTGTAATAAGTAAAGTTGTATTCTTTTACTAATGATTAAAAGATGTAATAGTTTGACGATAGTAGTATCGTGACTGCACCGAATCTGAGGTTTCGAAGGAACTTGGATTTGGGGGCGTCACAAAGTCGCGGTCATTACGCATTTCTAGGCGGTACAAGGGAGGAATAGCTTCTGTAAAACTACTGGAAAATGGACCTGAAGAGGGGCCTTCACTTGAGCTGGAAGGGTCAAAAGAAGATTCCTCTGAAGGATCTCGGCTAAGATGCTTGATAAAAAAGCGAGCTTTCTCCAACTCTCGGATCAGCTCTGTAATTTGGTCTGAATTAGTGGGCTCCCTGAGGCAAGCTATCCAGTGTGTCTATGTCTGCCATAAACTGGGTAGCCCGAGTCTGAGCTCCAATCGTGCGAGGACTTCACCAGCTGCTAAATGCCTCCTGCCTATAAGGGCCATCTAGTAGGGTAAAGCAGTCTATGCCCTCCATAGGGATATCTGTAAGTCGAAGGATCAATGGCCAATGATGCCAAGCAAGAGGAACAATGGGAATGTGGATATGCCCTGTAATACTCCTGATAGCACGCTTTCCTAGATAGAGCTTCCAGCCTCCCTCTGTCAAAAATGGGACTCTGCGGGTCAACAATGCAAACTCCCGACCAGTGGGGAAGCCTCTCTAAAATCCAACAGTCAAAAACTCAGAGGTATATGGGATCCACGAGATCGCTCAGGCTGTCAAAAGCTCTAACTGTAGGTGGGAATGGGTGAATCCCACAGCAACAGGGACCTCTGTCAAAGTGGAGTGATGTAAATGTCGTCCCCGAGGATAAGTTTCCAGACCTAAAGCAGTGGCAGGCTGTAGGCAAGGGAGCCTCTCATATGCCCATAACTGAACATGTAAATATCAAAAGTCCTCAATGACCAAGACAAACAAATATGAATGAAGAAATCAAAAAGGTACGAGAAAGATGTACTCATCAGCAGAAACGGGTAGAACCCTAACCAAGCCTCCGTCAAACCCTTCAAAAGCATGCGCATGCTCTAGAGAAAATAGGTAAACGTGAAGGAACCCCAATAAAAGTCACTGCGCTCTACATACTAAGTAGTGCTAACCAGGGCAAAGGACACAGTCGATGAGTTGTCCGCCACAAAACAACCCCTGATGATCACCAGAAATAATCGCCTCAGAATACGATCCCAAACCCTCTGATCATCAGGCAGGGGCTCAAGTAAAGCCCCACTCTGGGCATCTATATTCAAGGGGCCCGATCGTACCGTCCGACCCTTGACCACCGTCGTAGGAACTCCCAGCAGGGACCAAACGGCAGTAGCTATGATGTCAGCCACGATAAGCACTGGCTCACCCTCGAACTCGATGCCGGTGATGAACCTCCAGTCCATAGGGGTCATCATCACCTTGCAGTCCAACAAATGAAGGGACTGAGTCTGGTGGAACCAGCGCTCAAACAAAGCCCTCATATACCCCCAGGGGCAACGGCGAGGAAGAATAGAATAGAAGGTCTGAAACCCCCAGTCATCAATGTTATCCCTGTAGTCCTGGTGCAAAGTATGGTAAAGAGAGTTGATAAGTAGGTTTTCAACCTACTTAATAGGTATTTCTTGGCTTGATATTTTGTTAATACTTAAGTGTGCATGTTACTTTTCATATATTTTGTGTGTATGTGCAGGATTGGAGTGAAGCAAAGCTTGAAGGGACAAAAGGGAGGATTAGAGAAAAAAAGAATTGCAAGTCAACATTGTTGACAGCCTAGCGCAGGGCATGCTGGTTCAACACTACAAGGGGCGCGGGGCGCACCGCAAAGTTAGAAGACATATTACATACCTAGCGCGGGGTGCGCCAGGTTGTGAAGAGGACGGGAGCGTGGCGCAACATGCTGACATTTTGACCAAATTTAAGTGATTGAAAATACAAAGTTAAGATGGATTAGGATTAAGGATTTCCTTATTAGACTAGCATTTTGTTAGTTTATATATATCTGTTGTTTTACTAGGTTAAGGGGATCTGGGATTTTATAATTTTATCTTTCATCTTGGAGGCTATTCATCAAGGTATGTCAGGCTAATTCACTTATTCGATTCTGAAAGGATGTTGAACTTGATTAACAATTTACTGGTGTGAGTAAGTTTATAATATTTATTCTTTCATATTGAGATTTATTCTGATTATCCATATAAACTTTTATTATTGTTATTATATTGACTAATTTGATTTCTGCAGGATTAAATTAGTAAATTGATATCATCTGTTAGATTAAGACATATTTTAAGCAAACGAAGTGTGTCTAATCTATGTAACAATTAATGATATTTTATTGTGGTGAAGCTTTGAAATATTGTTAAGATTTTCAGAAGACAAGTTAAATAATTCCTGATTGTGTAATTATTGCTTGGAATAATCTAATTCTTATGCTTAATGCTTCTATCATATTAAATCTAGGTTGATAGTTCTAAGTTGTATGTTAGTTAGAATCTTTTGTTGGCGATCGTCGCATTAGATCTACACTTAAGGAGCATATCGGGTAATTTACGATCGCGCTTATCTAGGGTTATTAATCTCATTGAAAGGGTAAATAGTATAATAACTTGATTAATTCATAATTATGAAAAGGGGATACTTAACTGAGGAATTGAACTCTTTTTACTCATTGATATTTTTTTATTAATTCACTTTAGTTAATTTAAACTGTTTTAAAACAAAAACCCCCAATTTATTGAAAATCATTGGATACTTAAAATACAAGTCACTCTATGTGGGATCGATCCTTGCTTATTACTATACTGATTATTGAGTTAGTAGAACCTAAGTAAGGTAATTTTGTAGTGCTAGACGACAGCTACCAAATTTTGGCGCCGTTATCGGGGAGTGTTATTTATTCGATTGATTTAATTTTTTTATTTTTATTTTTATGCCTCGATCCTCCCACTCTCTTGATTTGAAATTTGATCCAGAAATAGATAGAACCGCATGAAGGCTTAGGACGGAAGCTCGAAAAAACCAAGGTTCACTTGCAGATTCCGAAGAAGCTCCATCATCGGGCCTCAACATCGCACTCACACTACTTTTGGACCAATCTTCGTCAAGTGAACCAGAAGAGGAGAAGGCGGTGCCAAATAACAGGACTTTAAAGGAGTTATTAACTCCTAATATTACTTAACAACCTCTTTGTTTTGAATATGCTGCGTTAAATGTTTCGTTTGAACTTAAATTTGGACTAATTCACCTTTTGCCTACTTTTCGTGGTCTTACAGGTGACGATCCTTACAATCATTTGAAGGAGTTCCATATTGTGTTCTCAACCATGAAGCAACACAATATCATGGAGGATCAGAATAAGCTGAGAGCTTTTCCATTCTCACTAGGAGACTTAGCGAAAGATTGGTTATTTTATCTCCCCGCGAAATCAATTCGATCATGGAACGATATGAAAAGGCTATTTGCAGAGTCCGACAGTTCAGTGGTGAAACACTGTATGAGTACTGGGAGAGATTCAAGAAGCTTTGCTCCAGCTGTCCACCTCACCAGATCGACGACCAACACCTCATCATCTACTTTTATGAAGGACTCTTAGCAATGGATAGGAGTATGATCGACGCTGCTAGTGGAGGCGTATTAGTGAACAAAACACCGGAGGCGACTAAGAACTTGATTTCCAATATGGCCGCCAATGTACAATAGTATGGAACAAGGAATTCTAATCCAGCCTAAAGAGGAAGTGAGGTAAGTACAACTAATGTAGAGCAACAAATTTTTGACTTAACTGCTTTGGTGAAACAATTAGCTACAGGTAACGCACCGGTTGCACAAGCTTTGCAAATCTGTTTAACGGCGGGGCACCCTACTGATGCATACCCGACATTGCAAGAGGAGGATACTACACAACAAGCTAATGCAGTGGGGAATTACCAAGAACAGCCGCAAAGGAAATATGATCCTTTCTCCAACACATACAATCCAAGATAGAAGGATCGTCCAAACTTCAGTTATGGGGGATCTAGGCGGTAGACACATGGGTTCTACCCAGTTAAATCACAATTTTAGCCAAATTAGCCACAGTAGCAACCCAGACCAGCAGCACCAGCCAAACCTGGAACGTCCTTCAAGGACATGTTTATGGCGTTCATGCAACAGACATAACAATTCCAACAAGAGACGAAATCTTCCATCCACTGCTTGGAGAGTCAAATGAGCCAATTAGCCACTACTGTATGTGACGAACAAGAATTTTTTAAAGATATTTGAATATTAATTGAAATAAATAAATATATATAATAATTTAATTATTGAGTTAAATAATTAATTCATGAATTTGTAGAAGATTAATTTAATTATATGTGTTACATTAATTAAATTAATGTGTAGTAATTTAATAATTCAAATAATATATTTAATTGAGTTTATTTGATTAAATGAATTAATTAAATATGCATATGTTACTTTAATTAATTTAATAATTAATTAAAGAATTAATGAATTGACATAATAATAAATAAAAATATTAATTATGTGACAATATGATTTAATATAAATTTATTATATTTTATTTAATTGATTTAAATAAAATTGATTGATTAATTAAAGTATTACAATTAACTATATACTAAACTAGTTAATTAAAATAAATGAAAAAGGAATTAAGGGTGTAGCCAAACAAGGCCTTAAGGGGAGTTAGTCCGTTTGCTATACAACGGATATATTATATATACGTATATTATTCTGTTAAACGGAATTATTTTCATTTTGTTCAAAGTCATAGAAAGAAAAAAAAACTTAGAAATTTTCAGAGAGAAGAAGAAGAAGAGAGAAAGAGATTTGAGGAATCCTGAGTGTTGTATTAGATTTATCTTCATACTAACAAAGGGTAATCTTCTTTCATAGTTTTTAAAATTAAGTTTTCCCAAGTTTTTCATATACGTATTCTAAAGTCTGTGAAAATTGGGTTTCCCAATTGGGTTATGATATGGCTTTATCTGTATGGGTATGTGATTATAACATGTTTTCTAACGTATAAACATGTTTTAAAGTAATCAATTTTATATAATTTGGCCTTAATTCGTTTTTCAAAAAGTTACAAAGTTTTCTACGATATTGTAAAAGTTCTCTGTCAGTACTTGTTTTTCGGAAATTAAAGTGTGAAGTGATTATATATGTGACCGTATATGTTAGTATTATGTGTTGGATCATGTATCCATGATTTACACTGATCACACCAAGTAATTTTGTTAATAATTGGATTTATGAAATTATAGAGTATTGAATATGGGTGAATAACCCATATGGGTCAAATTCATGATTGATTCATATAATTGTATTAAAATTAACGTATGAATATGATTGTATATGTTTAAACAAAGAGAATGGAATTAAAATGAACGGATTCGGTGTAGTAACGAATCTGTAATGATAGATTATATATTTTTCATAAAAACTTTACAAGTTTTGAAGAATAGTGAGAATTAATATCTTGATTTGTATAATTACATGACTTGGAATGTTAAGATTATGGTATAGGTGATATATAATGTTTATGTGAAGTTTATACTTTATGGGTAACATTATTAATCAGTGTATTGGTGTGAAATTGGAGAAAGTGGCTGAATTTCTGTGATCTTCACGAACCATAAATTCTAGAAAAATGAAGGCGCGCGGCCGCGCCGAGTGCAAGGCTAAACGGCCCACAGCCGCGCCGGGCCTAAAATTTTAAATTTTTTTTGTTAAGTGTTGGAATTTTGTGAAATGTCCTTTGAATCAATAAACATGAATACATGTTGTATATATGATAAGATGTTAATATGAGTTTAATAATTTATGTTACGTGATTAATTAATAAATTAATTATGTGACTTGAACTATTATTTGTAAAGTTTAAATAATGTGATATAAACATGAAGTCATGTTATGTATGTAATAAGTTGTTAATACAAGTTAAGAACTTAAGTTATGTGATTAATTAATAAGTTAATTAACCAACGTGAACCATTATTGAAAAAAAAACCTAATAATGAGTTCGAAGAATACTATTGTAAATTAATAATCATATCGAACCTGTGATTAATTGATATTGTAAATGCGTGATAGGTAAGAGTAATTAAAAAAGTGAGTAATAATTGTAGCTTGTGCACGAGGCAAGTTTTCTATCCCTAACTTACTATTATTGTTGGGCAAGTTTCCTAAACTAAACTCTTTAAATTGAGCAATTGTTATGCTTAATTACTATTGTTGAGCAAATTCTTACACTTGAATATCCAAGTTTAGAATTTCACATGAGATGCTATGATTATTTTAAAAGTATCATTTAAGTGTACAATACTTATTCTATTGTATACCTTGAGAAGTTAATATTCAATTTGAATATCATTTATTAAGTTATCAACCAACTTTATTTGGTGCGGATTCTGATGTCAAACTGAGATGAACAACCCTAATATAGGGGATTAATGAAGATGCTTTAAGCGTTAAGATAGTGTGCACAATATCAGTACGAAGGGCTAATCTCCCTAAGTACGAGAAGTAAAGTCTATAGTCTTATGACTGTTAAATGTTAGAAAGGTTAATATACTTGACAACCTAAGACTCGGTTCAAGGTCTTAATGACCCTCAGAAGTAATTTGACTCTCGATTAATATTGTTGATTCAAAAGTTGAGAAGTAATTTGACTCTTGATTAATATTCTTGATTTAAATGTTGAGCTTTCTGTTATTCAGAATTCTTTCACTGGCATATTATTATTCTGTCATATTTTTATACTTGCGGGCATTCGTGCTCACTCTTGCATAATAACATTGCAGCTAATAATGAACGAAGTCATGTACCTTCTAGTAGCAAGGGCAAAGGAAAAGCTAACAAGTGTTGAAGACTTGTGTTTATGTTAAGAATGTTAAAGTTCAAGATTTATGTGTGATGACTTAAGACTTATTTATTTACGTTTCCGCAATAGAGATTTAAGGTTAAGTTTAACCTGGGATTTATGATGTATTATTATTTCAGATGATGTAAGATGATGATTTATTTATCTAATAAATGAATTTCATTATTTATGGGTAGATAGTTGCATGATATTGGAACAGTGAACACCAAATCCTGTGAAAATTAAGATACCGGATTTGGGGGTGTCACAAGTTGGTATCAGAGCCGTAGGTTATGAACCTTAGGTGGGGGAAAAACCTTACGATATTAGCCTTCGTGAAGATAGTAATGATAACTCTAATTGAGTTCTAAGAAAGATAATAAAATTACCTTATGTGCTATGTGCTTATGTGTTCATATTTGTTAGAGTATTGATTAGCATCACGTAAAAACTAAGACTTAAAACTTATTTTGTCAGGATGTCAGATACTGGAGGAGCTAGTCAGCCCAGGGATGTTGTACCCCTAAAGACTAGAGATGAGGAGCCCCAGGACATACATACTGTTTGGGAGCAAGTAGTACAGCCAGAGCCATCTCCTGTGATTCCATATTTTGGTCAGGAGCATGAGCCAGAGATGGACTTAGAGGAGGACCCTGAAGAGGTTGAGATTTCGGCTGAGGCAGCCGAGGAGGAGGAAGAAGAGGAGGAAGACCCTGAGGAGTTCCTATTGAACTCTGTCAGTGCTTATATGCATGATTTATTGTATGATCGCAACGTAGAGTTACGAGATCAATTCAGGAGTTGACGGAGCAGTCAGTTGCTCAGGGTGGTGAGATTGAGACACTCCACACCCGTCTTGGCAAGGTGGAGTGGGATTTGGTTCATGAGAAAGGCCAAACTGAGCAGAAGACAGAGGAGATAGAAAAGTTAAAGAATGTGTTGAAAGAGAAATTTGAAAGACTCACCATAGTGGAAGAATCTTGGGTGAGAAATGCACGGCGTGCATATCTGGCAGAGGATGATGCGCGTGCAAAAGAGTTAAGGTTGCAGAGACATGCTACACGTTTCTGAGGGCAATGGATGAGGCCCATGACCGAGTTATGAGATATCCAATTCAGTTCGAGGGACTACTTGGGAATATGTTAGATCGCAGGACTATGTCCCGCATTATAGAGGAGGAGCGTAGTGAAGCTGTCCGACGCCTTAGTAGGCCGTGATAGGACAATATGATATTGTTAATGTTTAAATAATCGTAAATAATGTAAATTCTGATGTGATTATAAACAAAGGAATATTGTGATAATGTAAATCCTGTAGAAACTTTATTTCAGGATAGTTGATGTAAATGGCAGAAATGCTATCGTATTGTATTAAAAGCTTTTGGTTTTAATAAAATAATAAAGTTTGATCAAGATGATATGGGTTAAGTGAGTATGTTAAAATATTTAACATTATGTGATACTCTTTAGAGTAGTTAATGTAAATTTCGATGTGACTAAAAACAAAGGAATATTTTGAGAAACTAAATCCTGAAGATTCTTTATCTTGGGATAGTTGAGGTAAATGGCAGAGATGCTATAGTACTATGTTTAAAACTTTTGATTGAAAAGAAAAGAGTTAAAGTGGTTATGTTAAATATTTGAGTTAAGTCTTAAATATTTAAGAGATTGAATAAGGATCTAATGAGCATATATTCTTAACATAAATATGCCGCCAAGAAGGAGACAAAATCGTTGACAAGCCCAAGAAGGGTCAACCAATAACAATAACAACAATGATGCCAATGTGAACCCCGTTCAGCAGTTGGTAAATCTGTTGGCTGGAGCGATGAACAATCAGCCTCAAGCTCCATCGAACACCTCATTTAAAGACTTTAAGGCAGTGGGACCGCCAGATTTTAAGAGTTCCATGAACCCGATAGAAGCTCAGACTTGGGTTATGGAAATGGAGAAAATTTTTGAGGTCGCCCGAGTTAGGGAGGACCAGAAGACCGCCTACGCGACATTTATGTTAAAATTAGAAGCCAGCTACTGGTGGCAGACAAATAAGATCAGGGGTGGAGAAGGTGTAATAACCTAGGAAAGGTTTAAAGAAATGTTTTTCGAGATGTATTTCCTGACCAGCTCCCAGAATCAAATGGAGGTACAGTTTCTGGAGTTGAAGCAGGGGAATATGTCTGTGCCCGACTACGCGGCAAAGATTAACGAATTGTCTAGGTTTGCCCAATATCAGGTGCATACTAACGAAAGAAAGGCTAGGCATTTTGAACAGGGACTGAAACTTAGGTTCTATAGCAAGGTGTCAATTTTTCAATTGAACACTTTTGCTGGAGTTCTGGAGAAGGCCATTCTCACTGAAGGTGGAAGAGAAGCGGTGTCTAAGTACAATAAGGATCAAAAGAAGAAGAATGATAGTGAAGGAAACAATAAGGCTAGTGGCAGTCACACAGGGGAAACTAATAATCATAAACGAAAATGGAATGACAACCCGTCGTCTGTAAGTTAGCAAGGTAGTCAAAAGAAAAAGTTAGAACCATGCCCAACCTTTGGGAAGACTCACTTGGGAGTCTGCATGAAAGGAAAAAGAGTTTGCTACAATTGTGGTCATGAAGGCCACATAGCACCTAACTGCCCTAACCCTAAGAAGGGCGCCTGCTACACGTGTGGGTCAAAGGATCACTTGGCTAGAGACTGTCCAAATAAGGCATCTAGTGGGGCAGGGTCAGGTGGACATAAGGGAAATAATAGTGGAAATCCTCTTACCATTATCGGACCAACTTCGACAAACCTACCAACTGCAAGGACATTTAACATGACCGTACAAGACGCTGGTGTTAGGTATCATTCTGATCAATAAAGTCAATGCTTATGTTTTATTTGATTCGGGTGCTACTTGTTCATTTATATCTGATGACTTTGCAAAGAATTTAGAATTGCGTAAAGACGAATTAGAGATCCCTATGAACATAGAGATTGCGAATAAGGAAGTAATTTATGTTAAGTATATACACAAGAACTGTACAGTGGATATTAAGGGTAACGTTATGAATGTAGATCTGATCCCGATTAAACTTGGGGAATTTGACATTATCCTGGGAATGGATTGGCTATTCAATTACGGAGCCGTAATTGATTGCCAGAAGAAATGTATTAACCTTATGACTCCATCAAAGGTTATGTTTTATGGCAGCAAGTCGCCTACACAAGTGAGTTTTCTGACGATGATGCAGGCCAGGAAGTTATTAAGACAAGGCTGTGTGGGGTATTTAGCCTACATAGTCGATAGTCGTAAAGAGAATCCAAAGTTAGAAGAAATACCAGTCGTAAGAGACTTCGTGGATGTTTTCCCGGATGATCGGCCAGGACTTCCGCTTAACAGGGAAGTAGATTTTGTTATCGATATGGTACCAGGAACGGCTCCAATATCGAAAGCACCGTACTGGATGGCTCTGGTAGAAATGAAGGAATTGATGGTACAGCTACAAGAGCTGTTGGACAAGAAATATATTCAATCGAGCGTATCACCGTGGGGAGCGCCAATATTATTTGTTAAGAAGAAGAATGGAACGATGCGACTCTGCATTGACTATAGAGAATTGAACAAGGTTACCATTAAGAATAGGTATCCGTTGCCAAGGATTGATGATCTGTTTGATCAATTAAAAGGAGCGAGATATTTCTCGAAGATAGACCTGAGAAGTGGTTATCATCAGTTGAAGGTAAGGCCAGAAGATGTCCCGAAGACAGCGTTTAGGACACGATATGGTCACTACAAATTTTTGGTTATGTTATTTGGTCTAACAAATGCGCCCGCAGCATTTATGGGCCTAATGAATGGAGTGTTCAAGCCATTTCTGGACAAATTCGTAGTGGTTTTTATTGATGATATATTGGTCTATTCTAAGACCAAGGAAGAACATGTTGAGAATTTGAAGTTGACGTTAGAAGTATTAAGAAGAGAGAAGTTGTATGCCAAATTCTCAAAGTGTGAATTATGGATTGAAAGGGTGAAATTTCTCGGACACGTGATTGATAAGGACAGAATTTCGGTAGATCCCTCCAAAGTCGAAGCAGTGATGAATTGGGATCAGCCGAAAACACCATCAGAAGTAAGAAGTTTTCTTGGATTAGCTGGTTATTACAGAAGATTCATTCAGGATTTTTCCAAGATTGCCACTCCATTAACGAATTTGACTTGGAAAGTTGTGAAATTCATTTGGACGGAGAAGTGTGAGGAAAGTTTTCAAGAACTTAAGAGAAGGTTAAGTACAACACCTGTGTTGTCCCTTCCGGATGACACAGGAAATTTTGTGGTATATAGTGATGCGTCGCATAAAGGGCTAGGCTGTGTGCTTCTGCAAAATGGCAAAGTCATTGCGTATGCGTCACGACAGTTGAAAGATTATGAGAAGGGATATCCAACCCACGATTTGGAATTAGGTGCGGTGGTATTTTCTTTAAAGATTTGGAGACACTATCTCTATGGGGAGAAGTGTGAAATATATAAAGACCATAAGAGTCTGAAGTATATTTTCACACAGAAAGACTTGAATATGCGCCAAAGAAGGTGGCTAGAGTTAATAAAGGATTATGATTGTGATATCTTATACCACCCAGGCAAAGCGAATGTTGTAGCCGACGCCTTAAGCAGAAAGGGTCGGGAGAAGTTGATGATGCTGACAACACAAGAATAATTAATTTCAGCAATGGAAAAGCTGGAATTGGAAGTAGGATGTCCAATGGAGACTAACGAGAAACTGTTCTAGATGCAAGCTGGTACAACTTTATTGGATAAGATTAAGGAAGCACAATTCCTGGATAACAAATGTGAGGAAGTAAAGAAAAAGATATCTGAAGGGACTGAACTTAGATTTAAAATAGACAGCGAAGGATTGTTGAGATTTGAAAGTAGAGTTTGGGTACCGCCAATACCAGAAATCAAGGAGGGAATTTTGAGCGAGGCTCATAGTTCGAGGTATTCCATTCATCCCGGAAGTACCAAGATGTATCAGGATTTACAACAACACTTTTGGTGGTCAAATATGAAGAAAGGCGTTGCCGATTGTGTTGCCAAGTGTCTGACTTGCCAAAGGGTCAAGAAAGAACACCAAAGACCAAGTGGTTTGTTACAACCTTTAGAAATCCCAGAATAGAAATGGGAACATATTACAATAGATTTTGTTGTTGGCCTTCCGACAACCCAGAAAGGCTATGACGCAGTATGGGTTATCGTCGACCGATTAACGAAATCCACACACTTTCTTCTGATCAAAATCAGATTTAACCTCGAACAATTGGCGAAGTTATTTGTAAAAAAGATTGTTTCGAGGCACGGGGTGCCAGTGTCAATTATTTTAGATCGTGATCCGCGCTTCACATCAAATTTTTGGAAGCAACTGCAAGAATACATGGGAACACAGTTGAGGGTGAGCACCGCTTATCACCCTCAGACTGACGGGCAAAGTGAAAGAACGATCCAAACATTAGAGCATACATAATGGATTTTAAAGGCAATTGGGATGATCATTTGCCGCTTGTAGAATTTGGTTATAATAATAGTTACCACGCTAGTATTGGTATGCCGCCTTACGAAGCATTGTACGGTAGAAAGTGCAGAACTCCACTGTACTGGGATGAAGTTGGTGAAAGACAATTTCTAGGACCAGAGTTAGTCCAACAAACGGCAGAAATAGTTAAAGTGATTTGGACAAGATTAGTAGCGGCTCAGGATAGGCAGAAGAAATACGCCGATCCACACCGCAAGAATGTAGAGTTTGAATCGGGTAGTTTTGTATTTTTAAGGTCTCTCCTTGGAAGGGAAAGATCAGATTTGGTAAGAAGGGAAAATTGAGCCTGAGGTTCATTGGACCCTTTGAGGTACTCCGAAGAATTGGAGAAGTAGCCTATGAGGTAGCTTTACCTCCGGCACTGGAGCATGTCCACAACGTTTTCCATGTGTCGGTATTACGACCTTATAAATCCGATTACAAACATGTGAGAGAATATGAACCCCTGCAATTTGAGAAAGATTTATCATACGAAGAAGTTCCTGCTCAGATAGTTGACAAGAAAGAGCATGTTCTCAGGAACAAGGTAATACCTTCTGTTAAGGTAATTTGGAGGACCACAACGCTGAAGAAGCTACGTGGGAACTCGAAGAGAATATAATGAAGAATTATCCACACTTATTTTCTTGAATAGGTGAACATGATTCTGGGGACAAAATCCTTTTAAGGTGGGAAAGATGTGACAAACGAGAGTTTTGCAAAGCTGTTTGAATATTTATTGAAATAAATAAATATTTTGGTTATGAGAATGTAATGGGACGAAATTATTAATCGAACCGTGATTCTGAGGACAAAATCCTTTTAAGGGGGGAAAGATGTAACGAACGAGAATTTTGTAAAGATATTTGAATATTTATTGAAATAAATAAATATTTTTAATGATTTAATTATTGAGTTAAATAATTAATTCATGTATTTGTGGTAGAATTAATTTAATTATATGTGTTACATTAAATTAATTAATGTGTAGTAATTTAATAATTCAAAGAATATATTTAATTGAGTTTATTTGATTAAATGAATTAATTAAATAAGCATATGTTACTTTAATTAATTAAAGAATTAATGAATTGACATAATTAATAAATAAAAATATTAATTATGTGACAATATGATTTAATGTAAAATTTATTATATTTTATTTAATTGATTTAAATAAAATTAATTGATTAATTAAAGTGTTACAATTAACTATATACTAAACTAGTTAATTAAAATAAATGAAAAAGGAATTAAGGGTGTAGCCAAATAAGGCCTTAAGGGGAGTTAGTCCGTTTGTTATACAACGGATATATTATATATACGTATATTATTCTGTTAAACGGAATTGTTTTCATTTTGTTCAAAGTTAGAGAAAGAAAAAAAAACATAGAAATTTTCAGAGAGAAGAAGAAGAAGAGAGAAAGAGATTTGAGGAATCCTGAGTGTTGTACTAGATTTATCTTCATACTAACAAAGGGTAATCTTCTTTCAAAGTTTTTAAAATTAAGTTTTCCAATGTTTTTCATATACGTATTCTAAAGTCTGTGAAAATTGGGTTTCCCAATTGGGTTATGATATGGCTTTATCTGTATGGGTATGTGATTATAACATGTTTTCTAACGTATAAACATGTTTTAAAGTAATCAATTTTATATAATTTGGCCTTAATTGGTTTTTCAAAAAGTTACAGAGTTTTCTACGATATTGTAAAATTTCTCTGTCAGTACTTGTTTTTGGGAAATTAAAGTGTGAAGTTATTATATATGTGACCGTATATGTTAGTATTATGTGTTGGATCATGTATCCATGATTTACACTGATCACACCAAGTAATTTTGTTAATAATTGGGTTTATGAAATTATAGAGTATTGAATATGGGTGAATAACCCATATGGGTCAAATTCATGATTGATTCATATAATTGTATTAAAATTGACGTATGAATATGATTGTATATGTTTAAAAAAAGAGAATGGAATTAAAATGAACGAATTCGGTGTAGTAACGAATCCGTAATGATAGATTATATATTTTTCATAAAAACTTTACAAGTTTTGAAGAATAGTGAGAATTAATGTCTTGAATTGTATAACTACATGACTTGGAATGTTAAGATTATGGTATAGGTGATATATAATGTTTCTGTGAAGTTTATACTTTATGGGTAATATTATTAATCAGTGTATTGGTGTGAAATTGGAGAAAGTGGCTGAATTTCTGTGTTCTTCGCGAACTATAAATTCTGGAAAAACGCAGCCGCGCGGCCGCGCCGAGTGCAAGGCTAAACGGCGCGCGGCCACGCCAGGCCTGAAATTTAAAAAAAAAATGTTAAGTGTTGGAATTTTGTGAAATGTGTTTTGAATCCAATAAATATGAATACATGTTGTATATGTGATAAGATGTTAATATGAGTTTAATAATTTATGTTACGTGATTAATTAATAAATTAATTATATGACTTAAACTATTATTTGTAAAGTTTAAATAATGTGACATAAACATGAAGACATGTTATGTATGTAATAAGTTGTTAATACAAGTTAATAACTTAAGTTATGTGATTAATTAATAAGTTAATTAATTAACGTTAACCATTATTGAAAAAAAAACATAATAAAGAGTTCGAAGAATACTATTGTAAATCAATAATCATATCAAACTTGTGATTAATTGATATTGTAAATGTGTGATAGGTAAGAGTAATTAAAGAAGTGAGTAATAATTATAGCTTGCGCACAAGGCAAGTTTTCTATCCCTAACTTACTATTATTATTAGGCAAGTTTCTTAAACTAAACTCTTTAAATTGAGCAATTGCTATGCTTTGAGCAAATTTTTACTCTTCAATATCCAAGTTTAGAATTTCACATGAGATGCTATGATTCTTTTAAAAGTATCATTTAAGTGTACAATACTTATTCGATTGTATACCTTGAGAAGTTAATATTCAAGTTGAATATCATTTATTGAGTTATCCAAACCAACTTTATTTGGTGCGGATTCTGATGTCAAACTGAGATGAACAACCCTAATATAGGGGATTAATGAAGATTCTTTAAGCGTTAAGATAGTGTGAACAGTATCAGTACGAAGGGCTGATCTCCCTAAGTACGAGAAGTAAAGTTTATAATCTTATGACTGTTAAAGGTTGGAAAGGTTAATATACTTGACAACCTAAGACTCGGTTCAAGGTCTTAATGACCCTCAGAAGTAATTTGACTCTCAATTAATATTCTTGATTCAAAAGTTGAGAAGTAATTTGATTCTTGATTAATATTCTTGATTCAAATGTTGAGCTTTCTGTTATTCAGAATTCTTTCACTGGCATGTTATTATTCTGTCATATTTTTAAACTTGCGGGCATTCGTGCTCACTCTTGCATAATAACATTGCAGCTAATAATTAACGAAGTGATGTACCTTCTAGTAGCAAGGGCAAAGGAAAAGCTAACAAGTGTTGAAGACTTGTGTTGATGTTAAGAATGTTAAAGTTCAAGATTTATGTGTGATGACTTAAGACTTATTTATTTACGTTTCCGCAACAGAGATTTAAAGTTAAGTTTAACCTGGGATTTATGATGTATTATTATTTCAGATGATGTAAGATGATGATTTATTTATCTAATAAATGAATTTCATTATTTATGGGTAGATAGTTGTATGATATTGGAACAGTGAACACCAAATCCTGTGCAAATTAAGATACCGGATTTGGGGGTGTCACACTGTAGGTCGGTTAGGCTCTCAAGGTTCAGGGAAGCTTCCATCGCAGACTATTGTGAACCCAAAGGAGAATGCTAGTGGTATAACCCTACGGAGTGGAAAACAGATGGATACACCTAAAACTACAGTTGAGAATGAGACAGAGCAAGAAAAGGAGGAACCGGTAATACCAAAGGTACACCCTAACCCTCCTTGTCAGACATATATTCCTCTTCCTTTTTCCTCATAGAAATTGTAGAAATTCAAAGAAAAATGAATAGGATAAAGAAATTCTAGAGACTTTTAGGAAAGTATAGGTGAATATCCCATTACTAGATGCTATTAAACAAGTGTCACGGTATGCAAAATTTTTGAAAGAATTATGCACTAACAAACGTAAATTAGAGAATGATGAGAAAGTCACAGTAGGGGAAAATGTATCGGCTGTTTTACAAAGAAAAATGCCACCTAAATGTAATGATCCAGGCATGTTTACGATCCCATATAAGATAGAAAACACTAGATTTGAAAAGGCCATGCTAGACTTAGGTGCTTTAATTAATGTATTGCCATTATCTGTTTATAAGTCTCTGAATCTTGGACCTTTAAAAAATATTAGAGTGATTATTCAATTGGCTGATCGTACTAACACCTACCCCCGAGGGGTAGTTGAAGATGTCTTGGTGCAGGTGAACGAACTAATCTTTCCTGCATATTTTTACATCATGAATATGGAAGATGATACTTCCCCGAACCCATCACACATCTTGCTAAGAAGACCCTTCCTAAAGACAGCAAGGACTATGATCCATGTTCACAACGGGACCTTGACAATGGAATTTGATGGTAAAAAGATCCAATTCAATATCTATGATGCCATGAGGTACCCTAGTGATATCTGTCAGGTTTATGCTATTGATGTGTGTGATTCGTTAGTGTAGGAAACTTTTGAACAGATTCAAAGAGATAGTTTGGAGGTTGCTATTTCTAGCAATTTGAACATGGATGGGACATATTAAATTGAGCACAGTCAGGACTTAAAGGAAACTGTGGCTGCATTACAGTCATTAGCTAAAATCTCAGAGAAGCATGCAGTCCAATTAATTCAACTACTTGTAACTCATCAAAAGCTATTACCATCTGTGGAGCAAGCTCCAATACTTGAATTAAAACAATTATCGGCACATTTAAAATATGTATATTTAGGGCTAATGAAACTTTACCTGTGATAATTACTAGTAATCTAACCAAAGTGTAGGAGGAAAAGTTATTAAGAGTCCTTAGGGACCGCATCACAGTGTTTGGTTAGACTATAGCAGACATCAAGGGTATTAGCCGTGCTATGTGCATGCATCAAATTCTGTTAGAAGAAGGAGCTAAACCAACGAGAGATGCATAAAGACGACTGAACCCACCGATGATGGAGGTAGTGAAGAAAGAGG
The DNA here is from genome assembly GCA_020205555.1 of Panax stipuleanatus. Classification (NCBI taxonomy): domain Eukaryota; kingdom Viridiplantae; phylum Streptophyta; class Magnoliopsida; order Apiales; family Araliaceae; genus Panax; species Panax stipuleanatus. Next base: position 36,359,733 of record CM035125.1, read on the forward strand.
TAATTAAATTGCTTGATGCAGGAATCATCTACCCCATATCCGATAGTCAAGGGATAAGTCTGGTGTTGGTAGTTCCTAAGAAATCCAGTATCACGGTTGTCAAAAATGACAATAATGAATTAATGCCCACATGAATGCAAACAGGTTAGAGAGTGTGTATCAATTATAGGAGGTTGAACACCGTAACTAGAAAAGACCACTTTCCCCTTCCTTTTATTGATCAAATGTTAGAACGTTTAGCTGGGCATTCTTATTATTGCTTTCTAGATAGTTTTTTAGGGTATAACCAGATTGTGATCGCCCTAGAAGACCAAGAAAAGACCACATTCACATGTCCATTCGGTACCTTTGCTTATTGGTGAATGTCCTTTGGACTTTGCAATGCCCCAGGTACTTTTCAGAGATGCTTGGTGAGTATCTTTTCAGATCTTTTAGAAGAATGCATTGAAGTTTTTATGGATGATTTCACAGTTCATGGTGATTCATTAGATGCCTGCTTAGATAATTTGACACGTGTACTAGATAGATGTTTAGAAACAAACCTTGTACTAAATTGGGAAAAATATCACTTTATGGTAGAACAAGGAATTGTGATTGGACATGTAGTGTTAGTTAATGGTTTAGAAGTTGATAAAGCTAAGATTGATATTATTTCTGCATTACCTTACCCCGTCAGCGTGAGGGAGATACGTTCTTTTCTTGGACATGCAGGATTTTATCACAAGTTTATAAAAGACTTCGCCAAGATAGCATTGCCCTTATGCTAGTTGCTACAGAAAGATGAGGAAGTCCAGTTTAGTGATGAATCCAAGATGGCTTTTGATACCTTCAAAAAGTTATTGACGTCAACCCCTATCATTCAACCACCAAATTGGGAGCTCCCATTTGAGATAATGTGTGATGCAAGCAACTATGCTGTCGGCGCCGTCTTGGGTCAAAAGATTGACAAAGCTATCTATGCCATCTATTATGCCTCTCGGATATTGAACGCCGCTCAGATAAACTATTCAATAACGGAAAAATAACTTTTATCTATTGTATTTGCTTTAGAAAAATTCAGATCATATCTACTTGGTACTAAAGTAATAGTCTATTCTGACCATGATGCTCTCAGGTATCTGCGGACCAAGAAGGAGTCCAAACCTCGAATCATACAGTGGATTTTGCTGCTGCAACAACTCGACTTGGAAATCAAAGATAAGAAGGGTGCGGACAACTTGGTGGCGGATCACCTGAGCAGAATACTCAAAGAGGAAGGAAGCACTACCGTTACATGACATATTCCCGAACTAACATCTACTGTCCATTGGCAACATAACTCCATGGTATGCCGATATCGTGAATTTTCTGGTAAGTGCGTATTTACCAAGTGATTTTTCCAAATCTCAGAAAGAAAAGCTTAGGAGTGATGCAAAACACTATGTGTGGGATGACCCATATTTATGGAAATTTTTTGCTGATCAGATAGTTAGATGTTGTGTACCTGATAATGAATTCAACTCTATTCTAACTTTTTGTCATTCCTATGCTTGTGGGGGTCATTTTGGACCTAAGCAAACAACACGTAAGGTGTTAGAGAGTGGCTTCTTTTGGCCCTCTATTTTTAAAGACTCTTATTTGTTTTATAAATCATGTGAAAATTGTCAAAAAACTAGAAATATATCTCATAGGAATGAAATGCCACAAAACCCTATCTTAATTGTTGAAATCTTTGATGTTTGGGGTATTAATTTTGTGGGACCTTTTCTTGTTTCTTTTGGTAATATTTACATCTTACTGGCAGTTGACTATGTTTCCAAATAGGTGGAAGCTAAAGCCACCAGGACTGACGACTCTAAAGTTGTTACAGATTTTTTCAGGACTAATATTTTTGTCAGGTTTGGAGCACCACGGGCTATCATCAGTGATCGCGGCACACATTTCTGTAATAGGGTGTTAGTGATGTTCTGTCGCAAATAACCAAAAATAAACCTTACTGCGAACGATAATAATGTAGTAGTGCAAGTAAGAGTCGATCCCACAGCGACTAATTAATCTATTTTTATATACTTTGTATTCAAAAAGAGGGGATTTTTTTATTGTTATTAATTAAAATAAACTAATGTGTAAAATAATGGAACAAATTAAATCAGGAGAACAAACCTTGGGTTAAGTTAACTTCCACCTTAGAACATATACTGATCATTGACTCAAGCATACACAATTAATACTTTGAATATTCATCGTTAGAATCTCTTCCATGTCTTTCCTTAATTTTAGTTAGATAGAAACAAGCGATCTAAATAACCCTAACTACTAAACAACTTCAGACAAGTGCTAAAAGTTTAATCTAGTAGAAGCTTTAAGAATTAGAAAAATCGATAAAGCTAAACAACACAAGCACAAGCGGTTGCATTTAATTTAGTTGAATATTCTCCCTAAGATATAATAATCTCGTGATCTGCAGTTAATTATTAATCTTAGTTGCTTCGCAAATTATAGTGACCAAACAATTACAGATTTGATATCTAATTTAGCAGTAGATTTCAATGAATAATACACTAGTATGCACCCTAGAAATTAAACAAATAAATCGTATAATTCAAGCACAGAAGATTAATCAATACTCAAAATAATAATTGAACAATTATAATAAATTAGATCTCACAGTGTATTTATTCCAAGGCTTCCGTCTTCTTAATCCAAGAACAATAGTTTAGCGGCACATGACTATGAAAATCACCAAAGGAATAAAGAGAAAAAGTATTTTTTGAATTAATACCATATACATGAGATCCCCCTATTTATATCAATAATGATAGCTAGGGCATGTCCGGGTCCCAAGAACCTCGAACCTGGTACGTTGCGGTACTTCATCTTCATACACATTCTATCATCTACTGCGGAACATATAAACATATATTGTTTATTTCATATGATTCTATAACATTTCCACATGTTTATTAACCTTAACTAAATCCATACGTTTATCAATCAAGAAGGTTTACATAAGATAACTAAATAGTTATCCGTGCATAACAATAATATATTATTGTACTTTGCTCTTGACTGTGCCCTTCTTTAAGCCTTCGTCTTAATCTAAAATTGGTTATCATGATATAGCAAGGGTGAGTAACAAGTTTGCCCAGCAAGTTTAAGTTCAAATGAAGATATATCATGATTGAAAAGAATAGTAAGCTGACAAACTTTCAACAATATGATAGTTGTGAAAGAATATAAATCAATTTTTCATAACTGAATGACCGAGTCAATAATGATGAATGGCCAACAATGAATATGAACAATTTTAACTGAACCCCATGGTAATGAAGGTGATCAGCCTTTCATACCTGATAAACATACGCAATATGCACTAAGTCTTCAAAACAAATTGGAGTTAACAAATTTTAAACATGCTTGATCTAGCTGACATAACTAGCATAGATCCATCTCATAAGTAGTTCATGAATAAAAGAACTTTAATCCATTCGCAGTTCAATAAATAGAAGAACAGGAATTCAAGTGCACAAAGTGCGATTCACAATAATTCATCAAGATGTGGAATAATCAACAATATTTATCCACAACATGCTTGAAAAATAATAACTCGAGTTTGAGTTAGAGAACTTGCAATAAATGCGAATATTCAATAATAATCTCATATATGGAATATGCCCTAGCTATCATTCTAAGTCCAAGTCGCGAAGGGAAAAGAGCAGCTGACCGCGCCTCCCCGCTGGGGCGGGTTTCACAAACACAAATCCTCCGCTGGGGCGGAAAAGTCCACTGTCCAGCCGAATATTTTTTATACATGAGCCGCTCGTGATATGCATGTGCTGCTATGTAGCATTCCTTTTTGTAAGTAGATATAGCCTTGCATTCCTTAAGCTGCTTGGAAAACCCACAAGCTGCTAACAAACAATCACATCCGTGGCCCCCACATGATCATCCTTATATGCTTATTTTCCATTCCTTTTCTTGCTTTGGTGCCAACCAACGTGGACCCATTAATTGATTATATATGCTAGCAATTTGTCATGGCCCCCATGTAGCATATATATGCTAACTTCCTTTTGTCAAGCACACAAGCACGTGAGCTACTTCTCTTTTGCATGCTGCTAGACCATAATCTATTATCAAATCTGTGGCCCCATTTTAACTTCAAGCTGCTGCAATAACGTGAGCAGCTCCTGGACTTCTTATTCACTTGGACATGAGGTGCTAACTTGGAAGGCATACAAGACTTCAATTTGTGGCCCACGTGGATTGCATCCGAGCTGCTTTAATTTATGAATTCTTGCTTCTTTTTATTAATTGCTAGCTGTTACGCCTATTTCGTTACTTGATTCAATCGTACCTAAAATAACAAATATAAGCAAAGTGAATATATTTAGGTACAAAATAAATATAAAAGATTAAGTATTAAGAGAATAAAATATAACATATTTCATCCTTATCAGTTAGCAGCCTTGTTGAAGAAGTATAACGTTCTTCACAGGGTATCGACATCCTACCATCCACAAAGCAATGGCCAAGCAGAGGTATCCAATCGTGAAATTAAATCCATTCTAGAGAAAGTAGTCAACCCCAACCAAAAAGGTTGGAGTCTGCGTTTAGACGATGCACTATAGGCTTATAGGAAGACATACAAAACTCCAATCGGTATGTCGCCTTATAGGATAGTGTTCGGGAAACCATGCCACCTACCTGTAGAGCTCAAACATAAAGCTTTCTGGGCAATCAAGCAATGCAATATGAACATGGATCAAGCTTGTGTCAACAAAAAGCTGCAGTTACAAGAACTCGAGGAGTTACAGACCGAAGCATACGAGAGTTCTAAGCTATACAAAACGAAGACCAAAGCTTTTCATGATAAGCAAATCTTGAGGAAGAATTTCACTGTGGGACTGAAAGTTCTTCTCTTCAATTCACGATTGAAGTTATTTCCAGGAAAACTGGGCTCTCGCTAGGAGGGACCATTTGTCATCACTCATGTTTTTTCGTATAGTGCAGTAGATATCCAGAATCCGAATACAGGAAATGTGTTCAAAGTAAACGGCCATAGGCTAAAGCCATTTCTGGATAGCAGTCTAGTTGAGGAAGTCAAAGTCGTGATGCTGATAGATCCGCCCTACGAATAATTGATGGGAATTACAGTCGAGCCAACGACGTTAAACACGGGCAACTCATTGGGAGGCAACCCAATTTCTTGAATTCTTAGTTATTAGCATTTAATTATTAATATGTATTAGTACTAGTATTCCTTTCATAAATATCTATCTCCGAATGCACTTTATGTTAATTGATGGACATGACTCAAGGCTAAGAGAAATTCAAAACAAAGAAATTAACTTTCATCAAAAGCCAAGTGGCAGCGGGCCGCGCTATTGTACAAGACACAAAGGCGCGGGGCGCGCTCCCTATGCAGTGTTTAATGATAAAAAAAAAATTTAGACAGGCGCGGGGAACGCTTCCCAAGGCACGGGGCGCGCTACTCCTCCAGAAACTTCAAACCGTATTTTTTCTACACAGCGCGGGCCGCGCTACAACATACATGGACCGGGCGCGGGGCGCGCTGGTCAGAAATACCTATTTTAAAAACTCAATTTTAAGCTTTCTTTTCCCTCTCCTAATCCGAATCAACCTCTCCTCTCTTCCCCCCCCCCCCTCCAATACAAACTCCCTAAAACCTAATCTAAATCCAACACTCTCCAAATCCAAATCCAAATCCTTTTCTACTTCACTCTCTTTCTAAACCTAACCCAATAAAAATACTCAATTCACTTCCACCCATAATCAAAATAATTTGGACACAACTACCCTAAACTTCCAAATTCCATCAACAATAACACCAATCTTCAGTCAGAAATAGAAAGCAAAAGACATTGGAAGCAATTGGACTTGGGAGCAAGGATTTCAAAGGGAGTCAATCATCAAACATCCAAATTTCAAATCAAAGCAAACAAAGGTATCAAAAGTATTCATTGATAATTAGGTTATATTGTGTAAGGATCATAAAATTTCATTGAATTACTTTATAAATTTGGGAATTCTAGGGTTACTGAATGACCCAAGGTTAAATTTCTTATATTTGGGATATTTGCTATAACAAATTGTACTAAGTTTGGGGGAGAGACATTGTCGCCCACCACGTGTTCGATATATTGCTTTAATAGGATTTCACAGGTTTTTGTTAATTTGTTGTGAGCAATTCGACAATCGACCTTCATCATGACTTCCAATAGAGCAAGGACTTCATCCTCTAGTGATCCGCCACGTTTCGATGCCACTCAATTCATGAGCGAAGGAACAACAATATGTTACGCCAAGGTCATCGACAGAAAGACCTTGGTTCTAGAAAGAGGGCTGAAGCAGGATGCAAACCTCGACAGCGACATGTCACAGATGATTGCTGAGCGTGGATGGTTTAAGTTGGTAGAGCAACCAAGGCCAGTGGTGATCAACATTGTGAAGGATTTCTACGCCAACGCAATAGATCATATTGATAGCATAGTCACGGTACGGGGCAAGCCAATATCATCCCGAGCGGGGGAAATCAATGATTATTTTGGGGTGGAGACACCGCATAAGAAACGATATGAAGATCATTTGCCCAATATGAATGAGATAATAGTTCACCTTTGCAAGCCCGACACTCAATGGATGACAAATGCAGAAACTAGGGAAAAAGTCCATTTCCCACACGCCGGATTAAGTCGTTATTGTAAAGCCTGGTACGCCTTCATATTTGCTAGTTTAATGCCAGCGGGTCATCAAAATGACGTAACCAAAGAACGAGCAAGGCTTCTCTACGGAATCGTCACTCATGAGGTCGGTGATAATAATGAGATTGCAATATTCAACGTAGACATCGGCCTTTGCATTCAACAGTCAGTTGATCGAGCTCTGCAAAGGAGCACCACAGGTGGACTACTGCATGGGTTTCTGATCACAGACCTGTGCCGCGAAGCATGAGTTCAGTGGCATGCTTCGGTGCCTATACAGCGGCCTATGGCCGTCATTGACCATCGTACTATAGAGCTGTATAGACCTTGGACAAGGGCTACATCACATCATGGGGAGAAGGGTTCATCATGATTCCACCATCCACACCACCCTCCCCACCACAAGATGACGAGCCATCAGAATCGCCCCCAGAGTCGCTTACTACTTTCCAGCGACGAAGTTAATGAAAGAGTATGCGACTAGCCCAACACCGAGCTACGATGCACATCTACAATGTTAGGGCCTTTACCGTATTGGCTGACGCATTCTCGAATTTCTCTCCAAATTTTGCCCTAGTCCAGCTACCTCCTCCTCCAGTTCTGCCACGGTACCCCCCAGCAGACTCGACAAATTTGACGAGTTTTAACTTGTCACTCAGGAAAGTCCTCGTTTTTCTTATTTCATATGCCAAGTAATGAGGACATTCCTTGATTTAAGTGTGGGGGTGTAAATTAGAATTTTTAGTATTTTAGCATATAGATTAGGTTGCATTTAGAGTAGATTCTGTTCATATGCATTTTATAAAAAAAATTGTATTCATGTAGGATTTTGTCAGTAAATTGCATGCATATAGGATCATTCGTAGACATTGAGCAGTAAGTCAAGGTAAAGAAATACATGGTTGAAAATTTCAATTCTCACTAAATCTTGCATAAAATTGAGCTTCATAATCTGATTAGTTTCAAACATAGTAACGACATTGCATGATTGTAGTTTTCTCGCAACTTTCAAACACACCAATTAACTGTCAGTAGTGATTAGGAATTCATATGTTTTAGGAACACGGACACTTACTTGATCACAGATGAGAGATAAAGAATTGGCTGAAACATACGTTTGGGGGAATTAAGGCTCAGAAAAGAAAAAAAAAGAAAGAAAAAAAAGCAAGAAAAAATTGAAAAAATATACTTATGAAATAAAAACTGATTTAGTTTGACCTCGTGGCCTTTGTTACTCGGAAAAGTAAACCCCAGGGGATGTCTTAACACTCACCACCCTAAAGCCTTCGGGTTTGGGAGTCGTTAGCCGAAAGTCCATTACATGGGTGACATTGAATAGTCTAAAGGGGTTGAACATTGCACAAATCAGAAATATAAGATAATTGGTGGGATGGAGCGTTAAAACGCACCTACAAAGCATGAGTTTTGATGTTTATTCTGATATTGCTTATTAAGCCTGATTTTCGTAAAGCTTATGTGAATACCATGTTTGAAAAGATATCTGTGTAAAAGTAGGATGTTTGTTGGGAATAATCATGTGAATTACTATGAACTGCTGATATGACATTAGACACACACGCACGAGAGAGGATTAGAGTTATGTATGTGATGTGATAATGTGAGAGTCTATGATTGGTCGTGAGTCAAGATGGATGGTGAGCTAAAGTGTTAATTTGTAAAGATTATAAACCTGTGTTTGGTTAATGAGATGTCTGCTCTATTTTGTTAGGTTGCATTCATTCTGTTAGTTGCATTCATTGTGTTTGTTTGCTTGAGGACAAGCGATTGTTCAAGTTTGGGGGTATTTGATAAGTAGGTTTTTAACCTACTTAATAGGTATTTCTTGGCTTGATATTTTGTTAATACTTAAGTGTGCATGTTACTTTTTATATGTTTTGTGTGCATGTACAGGATTGGAGTGAAGCTAAGCTGAAAGGGACAAAAGCGAGGATTATAGAACAAAAGAATTGCAAGTCAATATTGCTGACAGCCTAGCGCGGGTCGCACTGGCTCAACACTATAAGGGGTGCAGGTCGTGGGCCGTGCCTGCAAACTTAGAAGACATACTGCATACCTAGCGCGGGGTGCGCCGGGTTGTGAAGAGGACGGGCGCGGGGCACGCCATGCTGACGTTTTGACAAGATTTAAGTGATTGAAAATATAAAGTTGAGAGGGATTAGGATTGAGGATTTCCTTATTAGAATAGAGTTTTGTTAGTTTATATATATCAGTTGTTTACTTGGTTTAGGGGATCTGGGATTTTATAATTTCATCTTTCATCTTAGAGGATATTCATGAAGGCATGTCAGGCTAATTCACTTATTCCTGAAGGGATGTTGAACCTGATTAACAATTTATAGTTTGATTAAGTTTATAATATTTATTCTTTCACATTGGGATTTATTCGGATTATCCATATAAACTTTCATGTATGTTATTCAATTGACTAATTTGGTTTCTACAAGATTAAATTAGTTAATTGAGATCTTCTGTTAGATTAAGATATATTTTAAGCAAACGAAGTGTGTCTAATCTAAGTAACAATTAATTATATTTTATTGTAGTTAAGCTTTGAAATATTGTTAAGATTTTCAGAAGACAAGTTAAATAATTCCTGATTGTGTAATTATTGTTTGGAATAATCTAATTCTCATGTTTAATGCTTCTATCATATTAAATCTAGGCTGATAGTTCTAGGTTGTATGTTAGTTAGAATCTTTTGTTGGCGATCGTCGCATTAGATCTACACTTAATGAGAATTTTAGGTAATTTACGATCACGGTTATCTAGGGTTATTAATCTCATTGAAAGGGTAAATAGTATAATAACTTGATTAAATTATAATTGTGAAAAGGGGATACTGAACTGAAGAATTGAACTCTTTTTACTTATTGATATTTTCTTATTAATTCACTTTAGTTAATTTAAACTGTTTTCAAACAAAAACCCCAAATTCATTAGAAATCATTGGATACTTCAAATACAAGTCACTCTATATGGGATCGATCCTTGCTTATTGCTATACTGATTATTGAGTTAGTAGAACCTAAGTAAGGTAAATTTTATTGTGCTAGACGACAGCTACCAGGAGTGCACGTTGAACGAGTTCCCTCTGGGTTGCGTAAAGCCGGGAACCTGCATCAAAAGCAAAACTATGTCAAAAACCTGTTCCCCGAGAATGGCAAAAGAAAGAAAGAGAATCCAGAAAGAAGAAAACTTTAAGTCACCTCGTTGGAGTGAAGAAATCTCGATGGATGATGAGTCAAGTCTCCCAACAGCTCCTGGGTTGGCACAATAATGCCCGGAACCTCCGCACGTGGTGCCTGAGCAGGGTCAGGAGCAGTAAAAGGAGCCTTCTCAATCATCAATATCAATCGACGGCTCATCCTGGGCTGGATGAATCACCGACTCTGCAAGTCTGCGAGGCGGCCAAACTGGATGTAACGATTGAGAATTTTATATATTAATTGTGAATATTTATTGAATTAAATAAATATTTTATTAAATTTATTTGTGGAGATAAATAAATAAATTGTGTGATTGCTGTAGATAATTTAATTAAGTGCCATATATTTAATTAAATTGATATGTTAGCAATGGTGTAGTATAATTATAATTTAGTTGAGAATAATTCAATTAAATTTAATATTATGTGCTAAGTGTTAAGAATAATTGTTATATGAATTATGTTTAATAAAAGAATTACAATTGTGTAACAATTTGATATTATGTGTTTTATCAATTAATAAATGTTAGCTTTTATTTAATTGAATTAGAATGTGGTAATTTAATTAAATAATTATAATATTTAATTTATGGATTTAAAGAGTTATTAAAAGACTAGAAAAGGGTTTTAAAGTGTTTTACCAAACAAGGCCCTTGTACTTATTTAATTTAATTTCTTCCAAACAAGGCCATAAGCTCAAGAAGTTAGTTTTTAAAAATAATGTGGTTTTGCCAAACATGGCCTTGGGCTTTTCAAATTTTGTAACATATGTATTAAGTGGTAGTTAGTATAGCAATTAGTATATTACTTATTAGCTATATTAATAATATAAGTTACATACATATTATATATGTATATGTATACACAATATATGTTAAGTTAGAGGTACGTTAGTTTTTCTAAAGCCTAAGTCTAAACTAAGAAAGAAGAGAGTGTTAGAGAGAATTAGCGGAGAAGAAAAGGAAGAAGAAGAAGGGAAAGCTTTGAGAAGACAAAGCAAGCGCCATCATCATCATCTCCATCTCTATCTCTTAATCCAAAACTAGTAAGGTTATAACCATAATCCTTGCACTCAATTCTTATGTGTTGTATTTCTTCTTTATCAAATTAGGTTTTCATAATCATGAAGTTATATGTATATATGGTATACATATGTTCTTCATATGTAATTGTATGCCATGAAAGGATTTTCATATTTCAATTGTTGTAAAAAATAAGTTTTTCAAAGCATGTTCTTTTATGTTTTCATGATTTTAGAATTCTATGTGGAAGTCTCTTTGTGAAAGTTCTTGAGTTTGATATATGTATGAGATGTGTACATATATAAGTATATATATATATATGTTTACATATGATTTTTATAGTTATTTAAGAGTTTCAATTTACAAGTATATGATGAACACTATGAAATCATGTTCATAGTACTCTTTTATGAAGTGATGTTGAAAATAGTTTTTAAATCCTTGACTGTGAGCATGAGATATATGTAATATGTGATATAACATGATTATATATGAGTTATATGGTTGTGTTAGCAATTCAAACCATGAATGTTTAATAAACAATTGTAATTGTGTTCATAGTGAATTTCTTTGAATCAATTTCTGAAAAAATTGCCTTTGAAACTATCAAATTGATGTTTGATTATGAGTTATTGTTAAAATTGATCATGTGTTATGTTAGTCTATTAAGAATAGAAGTTATTACGATTGGAATTACTTGAATTGGTTGAAAAATGAGTTCGTAGTAGCAATTTTCTTTAAGAACGCTTAAAATTGTGTTTTTCTTCGAAAATCATGAAATCTTTATATTAATTATGTGTTATATGGATTTTAAATGTTATAAGCATGTTAATAAGTTTAAAATATTGTTTGTATCAAATTTTATGTTTATAATGTTGGAAAAAAATTGAATTCGGTGTGAAGGAATGAGCCAAATTGGCTTATTTCTCCACCAATTCGCGAGCCAGGACCCTCACAAGGGGGTGACCCGCCCCAGCAGGGCTTGTAGACCTTGGGGACCCGCCCAGCAGGTTAGTAGGCTGTCCAAAAAATTTTGGTTTTTAGTTTTTGAGTTTTCATGCCCCATTTGTTTAGCTAACTTATTTCTATGACTTGGAAAGTGAAATATATAATAGGTTAACATATTTTTGATGTGTTTAAGTTTGATTGAAGTGTTATGTGAGTATGTTACATGTGTGTGTGTGTGTTACTTTCCTAAGGTACACAACATAGTTCATTGAGTTATAAGCTTATGAATGTATGCCGTAAGTATAGACTCACGTACTTGACTAGTTAGCAACCAATGTGATAAATTACATTGTGAATTGGACTTGGATATGAAGTTCGATGGTTTAAATGTTGTAGTTGGATACTAATAGATGGTTTGAATGTAATATAAATGTGCAGGGTGTTTGTGAAGGGATTGTAATTGTGTTTCAAGTGTAGCTTGCGCTTAAGGCAAGTCTTCTAAACCCTAAATTCGTTAACGTTAAGCAAGTTTCTTATCTCTAAACTTATTATTGTTCAAGTTTTCTAGGTAAACAAGTTTCCATTCGAACTTGTTATTTACTTTGTACAAGCGTTGTTGTACTCTAATATTCCTAATGCTCAAATATTGAAATATTATTGAGGTATTATGATCTTGACTTAGTTGTTCAAGCAAGATTCCCTTATTATTTCAATTGCTTTGAGTTACTCCTAAAGCATGCCTATCTATTATGAATTTCATTGTCATATCTTATAGTTGGTTCATGATTCTTATATCATGGAACTATTAAAGTACTACGAGTCGATTCAACTACTCTTAAGTGATGATAGTTGAAACTCCAAAGTTCCCTTATCTATCCAAACCAAACTTTCTTTTGTGCGGACTTGTATTCAAATACTGAGAATGAACAACCCTAATTACTAGAGAACATTTATGCGAAAGCAATAAGATGGGTGTGCACAATTCATGGTACAAAGGGTTGATCCCCTTGGTACGAGTTAAAGGTCCATAGTTTTATTGACTGTTAAAGGTTTAAATAAAAATATTTATAACCTAGAACAATAGTACAAGGTCTTATGACCCTTAGATGATTCTTTATTCGAATTCTACATATTGATGAAAGAATTATAATTCAATTCTTTATTTTGATGAAAGTAAAGTTATTCAAACTCTTTTGAAACTATTCACTTCTGTCATATCACTGTTGTATTTTCAAGTGAGCTTTTGTTTGCTCACTCTTGCATGTTTTACCACCATTTGCAGTTGAGACCAAGAATGTTGACATACCGTCAACAAGTAAAGGAAAAGGAAATCATGTTCATAGTACTCTTTTATGAAGTGATGTTGAAAATTATTTTTAAATCCTTGACGTGAGCATGAGATATGTGTAATATGTGATATAAGATGATTATATATGAGTTATATGGTTGTGTTAGCAACTCAAACCATGAATTTTTGATAAACAATAGGAATTGTGTTCATAGTGATTTTCTTTGAATCAATTTCTGAAAAATGGCCTTTACAACTATCAAATTGATGTTTGATTATGAGTTATTGTTAAAATTGATCATGTGTTATGTTAGTATATTAAGAATAGAAGTTATTACAATTGGAATTACTTGAATTGATTGAAAAAGGAGTGCGTAGTAGCAATTTTTGTCAAGAACGCTTAAAATTGTGTTTTTCTTCGAAAATCATGAAATCTTGATTTTGATTATGTGTTATATGGATTTTAAATGTTATAAGCATGTTAATAGTTTAAAATATTGTTTGTATCAAGTTTCATGTTTATCATGTTGGGAAAAAATTGAATTCGGTGTGAAGAAATGAGCAAAATTGGCTTATTTCTCCACCAGTTCTAGAGCCATGACCCTCACCAAGGGGGTGGCCCGCCCCAATGGGGCTGGTAGTCCTTGGGGACCCGCCCCAGCGGGTTAGTAGGCTGTCCGAAAAATTTTGGTTTTTTGTTTTTGAGTTTTCATGCCCCGTTTGTTTAGCTAACTTATTTTTATGACTTGGAAAGTGAAATATATAATAAGTTAACATATTTTTGATGTGTTTAAGTTTGATTGAAGTGTTATGTGAGTATGTTACATGTGTGTGTGTGTGTGTTACTTTCCTAAGGTACACAACACGGTTCATTGAGTTATAAGCTTAAGAATGTATTCCGTGAGTATAGACTCACGTACTTGACTAGTTAGCAACCAATGTGATAAATTACATTGTGAATTGGACTTGGATATGAAGTTCGATGGTTTAAATGTTGTAGTTGGTTACTAATAGATGGTTTAAATGTAATATAAATGTGTAGGGTGTTTGTGAAGTTATTGTAATTATGTTTTAAGTATAGCTTGCGCTTAAGGCAAGTCTTCTAAACCCTAAACTCGTTAACGTTAAGCAAGTTTCCTATCTCTAAACTTATTATTGTGCAAGTTTTCTAGTTAAACAAGTTTCCATTTCGAACATGCTATTTACTTTGTACAAGCGTTGTTGTACTCTAATATTCCTAATGCTCAAATATTGAAGTATTATTGAGGTATTATGATCTTGACTTAGTTGTTAAAGCAAGATTCACTTATTCTTTCAATTACTTTGAGTTACTCCTAAAGCATGCATATCTATTATGAATTTCATTGTCACATCTTATAGTTGGTTCATGATTCTTATATCATGGAACTATTAAAGTACTACGAGTTGATTCAACTACTCCTAGTTGATGATAATTGAAACTCCAAAGTTCCCTTATCTATCCAAACCAAACTTTCTTTAGTGTGGACTTGTATTCAAATACTGAGAATGAACAACCCTAATTACTAAAGGACATTTATGAGAAAGCGTTAAGATGGTTGTGCACAATTCATGGTACAAAGGGTTGATCCCCCTGAGTACGAGTTAAAGGTCCATAGTCTTATTGACTGTTAAAGGTTTAAGTAGAAATATTTATAACCTAGAACAATAGTACAAGGTCTTATGACCCTCAGATGATTCTTTATTCGAATTCTACATATTGATGAAAGAATTATAATTCAATTTTTTATTTTGATGAAAGTAAAGTTATTCAAACTTTTTTGAAACTATTCACTTCTGTCATATCACTATTGTATTTTCAAGTGAGCTTTTGTTTGCTCACTCTTGCATGTTTTACCACCACTTGCAGTTAAGACCAAGAATGTTGACATATCGTCAACAAGTAAAGAAAAAGGAAAGATGAACAAATGAAGGCTTGTTGTTTCAAGTTTTTTATTTTAATAAGACTTAGTCGATTATGTTATGTTTTATTTTCACATTTATTGTTTGATGTTAAGGTTTAGTTAACCCTGGGATTTTATTGGCAAGTTGTTATCCTCTTTAAAAGGAATATTTTATTTAAGGTTTATGAAGGTTGTAACTTACTTTGCAATTCTTTATTATTGGGTAGATGTATGTTTTATTAGAAAGTGAACACCAAATCATGTGGAAACAAAGTACCCAGATTTGGGGGTGCCACAGGTTGGTATCAAAGCTATAAGTTATGAACATTAGGTGGGGGAAAAAACGTTAGGTAGTAGCCTTATAGGAAGATCGAAAAGATAGTGGTGATAGGTAAAGATAATAAACTACCTTATGTGCTATGTGTTTACGTTTAGGTATTCGAAGAGTGACGACTCGATATCACGTAATAATAAACTTTAAAATTCTTTTGTCACGATGACAAACATTGGAGAACCCAGTCAGGCTAGAGAGGATATACCTCAGGTACCTAGAGAGGAAGAGTTCCGAGACATCCATGTTGTCTGGGAGCAGCTGGTTAGGAGAGAGCCATCTCCAGTGATCCCCGTAGCTGGTCGGGAGCGTGAGCTGACACCTATTCCAGAGGAAGAGGACGAGGACGAGTCTAAAGAGCAGGAAGAAGAGGAAGAGGATCCTGAAGAGGAATTTCCACCTCACTCTGTTAGTGCTGAGATATACGAGATAGTTTACGACAGTAATGTGGAGCTTCATGGTCGCGTCGGAGAGCTCGAAGAAACCATCCAGCAGCGAGACGAAACTCTAGAGGATATGGCTAGTGACCTAGGAGAAGCACAGTAGAATTTAATTCACGCAGAGAATGATCGAGACGAGGCACGAGTCGAGCTAGCAAAGTTGAAGCAAGATATCCAAGAGGAGTCGATGCAGCGTGCCAGAGCTGAGAAAACAAGTTTGAGGGCTACTCAACAAGCCGATCGAGCTGAGTACAAGGCAGAAACCAAGAGAGCCAAGCTAAGGGAAACAGAATACGCTTTCCATACGGCAATAGATAGGGCCCAGGACCGTATCTTTTATTTCCCAGCTCAGTTCCAAGGGTTACCATGGTATGTGGTGGACCGAAGGACAGCATTTCGGGTGATGGAGGAAGAACGTAGAGAGGCTATGCGACGTTTTAATATGCCTAGATATTAGAGCTTTTAAATTATGTGTTTCTTTTTTTAATAAATGATTTAAGTCCCATAACTTGAGATAATAATGGGATAACGTGATGATGTAGTCCTAGAACTTGTTTCCAGTTCAAGAAAAATGATGTAAATAGCGGGAATGCTATCTATCCTATGTTTTTTTTAAAAAAACTACGAGTAATGAATAAAAGAAGTTTATTGATGTGCTATGTGTTCATATATGAACTAAGTTATTTAAATGTTTAAAGTTGAACTCAAATACTTAAGGATTGAATAAAGGATCTAATAATAATATTTTCTTAACAGAAAATGCCTCCTAGAAGAAGACCAGCACGTCAAAACCCTGAGGGTTCGACAAACAACAACAATAAGGATGGAACAAACCTTAACTCAGCTAAGTAATTAGTGAACTTGCTGACAGGAGCGATGGCGAATCAGCAGCAAGTGCAGGCCACGACGTTTAAAGAGTTTAAGGCAGTAGGACCGCCTGAATTCAAGGGATCGACAAACCCTATAGATGCTCAAACGTGGGTTATGGAAATGGAGAAGGTCTTTGACGTGGCTAAGATCGGTGAGGACTAGAAGACAGCATTTGCGACTTTCATGTTGAAGGCGGATGCTAGTTTTTGGTGGCAGGCGAATAAGACCCGAGAGGGAGAAGGAGTCATAATGTGGGAACATTTCAAGGAAATTCTCTACGAAATATACTTCCCAGTGAGTTCGCTGGAACAGATGAAGGTCCAATTCTTAGAGCTGAAGCAGGGAGGAATGATAGTGTCGGAATACGCCGCAAAGTTCAACGAGTTGGCGGGGTGTGCTACTTTCCAGGTCAGCACAGACACTAGGAAGGCAAAGAGGTTTGAGCGGAGACTGAAACCTTGGCTCTACAGCAAGGTCTCTATGTTCCAGCTGAACACATTTGCAGCTGTGTTGGAAAAAGCTATACTTGCTAAGGGAGGAAGTGAAGCGGTGAGTAAATTTAATCAAGATAAGAAGAAGATGGTTTAGACTGAAAACAAGGCTGGCGGTAGCGTAGTTATCCATCAGAAGAGGAAGTGGAATGGCAATACCTCTGCTGGGAGTCAGCAGGGAGGTCAGCAGAAAAGGAAGCTCGAAGCATGTGCTACATGCAGGAAGACTCACACTGGAGTGTGTATGAAAGGGAAACGGGTGTGCTACAACTATGGTCAGGAAGGCCACATCGCGCCGAACTGCCCAAACCCGAAGAAGGGAGCTTGCTATACATGTGGATCCAAGGATCACATGGCTCGTAATTTCCCTAAGAAGTCAGCGATAGGGTCAGCAGTGAATGGAGGAAATGGCAGCGGTAGCTCTCTGACTATTGCTGGACTGTCGCCATTGCAAGCCATTCGACCCACTTCCCGCACATTCAATATGATGGTGCAAGACATGGCGCAATCAAAGGATGCGGTGGCAAGTATTATTTTGATTAATAGTATAAATGCATATGTATTATTTGATTCGGGTGCTACTTGTTCATTCATATCTGATGATTTTGCTAAGACCCTAGACTTACCTATAGAGGAGTTAGCTTACCCCTTGAACATAGAAATTGCGAATAGGGAAGTTATTCCTGTTAGGTTAGTATACAAGAACTGTAGATTGGACATTAAGGGTCAGGAGCTGAGCGTAGATTTAATTTTGATAAAACTTGGAGAATTCGATATCATATTGGGAATGGACTAGTTGTTCAATCATGGGGCGGTAATCGACTATCAGAAGAAGTCGATAAACCTTACGACTCCGTCAAAGGTAGTGTTCTATGGTATTAAATCTCCTAGACAGGCGAGTTGTCTGACGGTGATGCAAGCCAAGAAATTTTTAACGCAAGGCTGTGTAGGATATCTAGCCTACATAATAGATACGCATAAGGAGAGCCCGAAAGTTGAAGAGTTATCGGTGGTTAAGGAGTTTGTGGACGTGTTTCTGAGCGACTTGCCAGGACTTTCGCCAGATATGGAGATAGAGTTCGTGATCGACTTAGCGCCGGGATCTGCTCCAATTTTGAAGGCTCCTTACCGAATGGCTCCAGTTGAGATGAAGGAATTGATGGTTCAACTTCAAGAATTGCTAGACAAGAAGTATATTCAACCCCACCGTTTTGTCGCGGGGAGTGCCAGTGTTATTCGTGAAGAAGAAGGATAGAACAATGCGTCTTTGCATTGACTTTAAAGAGTTGAATAAAGTTACAATCAAGAATAGGTATCCCTTACCTAGGATCGATGACTTGTTTGATCAATTGAAGGGTGCTAAATACTTCTCGAAAATGATTTGAGAAGCAGGTATCATCAATAGAAAGTGAGGAAGGAAGATATACCGAAAACGGCTTTTAGAACTCGGTATGGTCATTACGAGTTCTTGGTGATGTCATTTGGTTTAACGAATGCCCCGGCTGCATTTATGGACCTAATGAACAAGGTGTTTAAGCCATTTCTAGATAAGTTCGTAGTGGTGTTCGTAGTGGTGTTCATAGATGACATCATGGTTTATTCCAAGACCGAGGAGGAACAAGCTGTACACTTAAGGCTTACCTTAGAATCGTTGAGAAGAGAGAAGCTCTATGCAAAATTCTCGAAGTGCAAATTCTGGTTGGAACGTGTGCAATTTCTTGGCCACGTAATCGACAAGGATGGTATTTCTGTAGATCCGTCGAAGGTTGAAGCGGTAATGAATTGGGATCAGTCGAAAACGCCGTCTGAAGTGAGGAGTTCTTGGGATTGGCAGGTTATTACCGTAGATTTATCCATTATTTTTCCAAGATCGCAACTCCGATGACGAATTTGACTCGTAAAATAGTTAAGTTTGTTTGGATGGAGAAGTGTGAGGAAAGTTTCCAAGAACTGAAGAAGAGGTTGAGTACTGCGCCTGTGTTGTCTTTATCGGATAGTACGGGGAATTTCGTGGTATATAGTGATGCCTCACATAAGGGTTTAGGCTGCGTGTTGATGCAGAACGGCAAGGTCATTGCTTATGCATCACGTCAGCTGAAGGATTACGAGAAAGGGTATCCGACCTATGACTTAGAATTGGCAGCAGTAGTGTTTTCTCTAAAGATTTGGAGACACTACTTATATGGAGAAAAGTGTGAGATATACACAGATCACAAGAGTTTAAAGTATATCTGTACTCAGAAGGATTTGAACATGCGCCAAAGAAGATGGTTGGAACTGATCAAAGACTACGACTGTGAAATACTAAACAGATGGCTAGATTAGAGCTGGAAGTGAAGTTTTCGAAGGAATTGGATGAGAAGTTATTTCAAGTAACTACTGGTTCTACTCTTGTAGACAAAGTGAAAGAATCACAACTTCATGATGAAGAATGCGAGAATATTTGAAAGAGAATAGCTGATGGCGAAGACTTTAAATTCAGAATCGACAGTGAGGGACTGCTACGATTTGAAGGTAGAATCTGGGTACCGCCTGTACCAGAAGTTAAGGAGGAGATCATGAGTGAAGCTCACAATTCAAGATATTCAATTGACCCTGGGAGTACAAAGATGTACCAGGATCTCAGGCACCATTTCTGGTGGCCGAATATGAAGAGGGACGTTGCTGAGTGCGTTGTAAAATGTCTAACTTGTCAGAAAGTCAAGGCAGAACACCAGATACCTAGCGAATTGCTGCAACCGTTAGAAATTCCAGAATAGAAGTGGGAGCATATCACGATGGATTTCGTGGTTCGTCTTCCGGCGACTCAGAAAGAATTTGATGCAATTTGGGTGATTGTGGATCGACTGACGAAGTCAGCCCACTTTCTACCAATCAGGATTAAGTACAACTTAGAGCAATTGGTGAAGCTGTACGTTAAAGAAATTATTTCTCGACACGGTGTTCCAGTGTCGATTGTGTCCGACAGAGATCCGCGATTTACGTCAAATTTTTGAAAGCGATTGCAAGAGTGTCTGGGAACGCAATTGCGAATGAGTACAGCATACCATCCTCAGACTGATGGCCAGAGCGAGAGAACAATTCAAACGCTTGAGGATATGCTGAGATCTTGCGTGATGGATTTCAAAGGAAGCTGGGATGATCATCTACCATTGGTGGAGTTCGCCTACAACAATAGTTACCACGCAAGTATTGGCATGCCGCCTTACGAAGCCTTATACGGCAGGAAATGCAGAACTCCTTTGTGTTGGGATGAAGTTGGTGAACGTCAGCTGTTGGGACCTGAAATTGTGAAGCTGATTAGAACAAGATTAGTTGTTGCTCAAGGCAGATAAAAGAAATATGCCAATCAACAACGATAGAACCGAGAATTCTTACCAGGGAGCTTTATTTTCCTGAAAGTATCTCCCTAGAAGAGGAAGATTCGATTTGGCAAGAAGGGGAAGCTGAGTCCCCGATTTATTGGACCTTTCGAAGTACTACGAAAATTTAGCGAGGTAGCTTATGAAGTGGCATTACCTTCGGAGCTTGACAATATACATAATGTATTTTATATTTCGGTGTTACGACCTTACAAGCACGACTATAAACATGTAATAGAATATGAGCCTTTACAATTTGATAAAGACTTAACTTATGAAGAGGTTCCTGTTCAAATAGTTGATAGGAAGAAACAAGTACTTAGGAATAAAGTGATACCTTCTGTTAAGGTAATTTGGAGGAACTACAGTGCTGAAGAAGCCACGTGGGAACTCTAAGATGTAATGAGGAAATTGTATTCTCAACTATTTGCTTAATTGATTTGTGTAACCCCTTATATATCGATTCTGGGGACAGAATCCTTTTAAGGGGGGAAGAATGTAACAATTTGGATTTTTTATGAGGAGTTTTAATGAGAATTTATTTTTGATGTGATTCTGGGGACAGAATCCTTTGAAGAAGCGAAGATTGTAACGATTGAGAATTTTATATATTAATTGTGAATATTTATTTAATAAAATAAATATTTTGTTAAATTTATTTATGGAGATAAATAAATAAATTGTGTGATTACTGTGGAAAATTTAATTAAGTGTCATATATTTAATTAAATTGATATGTTAGCAATGGTGTAGCATAATTCTAATTTAGTTGAGAATAATTCAATTAGATTTAATATTATGTGCTAAGTGTTAAGAATAATTATTACATGAATTATGTTTCATAAAGGAATTATAATTGTGTAACAATTTGATATTATATGTTTTATCAATTAATGAATGTTAGCTTTTATTTAATTGAATTAGAATGTGATAATTTCATTAAATAAGTGTAATATTTAATCTATGGATTTAAAGAGTTATTAAAAGACTAGAAAAGGATTTTAAAGTGTTTTACCAAACAAGGCCCTTGTACTTGTTTAATCTTATTTCTTCCAAACAAGGCCTTAAGCTCAAGAAGTTAGTTTTTAAAAATAATGTGATTTTGCCAAACATGGCCTTGGGCTTTTCAAATTTTGTAACCTATGTAATAAGTGGTAGTTAGTATAGCAATTAGTATAATACTTATTAGCTATATTAATAATATAAGCTACATATATATTATATATGTATATGTATATACAATATATGTTAAGTTAGAAGTACGTTAGTTTTTCTAAAGCCTAAGTCTAAACAAAGAAATAAGACGAGAGTTAGAGAGAATTATCAGAGAAGAAGAGGAAGAAGAAGAAGGGAAAGCTTTGAGAAGACAAAGCAAGCCCCATCATCATCATCTCCATCTCTATCTCTTAATCCAAAACTAGTAAGTTTATAACCCTAACCCTGGCACTCAATTCTTATGTGTTGTATTTCTTCTTTATCAAATTAGATTTTCATAATCATGAAGTTATATGTATATATGGTATACATACGTTCTTCATATGTAATTGTATGCCATGAAAGGATTTTCATATTTCAATTGTTGTAAAAAATAAGTTTTTCAAAGCATGTTCTTTTATGTTTTCATGATTTTAGAATTCTATGTGGAAGTCTCTTTGTGAAAGTTCTTGAGTTTAATATATGTATGAGATGTGTACATATATATATATATATATATATATATATATATCTTTACATATCATTTTTATAGTTATTTAAGAGTTTCAATTCACAAGTATATGATGAACACTATGAAATCATGTTTATAGTACTCTTTTGTGAAGTGATGTTGAAAATTGTTTTTAAATCCTTGATGTGAGTATGAGATATGTGTAATATGTGATATAACATGATTATATGTGAGTTATATGGTTGTGTTAGCAATTCCTACCATGAATTTTTGATAACCAATAGGAATTGTGTTCATAGTGATTTTCTTTGAATCAATTTCTAAAAAATGGACTTTAAAACTATCAAATTGATGTTTGATTATGAGTTATTGTTAAAATTCATCATGTGCTATGTTAGTATATTAAGAATAAAAGTTATTACAATTGAAATTACTTGAATTGATTGAAAAATGAGTTCGTAGTAGGAATTTTCGTCAAGAACGCTTAAAATTATGTTTTTCTTCAAAAATCATGAATTCTTGATTTTGATTATGTGTTATATGGATTTTAAATGTTATAAGCATGTTAATAAGTTTAAAATATTGTTTGTATCAAGTTTCATGCTTATCATATTGGGAAAAAATTGAATATGATGTGAAGGAATGAGCCAAATTGACATATTTCTCCACCAGTTCGCGAGCTAGGACCCTCACCAGGGGGGTGACCCGCCCCAGCAGGGCTGGTAGGCCTTGGGGACCCTCCCCAGCGAGTTAGTAGGCTGTTTGGAAAATTTTGGTTTTAGGTTTTTGAGTTTTCATGCCCCGTTTATTTAGCTAACTCATTTCTATGACTTGGAAAGTAAAATATATAATAAGTTAACATGTTTTTGATGTGTTTAAGTTTGATTGAAGTGTTGTGTCAGTATGTTAGATGTGTGTGTGTGTGTGTTACTTTCCTAATGTACACAACATGGTTCATTGAGTTATAAGTTGATGAATGTATGCCGTGAGTATAGACTCACGTACTTGACTAGTTACCAACCAATGTGGTAAATTACATTGTGAATTAGACTTGGATATGAAGTTTCGATGATTTAAATGTTGTAGTTGGATACTAATAGATGGTTTGAATGTAATATAAATGTGTAGGGTCTTTGTGAAGTGATTGTAATTGTGTTTCAAGTGTAACTTGCGCTTAAGACAAGTCTTCTAAACCCTAAACTCGTTAACGTTAAGCAAGTTTTCTATCTCTAAACTTATTATTGTGCAAGTTTTCTAGTTAAACAATTTTTTATTTCGAACTTGTTATTACTTTATACAAGCGTTGTTGTACTCTAATATTCCTAATGCTCAAATATTAAAGTATTATTGAGGTATTATGATCTTGACTTAGTTGTTCAAGCAAGATTCACTTATTATTTCAATTGTTTTGAGTTACTACTAAAGCATGCCTATCTATTATGAATTTCATTGTCATATCTTATAGTTGGTTCATGATTCTTATGTCATGGAACTGTTAAAGTACTACAAGTCGATTCAACTACTCCTAGTTCATGATAGTTGAAACTCCAAAGTTCCCTTATCTATCCAAACCAAACTTTCTTTGGTGCGGACTTGTATTCAAATATTGAGAATGAACAACCCTAATTACTAGGGGACATTTATGTGAAAGCGTTAAGATGGTTGTGCACAATTCATGGTTCAAAGGGTTGATCCCCCTGAGTACAAGTTAAAGGTCCATAGTCTTTTTGACTGTTAAATATTTAAAAAGAAATATTTATAACCTAGGACAATAGTTCAAGGTTTTATAACCCTCAGATGATTCTATATTCGAATTCTAGATATTGATGAAAGAATTATAATTCAATTCTTTATTTAGATGAAAGTAAAGTTATTCAAACTCTTTTGAAACTATTCACTTCTGTCATATCACTGTTGTATTTTCAAGTGAGCTTTTGTTTGCCCACTCATGCATGTTTTACCACCACTTGCAGTTGAGACCAAGAATGTTGGCATACCATCAACAAGTAAAGGAAAAGGAAAGATGAACAAATGAAGGCTTGTTGTTTCAAGTTTTTTTTATTGTAATAAGACTTAGTCGATTATGTTATGTTTTATTTCTGCATTTATTGTTTGATGTTAAGGTTTAGTTAATCCTGAGATTTTATTGGCAAGTTGTAACACTTTTTAAAAACTAGATTTTATTTAAGGTTTATGAAGGTTGTAACTTACTTTGCAATTCTTTATTATTGGGTAGATGTATCTTTTATTAGAAAGTGAATACCAAATCATGTGGAAACGAAGTACCTGGATTTGGGGGTGTCACACTTGACGTGGCTGAGGAACATCAGAAGCTCACCTCCGTCTAACGCTTGAAACTACCCTACTAGCACTGCCGGGTCTATCCCAATCCATCACCTAAACAAAGTCTCCAAATCACCTCATAAAGGGTGTGGAAAGCCTAAAACCTGTGGCTTATTAGCTTAAATCAGTATTTTATGCATTTCTAAGTATCAAAACATGTATAGGTCAGTCAAAAATACCCAGTAATGTCAAAACTACATGTTTTTAAAATGATAAGTCCTAAAACAGGTATGGGTCAGTCAAAAATCCCCAGTAGAGTAAAAACTACATATTTTTAAATGTCTAAACTTTTAAAAAAAATCGCCAGAGTCTCCTTTGTAAAATTAACTGTAGGTATGTCTAGGTGGCCATTCAGTAGCACACCTTCCCAAAAATAGGAATAGTTTATATTTATGAAATAAAATCAAAAATAAATCTCACATGATAGCCAAATTACCACAGACATTTTTAGTTGAAAATCCAGGCTCACTAGGCCTCAAAAAGGAGGAGTAAACTGATCAAAATAAGCAAAATATGACTGTCTTAGAATCTGAATTTTCTTACTTCAAAACGTGCATTATAGTAAAATACGCATACATATGACGTCATAAAATTTTTAGCAGGTCATATAAGCATACATTTTTCATACATTGCGTTTAAAAGCCCTCTACGTGGTTTACATGCTTTTAACGGTCAAAACTTGCGAAAAAGGACGTAAACATAACTTGCGTTGCACTGAATGAGTAGAAGCTAACATAATCAGAAAAAGGCTGGCCGAACTTCGTAGATCTGCAAAAACAAGATCGGATTCCATTTAAAACTCGAAATGAAACTGATTCAAATGAACTCTCGCTGCCCAATATAAAGCCACAGGTGGAAGCGCCCACGGCAGTCGCACCTCTACTTGCTGCTCCCCAGGGTGGGTCCCACTTCCCCGGGCTCGGTTCGATTCGAGTTGAAACGGAGTTTATATGAGCTGCCAAGTCAAATCTGAAAAAAAATTGCTACGCGATTGAGCGGTTTGTCCTGAAATCCTGCATTTAAGCAGCGTAATCCTGACAGAAAGGGGAACATTCTGAAAATTCTTGGTATTCATCCCAAAGCAATGTCAAGGGATCAATGATGAAGAATACTAAAAAAACTAACGAAAAACTATGCAAAACTGTCAAAAACTGCCACTTCCAAAGCGTCGGGTACAAACCGAGACAATTCAGCTATTGGCACAACCCCAGCGAAGCGTCGGGTAGAGACCGAGATAGTTCAGCCATTGGTACAACCCCAGGAAAGCATCGGGTACAGACCGATGACATTTTGCAGTTGGCACAACCCTACCGAAGCGTCGGGTACTAACCGATGACATTTCAGCCGTTGGCACAACCCCATAGAAGCGTCGGGTACAGACTGAGACAGTTCAGTCGATGGCACAACCCCAACGAAGCATCGGAAGGGAACCGGTGATGAAAGTAATATAATAATCCATCCCCGATGATGGAATCTGTTATACACATCCTCATAAAGAGCACCAAGAAAGATTGGTAATTTAAACCCCTATTGCCAACTACTGGTGTAGATGATCATCAAAATAGGTATAGGGAGCACTCATTGGAATAACTCAGCAACAACAATGTCATCCCCATCAGAGTCACCTAGGCTATCAAGGATGACGTCATCCCCAGCAGAAAGTGATTAAAACAGTTCCCAGTAGCCTATTAGTGACCTCCCCAGCAAAATGAGATGAGAACAGTCTGCAATGGCAGCCTAAATCTGATAAATCTGTCTATGGATTTCCTACCAGCAGCCGACTGATAATGCTGCAACAAGGGTTATCACGGGAGTCGTTATCCATAGCAAAAACTAACGTAATCAATCAGTGATAACTCTTCCCCCTCGAACGTATCTAATATTCATGACATACCCTATCATGTAGTGCCTCCCATTTGCATTTGAATTTCCAGTGTCTACTAATCTTTATCCTGTTCATTTCATTACATTGCATAAACATGATAAAGAGGGAATCTGTAGACACTCAAAATTTCCTATCCCTGTTACTAACACTGTAAGAGGGCAAGATTATCTTTTCAACTCAACCCTGGTCTCAATATCGGGCCATCAACTCAACCCCGATCTTAATACTGGGCCATCAACTTAACCCTGGTCTCAATATCGGGCCATCAACTCAACCTCGGTCTCAATACCGGGCCATCAACTCAACCCTGGTCTCCATACTGGGTCATGATCTCAACCCCGATCTCAATACTGGGTCATCAAATCAACCCCGATCTCAATACCAGGCCATCAACTCAACCCCAGTCTCAATACTGGGACATCAACTCAACCCCGGTCTCAATTTAGGGCCATCAAATCAACCCCAGTCTAAAATATCGGGTCATTAACTCAACCCTGGTCTCAATACCGGGCCATCAAATCAACCCCGGTCTCAATATCGGACCATTAACTCAACCCCGGTCTTAATACCGGGCCATCAACTCAACCCCGGTCTCAATACCGGGCCATCAAATCAACCCCGATCTCAATACCGGGTCATCAAATCAACCCCGGTCTCAACTTGGGAAGTACAGGTCAGCCCCGGTCTCAACCCGAGAAACACAGGTCAGCACCTGTCCCAACACGAGAAGTACAGGTCAGCCCCCGGTCTCAACCTAGGAAGTACAGGTTAGCCCTAGTCTCAACCCAAAAAGTACAGGTCAGCCCCCATCTCAACCCGGGAGGTACAGGTCAGCCCGAGTCTCAACATGGGAAGTACAGGTTAGCCCCGGTCTCAACCCATGAAATATAGGTCAGCCCCGATCTCAACCCTAGAAGGTACAAGTCAGCCCCGATCTCAACTCGGGAAGTACAGGTCAGCCCCGGTCTTAACCCGGGAAGTACAGGTCAGCCCCGGTCTCAACTTGGGAAGTATAGGTCAGCCTCGGTCTCAACCCGGGAGGTACAGGTCAGCCTCGGTCTCAACTTGGGAAGTACAAGTCAACCCCGGTCTCAACCCAGGAAGTATAGGTCAGCCCTGGTCTCAACCCGAGAAGTTTAGGTCAGCCCCGGTCTAAACTTGGGAAGTACAGGTCAGCCCTGGTCTCAACCTAAGAGGTACAGGTCAGCCCTGATCCCAACCCGGGAAGAACGGGTCAGCCCCGGTCTCAACCCGGGAAATACAGGTCAGCCCAGGTCTCAACTTGGGAGGTACAGGTCAGCCCCAGTCTTAACTTGGGAAGTACAAGTCAGTCCTGGTCTCAATCTGGGAGGTACTTATCAGCCCCGATCTCAACCCGGGAGGTACAAATCAACCCCGGTCTCAACCCGAGAAGTACATGTCAGCCCCGTTCTTAACCCAGGAAGTAACGGTCATCCCCAGTCTCAACCCGGGAGGTCAGGTCAAATCCAGAACCAATCCTGAAGCATTACAACCTCTCTAGAGGAAAACCTGGAGCGACCAAGTCAACCTCAGAGACAACACTGAGGACAAACAGACTCAAATGGGATCCAAATCTTAGAAACAGCCCCAGGAAGTCAAACGAAGGCCATATCGACATTGATGGCAACCCTGGGAGTGGCAAATCAGTCATTTTTCCAACTCCAAGCTGTTTTGATCAAGCTCAAGCCGAATTAATGCCAACAAGGTCAGAACGAACCATAACGATGATCCCGAGTGCAAATAGTACAAGATAGCTCAACAGATAAACTCTGGGGAATCGAAGACCTAGTTATGAACCTATCTTCTTGGACCCGAACAATGTTTTATCACATGTCATTGTGACACTCACGGCAAGTGCTTTCCAAAAAGGTATAGCACGCCTTAAACGGACGCTCCGATTAAAAGTTAGAAATTTTCGAATTAGACCTCGCCTTGCTTGGAGTGCACGTACTTCGAGACCACAGAACCCGCCACATTGGCCCTACCATATGGAGCTGCACCTCTACTAACTATAGTAGCAGGTAGAGTGGAGGCTCCCTGGCCTATATATAGAGGTGCACCCCCCTCTCATTTCAAGAATTAAGAAACTCTTTGAATCCTTGCCTGTTTAGGTTTTCTGACTATTTTCTTATCTTCCAAATTAAAAAAATTTCACTCTAACACGTAGATATACCCAAATACTACCACATATCAGAAAATAACTAGTAGATCCGGACGTGTAAATCCTACGATTTGGCAAAAAGCTCGTGTAGCAGTCTATTGTGAGTATTTTTACGATCAGCAAGTCAATACTTCTTCTTCGCACTTTCATACACTTGCATATCAAGTTTTGTTTTTTAAATATGCTCGAAACTCCGTTCCGTTGCCGTTTTTGTTAACTTTTGGTACATTTTTGTATATGAACTCATTTTCTGGCATTTCTACAACTCGGATTGACGATCCGTCGCTTCCGGCAGCTTTTATGTACTTGCATCTTTGTTACTAGCAACTTCGCCGGACTAGGTTATCTTCCTAGTCCGAGTTTGGATTTTTTTTGTATATATTTAACTATATATATACTAACTTTTCAATTCTGTCATGCCCGAATGTCAAATCCGCGGTAGTTTACTACTTTTATATATAAATATGCATATATAAGCAGCCTTCACCACACTGGGTTATCTTCCCAGTCTTGGTTGACTACTTTTATATATCTATATATATATATTTATATTTCAGTTCGGCCTGGATCATTCTGTGGCCTTGTTACTACTTTTATATATAAATATACATATATAAGCAGTCTTCACCACACTAGGTTATCTTTCCAGTTTTAGTTGACTACTTTTATGTCTATATATATATATATATATATATATATATCAGTTTGACCTGAATCATTCTGTGGCCTTTTTACTGCTTTTATATATAAATATGCATATATAAGCAACCTTCAGCATACTAGATTATCATCCCAGTCTTGGTTGACTACTTTTCTGTACATATACATACCAGTTCGGCCTGGATTATTCTGTGGCCTTTTTGCTATTTTTGGCGTCATTCACCATTACTTATCTTCCCAGTTCTGGTTGACTACGTTTCTGTATATATATATATTTCAGTTCGGGAACAAGCGTGAAAACCCATCTCCGATTTTATTGTTTTTCTATATATATTTCAATTATGTCCAGCCCGGATCATTCCGTGACTTTTATACAGCTTATATATATATATATTTCATTTCTAGTCCGGGCACCAGTGTGAAAACCCATCGCCCGTTATAGCTGTATACATATTGCTTTACTCGCCTTTTATTAAATTGTTACTTTAAATATTTATTTTATATGAATCAGAACTGACATATCTGCGGGCGAACTAGATTTATTTAAATCTCGTCAACTCTTGCTTTCAAACGGTTCAAAATAGGTATAGACGGAACCAGGAAGCCGAAGGGCTGAGATTTATTTAAATCTAGCATTTTTCTAGTTTTAGTATAAAAGCTACCTCGCAGCCCTTAGATCGCTATCTAGTGGGAACGAGACGCTTCGGCCATGTGCGTGCCAAGATTTACTGATGAATCCTTGGTTCTGGCGATATTTGGATATATTTTTGTACAAATTTGAGCTGTGCAGATTTATTGGCCTCCCTATGTAAGCCTAAGAATTGTGGGATTCATGATTAAACAGATCAGAATCTGATTCCCACGATAGACAAACCCCACTTTATAAATGTACCCTGCCAGTTTTTTTGTAAAATGCACATACCAAAAACCTTAAAACGGTTATCCGAATTTAAGGTCTCAAAATAATGATAACAATGGTTTGTCATGTCAGAGTTCCTCCGATGGCTGTCATACCCATGAGGAGACCGACACTTGTATATATGTTGTGGTCGAGGATGCTTCGCAACCTGACAATCACCATTCAAATTGAGCCTTAAGGCTGAAAAGAAAAAACTGAAGTATCAATATGCCTCAATTCCTATGTTAGCATAAGGGTTTGAAAACCTTCTTTCAAAACATCATTCAGGAATCTTTTCAAAAAGAGAAGCTTTTGCAAATCAAATCAAACACTTTTGCAAATCAAATCACTGAATTTTTGCAAATCAAATCAAACCCTTCGTATATAGGTTCAATGATGCATAGACATGTTTTCCATCAAATATAGGCCCAATTTTCAAACAGCATTCACACACATTTTAGATTTTTTAATGAAAATATTGAAAATATGCGGTACCATGTTTAAACGGGAGTTGTGGGGTGCCTAACACCTTCCCCACCCTTAACCAAGCCCCCGAACTCAAACCTTCGATTTCAAAGATCAAGTTTTGACAGTGTCCATCAATTGGGCCTCTT
The DNA here is from genome assembly GCA_020205555.1 of Panax stipuleanatus. Taxonomy (NCBI): domain Eukaryota; kingdom Viridiplantae; phylum Streptophyta; class Magnoliopsida; order Apiales; family Araliaceae; genus Panax; species Panax stipuleanatus. The sequence goes on from CM035125.1 coordinate 36,390,585, forward strand.
TTCAAACAAAACTCGATTGAGCTGGTACAACTATTTCAAATCTATCAACTGGCGACTCTGTAGAACATTCAAATCGTCGACATGATATATTTTGGCCTTTTCCTAAAAAACCCTTCAAAACCTTTTTCACAAATAAAAAGAGTAAGGGTAGAGATGACTTAGGAAGAGAGAAAGATTCGGGTTGTGACTCGACCCGCGGATTTTTTCCAAACGTCGACAAAGAGTATTAGCGTCTCACGGGTTTGACATTAGATCTGCCCTGTGCCAGGACAACCATTAGTGACATGAGATGTCCACTCATGGCCATGACTGGTCTGAGACGCAGAGTCGTCACTGAGGAAATTACTGCGGGGCACGTGGTGTCCATGTATTTTTTGATCGATAGCTTTGGCCTGCTAGACAGCTATGAGCGATATTCAAGAGACTTCATCATCCCTGTAGATGAGTGGTAGTTTGCTCGTGTGGACGTTCTGTTGATGTGCGTCACAGCTTATTTATAAATGCCACTATATATGGACTACTTGAACACTGCCTTGATGGTAGTGTTCGTGCTCTCAGACAGGGTTGTACTATCCTGCCGATGATATTACCGAGACATTAAGGTCGGCTACATTCTGTAGTACCCATCCAGAGGAATTTTTCAAGGGTAGCGCCGTTCTGCTGTACGTATGGTTCATGACACATTTGAGTCCTATCGGCACCTTCAGGCATTATGGGTATTGCTTTACCCATAAGATAGCCATGTCCTACTCTTTTCGGCCGAGAGAGTGTACAGACGCGACATCTTGATTGGCCTTTTTATCGACGATCAAGCATCCCTTTTCGATCATACCCTGCTCAGGGCTTAGTTCCCCTTACAGCTTCATCACTCATATAGTTGGCATGGATTACCTGCCCCTAAAAAGTTTAAGAGGGGTGACCACATAGCATTCACTAGGCAGTCATGGGCCAGTTTGATCATATTCAAAGTATGCACCACTTTGAGGGGGCTTTGGAGCAACGAACATCAGCTTCATCGTTGTCGCCAGCTGACCTCACCAGGACTTATGAGTGTTGGACTCATAAGGGGATGACTGATTTCTCTACTAGCCATCTGGATTGTTCTCTAGAGTATTCGGCATGGTTGGAGGCCGATATTTCATTGGTTGCAGTTACTCACTCAGAGCCGAGCATTGATTCAGATGATGAGGAGCCTATGGAGGATCTTGATTCTCCTATGGAGGATGATTTGTTTACTTATTTGACGGCATCTTTAGTTAGTGAACCCCGGAGCATTCCGACTGGGACAGATCCAGCTCTTATTGATTCACTAGCTCAAATGACCTTTGAGAGGATCAGGCTAGAGCGCTGATGTTGACAGCCCTTTCTAGCAGGGATGCAGCTTTTGCTGATAGAGACGAGGCTCGAGCTAATAGGGATGCAGCATTTGTTGAGAGAGATGAGGCTCGATCTACCCGAGATGCAGCTTTTGTTGAGATTGAGGAGTCTTTAGTCGCCTGGGACGCTGCTTATATCGAGAGGGATGAGGCCCAAGCCACCCGAGATGTTTATATTGCGGACAGCACTGCACTCAGATCATATACACACAGCCTCATTGTAGATATGAGTGCCTTTCGTAGATGGTCACAGAAGTGCTATGCAGATGGTTGTGGATATTCTAGTACGCATGGAGACCGTGGGATATGAACTTACAGCCGCTACTCCATCTTCTGAGAGGGACGCCATGTTGGCACTGCTATCTCGATTGTCCATTGGTTCATAGACTAGCTTATATTTTCTTGCACATACTAGATCAGCAATTTTTGTCATATACAGGACACAGTGTATATATCAAATAGTATTATATAGAAGGGAAATATATTTTGATTCACTTCCATATTAGATATGTATTGTCTTTGCTGAGTGATTATCACTTCTTTCATGACTTGTTTTCTTGATGTATTATGAGCTTTTCCTTGATGGATTGACATTGAGATGTCGAAGAGTATCTTAGCAGGGCCTGTGGACCAAGGAGGATTAATAGTATTTGGATTTTATTGAATTTCGGTGTCTTGGGACTTGTTTTTATTGGTTTTTTATTTTTCTTGAAGGTCAGACCGCACCATGAATGGCTGCCTATGTACTCCCAAGTTGAGGGAGATCAGGTCACTCCTAGTTCAAGCTTCACCTGAAAGGTTTGAGAAGTGTTTCTTTTGGATTTGAGTTTGGTTTGAAGGGTTTTTAAAAATTTTGTTTGGTTTGATCGCACCGTAAATGGCTGCCTACATACTCACGGGTTGAGGGAGATCAGGTCATTCGTAGTTCGAGCTTGGACAAGACCTGATTGGTTTATTTTTTGATTGCTTTTGATTTTTTAATTTTTTGATTTTTTGATTTTTTGTTTCTTCAATATCTACATGCATGGAAAATAAAAGGCATAATGCTAAGAAAGTGATAACGTCCCAACAGCTCCTAGAACTCGTAACTTTCCTCTGTATCTAAGTCTTCCTGGCTAGATGAGGCCTGATAGTCTAGCTGTCAGTGGTTATATTGCCTTCGAGGCTCGTGATAGAGGATACCTCCTAGTTCTGAATATCTTCAATCATGGCCGTAACTTGATCGACTTCTAATTCAGCATATCCCTTAAGGAGGATCAAATTGGACTCGTCGCAAAAAGGGATGAACTCTTGATTCCTTGATGGGTCGGCTTCCTCGAGAACTTCACCACCTTTTTCTTCATCTGTTCCTTCACTTTTCTTATAGGCTTGAGAGGATTTGACCATGAAATCACTCTCGAACTGTTGTTGTATTTCTCGCAAGGAACTTTCCTTTTGGCTTCTTTCCACTCTAGGAATGATCAATATTTCCTCCTCATCATCCAGGAAGGTAAAATCAATAATGTGGTTGCTGGCTTTGGGCAACAGGATATTTTATGGTGGCTGATGAATTTCTTTAGAGGACTCTCTTATCTCCTCTATTACTCCCTGCATTAAGATTAGTCCACCTTGTGTTCTTGCATGACTGGTGCTCACAACCGTCACCTCCTTTGAACTGCCTGTTTCTAGTGGACATCTTAAGCTCTTTATTTCCCTTTCAATTTTTCTAGTCACGGGGACTTCGATCTTCAGTTCTTCATTTTCAATGAGATCCTGGATTTTGTGTTTTAGAGACCAGCATTACTCAGTTACATGTCCAGGTGAGTTAGAATGGTAGAGACATATCTTGGTGGAATCATAACTTTTATCTCGGGTTTTGCATGAGGCAACAACTCAGTAATCTTTCTCTGCGCAACCAATAGTGCTAACATATTTTCCATTGAGTCCCCCAAAGGCGTGAATACCCTTCTCCGCCTACTCTCCCCGACTCTCGGTGCAGTATAATTTCGAGGGTTGTCCAGTGTTTGGAATGTTGCATGATATTTCTTATTTGGGATTTGGCATTCCTACGGACTATTTTTCCTTTGGCAAGATCTTCTAGTAATTTTATCATTCCACCTTTCTCGTCTATTCATCATGCTTTGATTTTCTTCATTTAGCTGGCTGATATTGGAGGGAGATAGGTTTACATTCTGAATAACCTTCTTTTTCTATTGGCTTTGTGATAGTTGAGTGAAAAGTTGCCTTGTATCCTGATGTTGGCGCACTATTATATTAGCCAATAAAATTACTTGATGATGGATCGTATTCAATTTTTGCATCACTGTCATACCCTCCTCTAAATTTTCTAACTTGATGACATTTGTTATGTTCCTTTGGGGGAATTCTTCCATCCTTCGTATGTATTTACGATTTGGACACATTTTGAAGCTTCCTGACCCGATCATGTTCACTTCCTCTAGTATCATGCTGTAATAGAAGGTTGGTTTTCACATTTAAATGGTTAGGTTGTTGGGCCCCAACTTCATTGCTTTCGATCAGATTTTGAATTTTATGTTTTAAGGACCAACAATCTTGTGTATCGTGTCTTGGAGACCCTGAATGGTAATTACATCTCTAACTTGGATTGTATCTTTTGCTTCTTGGATCCAGAGGTGGAGCCAGTTCGGTAATTTTCTTGCGATCCATTAACTTCACCAATACATTTTCAAGGGAATCGCCAAGTGTAGTGAACACCCGATTTTCTGTTCTATCAAATTTTCTCTTTCTGTCCTGGTATTGGTTGAATGCAGCTTGTTGTTGTAATAAAAGATTGCCTTCCCTCTTCCAAATGGGGGGACTATGGTTGGGTCTCCTAGATTGCCCATGTACAATGAGGGATACATCTTCATCGCCTTTCTTGGGTACCCTCATGGGAGCGTTCGCATAGTTTTCAGACTGTATATGATCGGCGGCTGCTTCCAAGGCAGTGGATCTTTAATCTTGCCTGCTTTCAGGTCCATCTCTACCATTTCACCGTGTTTGATCATCTCTGAGAATGGCTTTCCTATTCCAGCTAGGATTCTCTCATAGTACGGTGCCTCTTGGATGTCTATAAAAGTCATCACTATTTCAATTTCGGTCATAGGCGGGCTGACCTGTGCTGCTAGACATCTCCATCTTTGGGCATACTCACGAAAAAACTCGCTGCTTTGCTTTTTGACCTTGGTCACTTGATATCAATCTGGTGCCATCTGAGACTGGAAGCTGTATTGATTTAGGAAGGCCTGAGCTAGCCCTTCCCAACTATTTTGCATTGTCGAGTCGGGCATACCATGTCATAGCCTCTCTACTGAGACTTTTTAGGAAAAGCTGAATTCTGAGGCTTTCATCCTCAGCATAAGACCCTAGCTCGCCTATGTATACTTTCAAGTGCGTATAAGGATTGTCTTCCCCATAGTACTTTTCAAACTCTGGGACTTCGAATTTGTCAGGATATCTAGCCCCTGGGAATATGCAGAGATCTGAATATGTGACACTTCCAAGGTTTCCAGTCCCTTTGATTGTCCAGATGGTTTCTTCCATTTGTTGGACATTCATTCGGATATCGCCAGTTTCCTGATTTAATCTGAGATTTGTGATTTCAGGGGTTTTGTTGGTTTTTTCACTGAATCGAGGTTCAGGATCTGAATTTCCCCCTTTTTGTCAGCACTTTGATTACCACCCTGTGAGGAGGACTCTGTTTGAATGGGCATTGCCTGGCCCTAAGTCCTTTTACTTTGTTATTTTAAGAGGATAGCCAACTCTGTTATTTGATTCTTAAATCCCTCAAACTCCTTTCGAGATACGGAACCTGATTCATGTTGGGCACTTTCCGCCATGTCGGTGGATAGGATTTGTGCTTTCTTAGATTTTGATCTGGTAATGAGACTAATCTTTCCTACGAGAAGAGTAGGTAGTTTAATCTTAATAAGCATTAACAGTAGACATGCTATACAATGTATCGGATTTAGGGCTTTTTATTTTCTTGCAAAACAAGCTGTTAGTTGTTTTGCTGACAGGCTAGCATGACAGGACTGAATATCTATGAAAAAATAAAATTGACGGGAAATAGAATGTACATTTATATTTTCTTTTTCTTTTCTTTACATTTACATTGAATTGAACTTTAAATGGAATTGAAATGGAAAGGTATGAAGAGACTCCCCTTCACATTTGGTTTATTAGAGGCTAACCTATCTTAGGCTACTCTTGTGGCTTTTCGGCATGAAGGTCCCAGATCATCGTAATTTACTAGAGGGGAAATTAATCCGTTCTTTCAATTGGAGTGGATCTGAGTGGTGCCTTTCCTAAGCCTCGCAAGATTAATCTCCTTTGAGTCCAGTAATCAAACACCGACGGGTTTGCCTCCTGGTGGAGGAATCACATAGCATACATTCACATACATCGTGTATCACCGTATGAAATGATGACATTTGTGCGAAGCACTAATCATAAAGAAACAAAGCATTCATTTACATCCATTCAAGGTAAAACGCATCATCCACACATACGCAGATAGAAAAGGGAAATTTTTGAAAAGCTTTGAGCGCAACCTAAGCCCTCTACTGTACCCAGCAGAGTCGCCACTTGTCGACGTCGAAAAAAATCTTGTCGATTCTGACAGATCTTCCTATTCCTAAATTTTTTTATTTTCTACCCTTGTTTATCTTATCTATTTTATGAAGGGTGAAATTTTTAGGAAAAGGCTAACATGTATCATGTCGGCGATTTGAAAGGTTTACAGAGTCGCCAGTTGTTATATTTTGAAATGGTTGTACCAACTCAACCGAGTTTTGCTTGATTTTGCAAGTAGGCCTAATTACTGGACGCTGTCAAAACTTGACCTTGCAACCGAGATTCGTAAAGTTCGGGGGCTTGGTTAAATGGGGGGAAGGTGTTAGGCACCCCCAACTCCCGTGAAACACGGTACCACATCTTTTTAATATTTTCCTTTTTTATCACAATGTGTGTGTGTATGCTGGAAGTAATTGAGCCTACATTTATTTGATTTTGAAAGCATTACCATGCTTCATTGGAACTACATACGAAGGGTTTGATTTGTTTTGTAAAGTCCTTTTCTTTAGAAAAGATATGAAATAGATGTTTTGAAAGGTTGGTTTTCAAACCCTTACTCTCGCATAGGAATTCTATTCAGCCTTTGGCCTGATTTGGATGTTGATCATCGGGATGCGAAGCATCCTCGACCATAGAATGTATATACAAGTGCCGGTCTTCTTATAGGCATGACAGTCATCGAAGTGACACTAGCACAACAAACCATATTTCACTATATCTGAGACCTTAAATCCGGATAACCGTTTTAAGGTATCTCAAATGTACATTTTACTGAAAAACTGGCAGGATACATTTGTAATATGTAGTTTGTCTATCGTGGGAACCAGATTTAGATCAGTTTGATCATCAATCCCACGATTACAATGGCTCCCAAAAAATGGCCAAGAAAACCTGCACAACACAGATATTCACAAAGAAGGAGAATGTACTCTAGACGTCACAAAAACAAAGAATTCATCAGTCAAATCCTTGCATACGCATAGCCAAAGCTTCCTGTTTTCGCTAGATATGGATCTAGGGTCGCGAGGTTGCTTTAGTATTTACAACACTAGAAAAACTAGATTTTAATAAATCTGAGCCCTTCTAGCTTCCTAGTTCCAGTTGGGCCTGTTTTTAACCGTTTGAAAGGTAGAAAGGGCTATATTTAGATAAATCTAATTCGCCAAATTTACATCAGTGCAAATTCACATCAAATGAATATTTAAAGCAAATATTTAATCACAATGAGCAAGGAAATTATATATATATATATATATAAGCTGGAAAGGGCCACGGATTTTCAATTCAGGCCCGACTAGAATGTAAATATATATATTTATAAAAGCAGTAAAGAGCCACGAATTGCTAATCTAGGCTCGACTGAATGTATATATATATATATATATATATATATGTATAAAAGTTGTAAAGGTTCCAATCCGGGCCAGGCAGGAATGTACATATATATATATATATATATAGATATAAAAATAGTAAATAGCCACGAATTTGCAATTCAGACTCGACTAAATGTAAATATATATATATATTTATAAAAATTGTAAAGACCCACGAATTGATCCAGGCTCAACTGAAATGTATGTATATAAATATATATATATATATATATATATATAAGTTGTAAATGGCCACGGATTTCCAATCCATGCCAAACTAAAATGTAAATAATAATATATATTGTTAGTATATATATTAAAGCGAAAAAGGCCACGAATTAGCAATCCAGGCCAAACGAAGTCAGAAAAATTATATATATATATATAGTTATATATATACAAAAGTAGTAAATGCCATAGATTTGCAATACAGGCTTGACATAATTTAAAATTAGTATATATATGGTCAGTTATATATATAATAAAGCTGAAAAGGCCACGAATCAGTGATCCAGGACGATCAAGTTAGTATATACATATATATATATATACATATATGTATACGTATAAGCGAGTAAAGGACACAGAACAACGATCCAGGCTGTGCAAACAAAAAAAAACGTATATATATACTTATATAAACTAGAACGTATGCTAAAAAGGCCACGGAACTGAGTTCTAGGCAAACCCAAAAGATGAAACTTTATATGCACGTTCACATATATGTAATAAAGTAAGAAATGAGTTCTGATCGTAAAAAAACTTACAATGGACTGCTAGACGGGCTTTTTGCCACTCGGTAGGCTTCAAATGGACGTTTCCATCTGTTAATTTTTGGTATGTTGTAGAATATACGTATGAAAACGTATTGGAAGAATAAAATCTTCGTTTGGAGTACTAGAACTAGGGCTAAGGGTCGAAATGGGTGGAGTTTCAGAGCGTTTTTCTATTATTTTTTTCTCTTTTTTTTTGCAAAGGTGGGGGGTCTCATTTATAGACCAAAATAGTAGCGATTGCACTCGCGGCAGCCGCGACTCTACCTGTGGCACCCCGAGTGGGAACCACTCATGTGGGTCCCGTCGTCTCAAAGTACGTGCACTCCGAACAACACGAAGTCAGGTTCGAACCTTCATAACTTTTGATTATAGAGTCCGTTTGCGACATGTTCTACCTTTTCGGAAAGCCCTTTCCAAAAGCTACATAATGACATGGGATTTGACCATTTCTGAATCCAAGAAGATAGTTTTATGGCCAAATCTTTGTTTTGTCGCGGTCCGTCCGTTGAGCTGTCTTGTGCTGTTCTCACTCGGGATTGATATTATGGTTCTTTTTAACCCTCATTGCATTGATTTGGCTTAATTTTGACTTAATTTGATGTCAAGTTGATAAAATGACCATTTTTCCCCTCCACGGTTTGCCTCTTGGATTGACATGGTTTTCGACTATTTCTCGGGATCGTCTCCGAGGTTTTGATCCCAGCCGACTCTGTTCTTCCTCTGGGTTATCTCCGAGGTTGACTTGATCTCTCAGGGTTGTCTCTGGGATGATTTAATGCTTCGGGGCTATCTTCGAAGGTTAACTGTACCTCTCGGGGTTGTTGTCGGGGCTTGACGTGGCTACAACTGTCTTTCTCGAGGTTAACTCCAGGATTCGACTGCTGCCGACTTTTGTCTATCTTCAGGGTTATCTCTGAAGTTGGCTTGATGATTTCTCGGGGCTGTCTCTGGGGTTCTGGTTTGATGTTGTAATCCTCCGGGGTTGTTCTCCAGAGTGGAAAAAGATGCTTTTGCCCCCTATTGGTTAGTAACAGGAAAACAAAATTTCTAATGTCTACATTTTCTTGCATAGCCTGGATTTCTAATTCATGGCCTTTTCAGCTTTATTATATATATAGCTGACTATTTATATACTAACATTCAATTCTGTCAAGCCTAGATTGCTAATTCATGATTTTTTTGCTTATATATATATGTATATACTAACTGTATATATCAACTTTTCATTCAGTTAGGTCTAGATTGTAAATTTGTGGCCTTTTTCAGCTTTTATATATATATATATATATACTTCTCAGTCGGGCCTAGATTGGAAATCTGTGGCTCTTTACAGCTTTATATATAGATATATTTTTATTCAATGAGATTAAATATTTGCTTTTATTATTCATTTGATATGAATCTGTTGTAATGTCAATTTTTGTGGATTAGATTCATTTAAATCTAGCCACTTCTAACTTTCAAACGGTTGAAAATCGGTCAAATCGGAATCGGGGAGCTAGAATGGCTAAGATTTATTTAAATCTTGCTATCTTTCCTAGTTTTGTAAATATTCAAGCGATTAGGCGACCCTAGATCAATATCTAGTGGGAGCGGGAAGCTTCGGCTACGTGCATGTAAAGATTTAACTGATGAATCCTTTATTTTGCGACGTCTAGAGTACAATTTGCACTATATGTCAATATTCGTATTGTGCATGCTTTTGATATTATTCTTTGATCCTAGGAATCATGGGATTAGTGATCAACCACACGGATCTAAATCTGATTCCCATGATGGACAACTCACGTATTGCAAATAAATCCTACCAATTTTTCTATAAATGTAAATCCTATGGACCTTAAAATAGTTATTCTGATTTAAAGTCTCAACATAGTACTTTGTGGTTTGTCGTGCTAGGGTCACTTTTTATGGCTGTCATTCCCATAAGGAGACCGGCACTTGTATATACATTCTGTGGTCGAGGATGCTTCGCATCTCGACAATAAAATCCAAATCAAGCAAATGCAAAATAAAAAATGTAAGTATCAAAAGGCTTCAATTCCTATACTAGCGAAAAGGTTTGAAAACCATATGTCAAAACATCATTTTCATATCTTTGTCTAAAATGGACTTTTCAAATAAATCAAACCCTTCGTATATAGGTCCAACGAAGCACATCACTACTTTCAAATCAAACACGTAGGCTCAATTACTTCAATCACACACACACACATTGCAAATAAAAAAAATAAAAAGATGCAGTAACCGTGTTTCACAGAAGTTGGGGGGTGCCTAACACCTTCCCCCGCTTAACCAAGCCCCCAAACTTTATGAATCTTAGTTTCCAAGGCCAAGTTTTTACAGTGTCTAGTAATTGGGCCTACTTGCAAAAATCAAACAAAACTCGGTTGAGTTGGTACAACCATTTCAAATATACCAACTGGCGACTCTATAAAACTTTCAAATCGTCGACATGATACATATTAGCCTTTTCCTAAAAATCTCACCCTTCATAAAACAGATAAGACAATAAGGATAGCAAATAACAAAATTTTGGGAAAGAAAGATCTGTCCATAGATTTTTCCCGACGACGAGAGGTAGCGACAAGGTGGAATGGAAAAGAAGGCCTCAAAGCCCCAATAGTGAACGATGGCCTAATACTTCGAATGAAGGGTCTTATACAAGGAATGAATACTAAACCAATTCCCCCTGGGCTGAATGAAGACGGGAACCTAGTGCAGAAAGAAGAAAGGCAAAAAGGAAAACTTCTATTACCTAGTTCGCGTGAAGATAGATCGATGAATAACATCTTAAATCATCTAGAAGATCTGGAATCGTCACGCTAATAGTTAGAACATCCCAACAGGGAGTAGAAGAAGAAGGAGCGGGACCTCAACAGGAACATCATCCATCTCGTCTATAGCCTTCGTCCTATCAACTTGAATAGGACGAATCACTGACTCGGTCAACCAGCGAGGCTGTCGGGCGAGACGAGGCAAAGGGACATCAGAAGCCCTCCTCCTCACACCTGAGGAAACCTTGCAAAAACTGCTCGATCTATCTGGGTCCATAACCTGAACAAAATCTCCAAACCACCTCAGAAAGGGTGAGGTACGCTTCAAATTTAAAGCCATTAAATTCAAATCACTACATCATGCACAGCCTATGTGAAAACATGCATTTGTTTAAAATACTTCCCAGTAGAGTTAAAATTTCATGCATATTAATTGCCCAGACTCGTAAAAAAAAATCGCCAGATTTTCTTTTGTAAAATGGACTATCTGCATGCATATAGGCATGAGTATGTGGCCATTCAGTAGCACACCAACCAAAAATTATGAGTATTTCATATATATGGAAAACATTAAAATTAAACTCACAATGGCAGCTAAATTACCATGTGTGTTTTTATTTTCCATGATTATTTGTCCTCAAATAAGATGAATAAGCCAGCCAAAAAGGGTGAAAAGTAACTGTCGTGAAAATAAAAATAATTCATACCAGAATGTTTAGCATGGCAAAATACACGTATTTTCTAGGTTTGTTCATTTTTATTAAGTCATCTATGAATACATATTTGATACATTGCGTTTAAACTCATATTGTGTGAAAACTAACGTTCTAACGGTCAAAACATTAAAAGACGGAATGTAAATGTTACCAGAGTTGTGCAAAACATTTGTACGGTGATGGATTTTTCAAAAAGAAGCCCGAGCTGAGTAGATCTGAGAGAGAATTTTAGATTTTTCAGAAAACATTCAAGTTAAGAATGACTTTCAAATGGCCAGGGTATAAATCAACCCGAGGTCTGTCGCAAGTCTACCTGCAAAAATAGCAGGACGACCTATGGCAACCCTTGGTGGGTCCCACATGTTGGGTTTAGTACGTAACGCAATCAAGCAATCAAATCACATAAATAGGGCAGAAGCGTAAAAAACTAGGTTTTCAAAAATTTATGCAAACCCATTACCATGATCATTCTTGTGCATCAATTATCAGTGAATGAAGAAGGAGAAAAACAGAATTATACCTTTGAAGATCCAAGCTTCCTCAGGTACAAGTTCTACTCCTTTGATTCCTTTGATTCCTCTGTAGTGGCTCCTTCCCTTGATCAATGTCAGCCACCCAAATGTTTGGCCTCTAACGGTGATCCACCAAGGAAGATGAAGAACTCAGTAAGATGGGTTATTGGCTTAACCCTTGTTTCTATCTCTATAGAATATGTGTACTCCTAACTCTTGAAAAATTTACGTACCTTATTTCTGATATAAGACTCTCTTATATAGATATTAGGTTAACCCTCCTAATCCAATTAGAATAGGGTTTTATTTAATTAATTAATTAAATACTTTTAATTAATTTATATCCTAATCTTTATTAGGATTGAGAGAGAGTACTGATATTATATTAATTCCTAAACTCCTTTAGAATTAAAATAATAATATTAATAAGACTTCTCTTATTAATTTATATTTAATATTTCTAAAATATTAAATAATAAACATTAAGCTATTTAATTTATTCTATCATCATAGATTAAATTAATTATACTTAATGCATTATTACTATCATGTCATTTTCTTCTTAAATAATTCTTTTTCCTTTTATGGTGTGACCCTTTAGGTTCTCCATATTAAACCGGTTGTGACTAAATCAATTAAAACAATTCTAATCTTATTTAAATAAATAAATTAAACTAATAATCTATTTAAATAAATAACATTTATTCTACAATAGGGATAAGCCTCCCTAGCGATCAACGACTTTCCAGATAATATAGATTTCAACATTAATCATAAAAGAACTTGTGAGTTAATAGTTACCGCACAATTCAATCCTTCCACCATATAATGTCCCAATTAAATATAAGACATGGATTTACTCTCAAGTCTTAATTTATTTAATCATATGTATTTCGATTAGAAAATGCACAACTCCAAATAATGCAAATTAGAAACCTCTTTCTAATTTCATTCTACATTGGTCAAGGATTCCTGGGTTGTCATTTAACGAATCACATAGGACATATCTCCTCTTTTACTAGAGGTGGTAGATTCTTTATTGATCATTCATTATCTCCATATATAACTCATTACACCCAAGCATACCCTATATATGCCTTAAAAGGCCTTAAGGAATTAGTCAAAGTATAATTTGTTACGTACAAGATACTATGATGATCTCAAGTCCAAGTATCACATGTACTACTATCACATTAGGAATTCCTATTGACAGGCGAGTAAAACTCCATTAGGTATTCTATAGCGAGTCACGTTCAGTGAACTTATTCTCCAATAAGCACCTACATACTTGCTTTAGTGTCTCCACACAAATGACCATGAGATCAGTCATCCTCATCCAATGAGCAAGCAACATATGTACTAATCTATCCGGATTTACTAATCCCCATTATAGTAATCCCACAATTGGGAACTATTTTAGTTTTTAAGCTTTCTAAGAATTTAGATCTCATTATCATGATCTCATCATGATTCTAAAAGCATTGCTTAAAACTATGGGTTATTTACATATTATAAAAACAGCACCATATAGATAATTATATGCCTTAAATGAATATTTTATTAATAAATAAATAAGATTGTTTACAAAGTATGTGCTTTGTCATCATACATGATTGGCTTGTATGCACACTACTATCAATCTCCCACTTGCACTAAAGCCAATCGCCATGGTATCTCATACCCATCTTCTCTAAGTGACGATCAAACTACTGTTCTGTTAAAGCTTTAGTAAATGGATCTGCAATGTTGTCTTGAGAGTCCACACGCTCCAAGGTGACGTCTCCTCTTTCAATGATCTCCCTGATCAAGTGAAATCGCCGCAACACTTGTTTAGATTTCTGATGAGACCTGGGTTCCTTAGCCTGTGCAACCGCTCCGGTGTTGTCACAGTATATGGGAACTGCTTCTCCAATGCTAGGAACCACACCAAGTTCAGTTATGAACTTCTTCATCTAAACAGCTTCCTTTGCAGCTTCAGTTGCAGCTATATACTCTGCCTCTGTCACTGAATCAGCAACCGTTTGCTGCTTGGAACTCTTCCAACTCACTGCACCTCCGTTCAAGGTAAACACATACCCTGAAACAGATTTACTGTCATCTTGGTCTGTTTGAAAACTTGAGTCCGTGAATCCCTCGAGTTTTAATTCAGACCCACCGTAGACAAGAAAAATATCTTTAGTCCTTCTCAAGTACTTTAGGATATTTTTCACTGCCTTCCAGTGCTCTTCTCCTGGATTCGACTGGTATCTGCTTGTTACACTAAGTGCGTGAGCAACATCCGGTCTAGTACATATCATACCATACATGATAGATCCTATTGCAGAAGCATAAAGGATCTTACTCATACGGTCTCTCTCCTCAGGTGTCTTTGGGGCCTATTTCTTGGAGAGATTTATTCCATGGCTCATCGGCATGAGACCACTTTTGGAATCTTCCATGCTAAACCTCTTTAGCATCGTATCAATGTACGTTCCTTGGGATAAGCCGAGCATCCTTTTAGATCTATCTCTATAGATCTTTATCCCCAAAATATAGGATGCTTCACCCAAGTCCTTCATGGAGAAGTTTTTAGATAACCAGATTTTAATGGATTGTAACATAGGAATGTCATACCCTATCAGTAATACATCATCAACATATAATACAAGGAATGATACTGCGCTCCCACTAACCTTCTTGTATACACATGGTTCATCCTCGTTTTTGATAAAATCAAACTCTTTGATTGTCTCATCAAAACGAATGTTCCATCTACGAGAAGCTTGCTTCAACCCATAAATGGATCGGTGTAGCTTACAGACTTGATTTGTTCCAACTTTTGAAATAAATCCCTCTGGCTGTGTCATATACACATCCTCCTCAAGTTTCCCATTGAGGAAGGCCGTTTTCACGTCCATCTGCCAAATCTCTTAGTCGTTGTAAGCTGCAATCGCAAGCAAAATCCGAATGGACTTGAGCATGGCTACTGGTGAGAAGGTTTCATCATAGTCAACTCCTTGTCTTTGTTTGAAACCTTTTGCAACCAGTCGGGCCTTATAGGTCTCTACCTTACCGTCTGCTCTAGTCTTTTTCTTAAAAACCCATTTACACCCAATAGGTTTAATACCTTCAGGTGGTGAAACCAAAGACCATACTTTGTTTTCATACATGGAGTCCATTTCGGATTTCATGGCTTCAAGCCATTTCCCTGAGTCTTTATTACTCATAGCCTATTCGTAATTCAATGGATCATCATCATTCATGATGTGTACCTCATCGTCATCCTCTATAACTAATCCATACCTCTCAGGTACCTTCGGTACTCTTCCAGATTTACGAACAGGGTGTGGTACTTCTACTTGGTTAGGTACCTGACTTTGGTCCGTGGTAACTTGTGGTTTTTGAACTTCTTCAAGATATATCTTGCTCCCACTGACCCTTTCATGGATAAACTCTTTCTCCAAGAAGGTAGCATGTTTCGCAACAAACACCTTTTGATCAGTTGGATGATAGAAATAATACCCTACGGTTTCTTTAGGGTATCCCACAAATCTACACTTATCGAATTTAGTATGTAGCTTATCATTTTCAAACTTTTTGACATAAGCTGGACAACCCCAAGTCTTAACATGCTTAAGATTTGGTTTCCTCCCTTTCCACATCTCATATGGAGTCTTTGGGGCTGATTTGGTAGGTACCTTGTTAAGTAGGTATGCAGCCGTTTCTAGGGCATATCCCCAGAAGGAAATTGGAAGGTCGATAAAACTCATCATGGATCGAACCATGTCCAACAGTGTTCGATTTCTCCTTTCAGACACTCCATTTAACTGTGGTGTACCTGGAGGAGTCCATTGTGAGATTATATCATTTTCTCTGAGATAATTGAGAAACTCACTGCTTAAGTATTCTCCACCTCGATCTAATCGAAGTATCTTAATACTCTTGCCCGTTTGTTTCTCTACTTCACTTCTGAACTCTTTGAACTTTTCAAATGATTCTGATTTGTATTTCATTAAATACACATATCCAAATCTTGAGTGATCATCAGTGAAAGTAATAAAATAAGAATACCCACCCCGTGCACTTGTTGTCATAGGTAAACAAGCGTCTGTGTGAATCAATGCCAACAACTCTGTAACTCTCTCTCCTTTTCCACTAAAAGGAGATTTAGTCATTTTACCCATGAGACAAGATTCATAAGTTGGATATGATTCATAATCAGATAGCTCGAGGAGCCCATCTTTATGCAACTTGGATAATCTTATTTCATTGATATGACCGAGTCTACAGTGCCACATATAGGTATAATTAATATCGTCTCTTTTCATTTTCTTAATTTGTTCAATTTGAAATATATTTTCTTGTAAGTCAAGTGTATAAAGTCCATTTCGCAAATTTCCAATACCATATAAAACATCGTCTTTATAAATAGAACAACCATTGTTCTTTATAATAACGTCAAAACTTTCCATATCCAATACAGAAATTGAAATAATGTTTTTAATAATATTCGGAACATAATAACAATTATTAAGATAAATGGATTTGCCCGAAGGCATTGCTAAACAATAAGTTCCTACGGCTAATGCAGCAACTTTTGCTCCATTTCCCACTCGTAGGATCACCTCATCTTTGTTCAGCTTTCTACTTCTGACCAGTCCCTGCACAGTATTACATATGTGAGAACCACAGGCGGTATCCAATACCCAAGTAGAATTATGACTTTCAGAAAAATTAATTTCAATCATAAACAAACCTTGATTGGAAGTCAAAGCTTCTCCAAGCTTCTTCTCTACTAGAAACTTCTTGCAGTTCCTCTTCCAATGTCCCAGCTCATTGCAATGAAAGCACATTCCTTTAGCTGGTTCAGGTTTCTTTTGCTCCTTTTCTTTCCCTTTTCCCTTAGCCTTCTTAGATTTCTTCTTTTCAGAAGACACCTTGGGCCTCTTCCTTTTATTGGAAGAATCCACCATCAAGACATGGTTCTTCTTGGATGAGAAGTGACCTTCTGCAGTTTTCAGCATGTTAAGCAGCTCAGGTAAGCTGACATCTAGCTTATTTATGTGAAAAATTAACCACAAACTGCGAGAAGGTCTCAGGGAGTGACTGCAAGACCAAGTCTTGACTCAAATCCCCATCCATGACGAACCCAAGCTGTCCAAGGCGTTCAATCAAATTGATTACCTTTAGAACATGAGTCTTGACGGCAGTGCCCTCGGTCATCCGAGATCGGAAGAGCTCCTTAGATATCTCATATCTAGCAGTCCTACTCTGTTCACCATACAACTCCTTGAGGTGAAGCAGCATAGCAGGAGCATCCATTTTTCGTGCTGACGCTGAAGCTCGTTATTTAAGGATGCGAGCATGATGCATTGAGCCACAGATGCATCATCTTGCCACTTATTGAAAGTGGCAATCTCTTCCTCAGAGGCTGTTTCTAAAACAGATTCAGCGATAGTGGAATTTAGGATATAAGAAATCTTTTCAGCAGTGAGAACAATTCTCAGATTTCTTAGCCAGTCCTCATAATTGGGGCCGGTAAGCTTATTTGCATCAAGTATGCTTCGTAGTGAGATTAGTGATTTTGACATTTGTAAAATTCTGCATGTGAAAAGATAACATTTTAGCAAACATTCATTTTATTAACTTTGCATACCAAAATAAATTTAGGTCTTTATTTTAAATTGGTATCTCCCACTATTTTCATCAAACTATATTACCCTCACTCATATAGTTCGGCAACATCTAATTAAAGATTTGCTAGTGAGATTAAGGATCCCATTTCAAATGTATATAACCTTGTGGATAGCACAACAAGCGATATACAAATAAATAGGTAGACAACTCTTGTCAATTACATCACCATGTAACTCCTTTTATTTTGCCTCTTAAATCATAATGGTCATGTGTGTGCACATCCAAACTAAAATGATTTAAGTTAAGTCCAGCCTAGCACTTCCATAAATTCAAAAAAGAAAAATTTTCGTCCTTGTGGATAGCACAACAAGACTAGATCGTTCAATTTTTTTTATAAGCATCAAATGTGATTAATTAACATCTTAAATATTCAATACTCGCCTTGTGGATAGCACAACAAACTCATATTAAATATTTAATACTCTATTAACTAATCATGCTAGAAGGCGACGTTCGATATTCCAAATATCATTTGAACGCTTCAGACTTAATATTATTTCTTTGAGGGGTTTGTTATTATTTGTCTCATCTTTTTAAGCGCGCATGCACATATATATATAAAATACGCGTCATTTTATTAAATATGTGAAGCATGTTTGTATAAAATATAATTTATATAATATTTAGCATACAATATAGAATATTATATTCTACCCGGATTGATTATGGACTTTTATTCTAGTTTGGTTCACTAGAGCCACCAAGTGAACCATAAGGTCAAACCTAGGAGTGCAAAAATTTAAATTTAAACGTAACTGTTACATTTAAACCCGGGCTCCATACAAACGGGTCTTCACGCGCTCCTTGCTCCTTGGTCTCCAGTTTCTTCAAGATAATTCTAACTATCTCTATTACATTAACTATTTAAAATTAAATAGAAACCTTGATCAGCAGTCAAGGGGAAGTCCATAGAAAGGAGATAGAATTTACATCGAGAATAAAACTAGAGAAGACGAGGTACGCAGACCCCATTTTATAAAACCCATTCATTCAAGCATTCAACTAAAATAAAATCCAATCACATTAGTCATAGTCCATAATCAATCCCTTTTATTACCATACATATCATTATACGTATAAATAAAACTTATTCATCTCATGAAAATAAATTCATTCCATATATGTATTAATATCAGTTAATGGGCAAAAGTTTGCTAAACTTTATTTTTGGAAAAATAAACTCCTTTATTTCATTCAAAAACAATTCCAAATTAAACTCTTTAATTTTAGCAATTCTGAAATCTCATTTCATATAAAATAAACATCTTTATTTTAAACATTTATTAATTAAATAAACCATTCATTTAATTAAATAAAACAAAAAAAAATTCAGTTCATGTCCAGTGGCGCAGCTGCGCCAAGAATGTAAAGGGAACCGGCGCAGCTGCGCAGCATGAAAACCAGGAACAGCACCCGGCACAGCTGCGCAACAATATTGCCTTGTAACGGCGCAGCTGCGCAGCCTCGCAGAATCTGAAAAAATTTTGTTGCCCAGAACTCGATCCAATCGCATATCATACATGTATGGAATCACATAGACTGATAATTAGCACAAGATTGGCTCTGATACCACTGTTGGGTTTGTACGTAACGCAATCATGCAATCAAATCACATAAATAGGGCGGAAGCGTAAAAAACTAGGTTTTCAAAAATTTATACAAACCCACTACCATGATCATTCTTGTGCATCAATTATCAGTGAATGAAGAAGGAGAAAAACAGAATTATACCTTTGAAGATCCAAGCTTCCTCAGGTACAAGTTCTACTCCTTTGATTCCTTTGATTCCTCTATAGTGGCTCCTTCCTTTGATCAATGTCAGCCACCCAAATGTTTGGCCTCTAACGGTGATCCACCAAGGAAAATGAAGAACTTAGTAAGATGGGTTATTGGCTTAACCCTTGTTTCTATCTCTATAGAATATGTGTACTCCCAACTCTTGAAAAATTCACGTACCTTATTTCTGATATAAGACTCTCTTATATAGATATTAGGTTAACCCTCCTAATCCAATTAGAATAGGGTTTTATTTAATTAATTAATTAAATACTTTTAATTAATTTATATCCTAATCTTTATTAGGATTGAGAGAGAGTACTGATATTATATTAATTCCTAAACTCCTTTAGAATTAAAATAATAATATTAATAAGACTCCTCTTATTCATTTATATTTAATATTTCTAAAATATTAAATAATAAACATTAAGCTATTTAATTTATTCTATCATCATAGATTAAATTAATTATACTTAATGCATTATTACTATCATGCCATTTTCTTCTTAAATAATTCTTCTTCCTTTTATTGTGTGACCCTTTAGGTTCTCCATATTAAATCGGTTGTGAATAAATCAATTAGAGCAATTCTAATCTTATTTAAATGAATAAATTAAACTAATAATCTATTTAAATAAATAACATTTATTCTACAATAGGGATAAGCCTCCCTAGCGATCAACGACTTTCCAGATAATATAGATTTCAACATTAATCATAAAAGAACCTGTGAGTTAATAGTTACCGTACAATTCAATCCTTCCACCATACAATGTCCCAATTAAATATAAGACATGGATTTACTCTCAAGTCTTAATATATTTAATCATATGTATTTCGATTAGAAAATGCACAACTCCAAATAATGCAAATTAGAAACCTCTTTCTAATTTCATTCTACCTTGGCCAAGGATTCCTGGGTTGTCATTTAACGAATCACATAGGACATATCTCCTCTTTTACTAGAGGTGGTAGATTCTTTATTGATCATTCATTATCTCCATATGTAACTCATTACACCCAAGCATACCCTATATATGCCTTAAAAGGCCTTAAGAAATTAGTCAAAGTATAATTTGTTACATACAAGATACTATATTGATCTCAAGTCCAAGGATCACATGTACTACTATCACATTAGGAATTCCTATTGACAGGCGAGTAAAACTCCATTAGGTATTCCATAGCGAGTCACGTTCAGTGAACTTATTCTCCAATAAGCACCTACATACTTGCTTTAGTGTCTCCACACAAATGACCATGAGATCAGTCATCCTCATCCAATTAGCAAGCAACATATGTACCAATCTATCCGGATTTACTAATCCCCATTTTAGTAATCCCATAATTGGGAACTATTTTAGTTTTTAATCTTTCTAAAAATTTAGATCTCATTATCATGATCTCATCATGATTCTAAAAGCATTGCTTAAAACTATGGGTTATTTACATATTATAAAAACAGCACCATGTAGATAATTACATGCCTTAAATGAATATTTTATTAATAAATAAATAAGATTGTTTACAAAGTATGTGCTTTGTCATCATACATGATTGGCTTGTATGCACACTACTATCAATCTCCCACTTGCACTAAAGCCAATCGCCATGGTATCTCATACCCATCTTCTCTAAGTGACGATCAAACTACTGTTCTGTTAAAGCTTTAGTAAATGGATCTGCAATGTTGTCTTGAGAGTCCACACGCTCCAAGGTGACGTCTCCTCTTTCAATGATCTCCCTGATCAAGTGAAATCGCCGCAACACGTGTTTAGATTTCTGATGAGACCTGGGTTCCTTAGCCTGTGCAACCGCTCCGGTGTTGTCACAGTATATGGGAACTGCTTCTCCAATGCTAGGAACCACACCAAGTTCAGTTATGAACTTCTTCATCCAAACAGCTTCCTTTGCAGCTTCACTTGCAGCTATATACTCTGCCTCTGTCACTGAATCAGCAACCGGTCGCTGCTTGGAACTCTTCCAACTCACTGCACCTCCGTTCAAGGTAAACACATACCCTGAAACAGATTTACTGTCATCTTGGTCTGTTTGAAAACTTGAGTCCTTGAATCTCTCGAGTTTTAATTCAGACCCACCGTAGACAAGAAAAATATCTTTAGTCCTTCTCAAGTACTTTAGGATATTTTTCACTGCCTTCCAGTGCTCTTCTCCTAGATTCGACTGGTATCTGCTTGTTACACTAAGTGCGTGAGCAACATCCGGTCTAGTACATATCATACCGTACATGATAGATCCTATTGCAGAAGCATAAGGGATCATACTCATACGGTCTCTCTCCTCAAGTGTCTTTGGGGCCTGTTTCTTGGAGAGATTTATTCCATGGCTCATCGGCATGAGACCTCTTTTGGAATCTTCCATGCTAAACCTCTTTAGCATCGTATCAATGTACGTTCCTTGGGATAAGCCGAGCATCCTTTTAGATCTATCTCTATAGATCTTTATCCCCAAAATATAGGATGCTTCACCCAAGTCCTTCATGGAGAAGTTTTTAGATAACCAGATTTTAATGGATTGTAACATAGGAATGTCATTCCCTATCAGTAATATATCATCAACATATAACACAAGGAATGATACTGCGCTCCCACTAACCTTCTTGTATACACATGGTTCATCCTCGTTTTTCGTAAAATCAAACTCTTTGATTGTCTCATCAAAACGAATGTTCCATCTACGAGAAGCTTGCTTCAACCCATAAATGGATCCTTGTAGCTTACAGACTTGATTTGTTCCAACTTTTGAAATAAATCCCTCTGGCTGTGTCATATACACATCCTCCTCAAGTTTCCCATTGAGGAAGGCCGTTTTCACGACCATCTACCAGATCTCATAGTCGTTGTAAGCTGCAATCGCAAGCAAAATCCGAATGGACTTGAGCATGGCTACTGGTGAGATGGTTTCATCATAGTCAACTCCTTGTCTTTGTTTGAAACCTTTTGCAACCAGTCGGGCCTTATAGGTCTCTACCTTTCCGTCTGCTCCAGTCTTTTTCTTAAAAACCCATTTACACCCAATAGGTTTAATACCTTCAGGTGGTGAAACCAAAGACCATACTTTGTTTTCATACATGGAGTCCATTTCGGATTTCATTGCTTCAAGCCATTTCCCTGAGTCTTTATTACTCATAGCCTATTCGTAATTCAATGGATCATCATCATTCATGATGTGTACCTCATCGTCATCCTCTATAACGAATCTATACCTCTCAAGTATCTTCGGTACTCTTCCAGATTTACGAACAGGGTGTGGTACAGTAGGTTCTTCTACTTGGTTAGGTACCTGACTTTGGTCCGTGGTAACTTGTGGTTCTTGAACTTCTTCAAGATATATCTTGCTCCCACTGACCCCTTCATGGATAAACTCTTTCTCCAAGAAGGTAGCATATTTTGCAACAAACACCTTTTGATCAGTTGGATGATAGAAATAATACCCTACGGTTTCTTTAGGGTATCCCACAAATCTACACTTATCGAATTTAGTCTGTAGCTTATCATTTTCAAACTTTTTGACATAAGCTGGACAACCCCAAGTCTTAACATGCTTAAGATTTGGTTTCCTCCCTTTCCACATCTCATATGGAGTCTTTGGGGCGGATTTGGTAGGTACCTTGTTAAGTAGGTATGCAGCCGTTTCTAGGCAATATCCCCAGAAGGAAATTGGAAGCTC
Organism: Panax stipuleanatus; assembly: GCA_020205555.1. Lineage (NCBI taxonomy): Eukaryota > Viridiplantae > Streptophyta > Magnoliopsida > Apiales > Araliaceae > Panax > Panax stipuleanatus. Next base: position 36,413,838 of record CM035125.1, read on the forward strand.
GGTAAAACTCATCATGAATCGAACCATGTCCAACAGTGTTCGATTTCTCCTTTCAGATACTCCATTTAACTGTGGTGTACCTGGAGGAGTCCATTGTGAGATTATACCATTTTCTCTGAGACAATTGAGAAACTCACTGCTTAAGTATTCTCCACCTCGATCTGATCGAAGTATCTTAATACTCTTGCCCGTTTGTTTCTCTACTTCACTTCTGAACTCTTTGAACTTTTCAAATGATTCTGATTTGTATTTCATTAAATACACATATCCAAATCTTGAGTGATCATCAGTGAAAGTAATAAAATAAGAATACCCACCCCGTGCACTTGTTGTCATAGGTCCACAAACGTCTGTGTGAATCAATGCCAACAACTCTGTAACTCTCTCTCCTTTTCCACTAAAAGGAGATTTAGTCATTTTACCCATGAGACAAGATTCACAAGTTGGATATGATTCATAATCAGATAGCTCGAGGAGCCCATCTATATGCAACTTGGATAATCTTGTTTCATTGATATGACCGAGTCTACAGTGCCACATATAGGTATAATTAATATCATCTCTTTTCCTTTTCTTAACTTGTTCAATTTGAAATATATTTTCTTGTAAGTCAAGTGTATAAAGTCCATTTCGCAAATTTCCAATACCATATAAAACATCGTCTTTATAAATAGAACAATCATTGTTCTTTATAATAACGTCAAAACTTTCCATATCCAATACAGAAATTGAAATAATGTTTTTAATAATATTCGGAACATAATAACAATTATTAAGATAAATGGATTTGCCCGAAGGCATTGCTAAACAATAAGTTCCTACGGCTAATGCAGCAACTTTTGCTCCATTTCCCACTCGTAGGATCACCTCATCTTTGTTCAGCTTTCTACTTCTGACCAGTCCCTGCACAGTATTACATATGTGAGAACCAAAGCCGGTATCCAATACCCAAGTAGAATTATGACTTTCAAAAAAATTAATTTCAATCATAAACAAACCTTGATTGGAAGTCGAAGCTTCTCCAAGCTTCTTCTCTGCTAGAAACTTCTTGCAGTTCCTCTTCCAATGTCCTGGCTCATTGCAATGAAAGCACATTCCTTTAGCTGGTTCAAGTTTCTTTTGCTCCTTTTCTTTACCTTTTCCCTTAGCCTTCTTAGATTTCTTCTTTTCAGAAGACACCTTGGCCCTCTTCCTTTTATTGGAAGAATCCACCATCAAGACATGGTTCTTCTTGGATGAGAAGTGACCTTCTGCAGTTTTCAGCATGTTAAGCAGCTCAGGTAAGCTGACATCTAGCTTATTCATGTGAAAATTAACCACAAACTGCGAGAAGGTCTCAGGGAGTGACTGCAAGACCAAGTCTTGACTCAACTCACCATCCATGACGAACCCAAGCTGTCCAAGGCGTTCAATCAAATTGATTACCTTTAGAACATGAGTCTTGACGGCAGTGCCCTCGGTCATCCGAGTCGGAAGAGCTCCTTAGATATCTCATATCTAGCAGTCCTACTCTGTTCACCATACAACTCCTTGAAGTGAAGCAGCATAGCAGAAGCATCCATTTTTTTGTGCTGACGCTGAAGCTCGTTATTTAAGGATGCGAGCATGATGCATTGAGCCACAGATGCATCATCTTGCCACTTATTGAAAGTGGCAATCTCTTCCTCAGAGGCTGTTTCTGAAATAGATTCAGGGATAGTGGAATTTAGGACATAAGAAATCTTTTCAGCAGTGAGAACAATTCTCAGATTTCTTAGCCAGTCCTCATAATTCGGGCCGGTAAGCTTATTTGCATCAAGTATGCTTCGTAGTGAGATTAGTGATTTTGACATTTTTAAAATTCTGCATGTGAAAAGATAACATTTTAGCAAACATTCATTTTATTAACTTTGCATACCAAAATAAATTTAGGTCTTTATTTTAAATTGGTATCTCCCACTATTTTCATCAAACTATATTACCCTCACTCATATAGTTCGGCAACATCTAATTAAAGATTTGCTAGTGAGATTAAGGATCCCATTTCAAATGTATATAACCTTGTGGATAGCACAACAAGCGATATACAAATAAATAGGTAGACAACTCTTGTCAATTACATCACCATGTAACTCCTTTTATTTTGCCTCTTAAATCATAATGGTCATGTGTGTGCACATCCAAACTAAAATGATTTAAGTTAAGTCCAGCCTAGCACTTCCATAAATTCAAAAAAGAAAAATTTTCGTCCTTGTGGATAGCACAACAAGACTAGATCGTTCAATTTTCTTGATAAGCATCAAATGTGATTAATTAACATCTTAAATATTCAATACTCGCCTTGTGGATAGCACAACAAACTCATATTAAATATTTAATACTCTATTAACTAATCATGCTAGAAGGCGACGTTCGATATTCCAAATATCATTTGAACGCTTCAGACTTAATATTATTTCTTTGAGGGGTTTGTTATTATTTGTCTCATCTTTTTAAGCGCGCATGCACATATATATATAAAATACGCGTCATTTTATTAAATATGCGAAGCATGTTTGTATAAAATATAATATATATAATATTTAGCATGCAATATAGAATACTATATTCTACCCGGATTGATTATGGACTTTTATTCTAGTTTGGTTCACTAGAGCCACCAAGTGAACCAAAAGGTCAAACCTAAGAGTGCAAAAATTTCAATTTAAACGTAACTGTTACATTTAAACCCGGGATCCATACAAACGGGTCTTCACGCGCTCCTTGCTCCTTGGTCTCTAGTTTCTTCAAGATAATTCTAACTATCTCTATTACATTAACTATTTAAAATTAAATAGAAACCTTGATCAGCAGTCAAGGGGAAGAACATAGAAAGGAGATAGAATTTACATCGAGAATAAAACTAGAGAAGACGAGGTACGAAGACCCCATTTTATAAAACCCATTCATTCAAGCATTCAACCAAAATAAAATCCAATCACATTGGTCATAGTCCATAATCAATCGCTTTTATTACCATACATATCATCATACGTATAAATAAAACTTATTTATCTCATGAAAATAAATTCATTCCATATATGTATTAATATCAGTTAATGGGCAAAAGTTTGCTAAACTTTGTTTTTGGAAAAATAAACTCCTTTATTTCATTCAAAAACAATTCCAAATTAAACTCTTTAATTTTAGCAATTCTGAAATCTCATTTCATATAAAATAAACATCTTTATTTTAAACCTTTATTAATTAAATAAACCATTCATTTAATTAAATAAAACAAAAAAAAAATTCAGTTCATGTCCAGTGGCGCAGCTGCGCCAAGAATGTAAAGGGAACCGGCGCAACTGCGCAGCAATATTGCCTTGTACCGGCGCAGCTTCGCAGAATCTGAAAAATTTTTGTTGCCCAGAACTCGATCCAATCGCATATCATACATGTATGGAATCACATAGACTGATAATTAGCACAAGATTGGCTCTGATACCACTGTTGGGTTTGTACGTAACGCAATCATGCAATCAAATCACATAAATAGGGCGGAAGCGTAAAAAACTAGGTTTTCAAAAATTTATACAAACCCATTACCATGATCATTCTTGTGCATCAATTATCAGTGAATGAAGAAGGAGAAAAATAGAATTATACCTTTGAAGATCCAAGCTTCCTCAGGTACAAGTTCTACTCCTTTGATTCCTTCGATTCCTCTGTAGTGGCTCCTTCCCTTGATCAATGTCAGCCACCCAAATGTTTGGCCTCTAACGGTGATCCACCAAGGAAGATGAAGAACTCAGTAAGATGGGTTATTGGCTTAACCCTTGTTTCTATCTCTATAGAATATGTGTACTCCCAACTCTTGAAAAATTCACGTACCTTATTTCTGATATAAGACTCTCTTATATAGATATTAGGTTAACCCTCCTAATCCAATTAGAATAGGGTTTTATTTAATTAATTAATTAAATACTTTTAATTAATTTATATCCTAATCTTTATTAGGATTGAGAGAGAGTACTGATATTATATTAATTCCTAAACTCCTTTAGAATTAAAATAATAATATTAATAAGACTCCTCTTATTCATTTATATTTAATATTTCTAAAATATTAAATAATAAACATTAAGCTATTTAATTTATTCTATCATCATAGATTAAATTAATTATACTTAATGCATTATTACTATCATGCCATTTTCTTCTTAAATAATTCTTCTTCCTTTTATGGTGTGACCCTTTAGGTTCTCCATATTAAACCGGTTGTGAATAAATCAATTAGAACAATTCTAATCTTATTTAAATAAATAAATTAAACTAATAATCTATTTAAATAAATAACATTTATTCTACAATAGGGATAAGCCTCCCTAGCAATCAACGACTTTCCAGATAACATAGATTTCAACATTAATCATAAAAGAACATGTGAGTTAATAGTTACCGTACAATTCAATCCTTCCACCATACAATGTCCCAATTAAATATAAGACATGGATTTACTCTCAAGTCTTAATTTATTTAATCATATGTATTTCGATTAGGAAATGCACAACTCCAAATAATGCAAATTAGAAACATCTTTCTAATTTCATTCTACCTTGGCCAAGGATTCCTGGGTTGTCATTTAACGAATCACATAGGACATATCTCCTCTTTTACTAGAGGTGGTAGATTCTTTATTGATCATTCATTATCTCCATATGTAACTCATTACACCCAAGCATACCCTATATATGCCTTAAAAGGCCTTAAGAAATTAGTCAAAGTATAATTTGTTACATACAAGATACTATGATGATCTCAAGTCCAAGGATCACATGTACTACTATCACATTAGGAATTCCTATTGACAGGCGAGTAAAACTCCATTAGGTATTCCATAGCGAGTCACGTTCAGTGAACTTATTCTCCAATAAGCACCTACATACTTGCTTTAGTGTCTCCACACAAATGACTATGAGATCAGTCATCCTCATCCAATGAGCAAGCAACATATGTACCAATCTATCCGGATTTACTAATCCCCATTTTAGTAATCCCACAATTGGGAACTATTTTAGTTGTTAAGCTTTCTAAGAATTTAGATCTCATTATCATGATCTCATCATGATTCTAAAAGCATTGCTTAAAACTATGGGTTATTTACATATTATAAAAACAGCACCATGTAGATAATTATATGCCTTAAATGAATATTTTATTAATAAATACATAAGATTGTTTACAAAGTATGTGCTTTGTCATCATACATGATTGGCTTGTATGCACACTACTATCACCACCCCCTCTGGCTCGATCAAATTTGAGTTACAACAGGGTCTCTTAAGGCCAAAAAGTGAAATAAAAAAAAGGTTCTACGCGATTGAGCAGAAAGGACCTGAAACCCTGAAACGGGACGTCAAACTTTGAAGTCTGAAAATCTGTTCTAAACTGTTGGCAACAGTTCCAGCGTAACATCGGAGAGGGATCAGGTGATTTAAACCATTGGAGACAACCCCAGCGTAGCATCGGGAAGGGTCCGGTGGTGTAAGCCATGGAGAACTACTCCAGCAAAGATCAGAGTATCTAATATTGCAAACCGTTGGTAACAGCTCCAGCGTAGCATCGGAGAGGGATCCGGTGATTAAAACGGTTGGTGATAACTCTAGTGTAGCATTGGGAAGGGTCTGGTGGTGTAAGCCATTGAACTATACTTCTGTCAAGATCGGAGGATCTAATATTGCAAATCAATGCTATTAGCCTAACATAGCACCGGGAAGACCTGATAAAGTCAATCAAGAAAAACTATCTTCATCGGGAAGGACCGATGATGGAATCTGTTATACAAGAAATCTCCAGCTAAGTCATCGAGAAAGTTAGGTGATAGTCGACCGTTGTAAACTACCGTTCGAGTAGGCATCGAGAAGGTTCGGTGATGGTCAGCATGTGTAAACTAACGTTCAAGTAGGCATCAAGAAAGTTTCGGTGATAGTCGACCGTTGTAAACTATCGTTCTAGTAGGCATCAAGAAGGTTCGATGATGGTCAACCTGCGTAAACTACCGTTTAAGTAGGCATCGAGAAGGTTCGGTGATGGTAATCCTGTGTAAACTACCGTTCGAGTAGGCATTGAGAAGGTTCGGTGATAGTTAACCTGTGTAAACTATCATTTGAGTAGGCATCATAAAAGTTCAGTGATAGTCGATGGTTGTAAACTACTGATAGAGTAGGCATCGAGAAGGTTCGATGATGGTCAACCTGTGTAAACTAGTATTCGAGTAGGCATCGAGAAGGTTCGGTGATAGTCGACCGTTGTAAACTACCGTTCGAGTAGGCATCGTGAAGATTCGATGATGGTTAACCTTTGTAAACAACCGTTCGAGTAGGCATCGAGAAGGTTCGGTAATAGTAGACCTTTGGAAACCACCATTTAAGTAGGCATTGAAAGAGTTCGATGATGGTTAACCCTTGTAAACTACCGTTAGAGTAGGCATTGAAAGGATTATGTGATAGCGATCAGCGAAAGCTCTATCCCCTAAAAAACATCGCCATCAACCTGATATGAAATCCAAACCGTTTGTGACAACCCCAGCATAGCGTCGGGAAGGATCCAAAGATGTAAACCGGTGCAATCTATCATCAGGATAAGTATTGGGAATCCCCAATGAGGTTACTCATAAAAAGAGGAATATCCCCAGTGGAGGTAAAACAAAAGTGTGTAGCTGGAAAAGGGAGTTTTGGTAACAACCCCAATATGAATTTCGGGAAGGTTCTATGGTATCAGCCATGATAGTCATCCCCGACAAAAAATAGGGATTGATCGTTGATACAACCTGTGGCAGCTAACCCCATAGAGGCATATAGCATTCATAACATATCATACCATGCATTACATTACATTTGCATTTGTCATATTTCCAGTGTCTAGCAATCTTTATCATGTTCATTGCACTGCATAAACATGATAAAGAGGGGCATCTGAAGACACTCAAAATTTTGCATTCCTGCTACTAACAATGCAGGAGGGCAAAACTATCTTTTACCTTTCAGAGACAACCCTGGAAGCCTACAACATCAAACCAAACCCCCAGAGACAGCCAATGGAAATCATCAAACCAAACCCCTCGGAGAAAGCCCCGGGAAATCATCAAACCAGACCCCTAGAGACAGCCCCTGGAAATCATCAAAGCAGACCCCCGGAGACAACCCCGAGAAATCATCGAATCAAATTCCCCCAGAGATAACCCCGAGAAATATCAAATAAACCTTAGAGATAACCCTGAGGACATACAGAAGTCACTAGCAGTCAAACCTAGGAGATAACCCTGAGAAAGACAGTTGCAGCTATATCAAGCCCATAAACTAACCCAGAATGGCAAAAGATTAATTTTTCCAACTCAACATCAAATCAGATCAAATTACTGTAAAGGAGGTCATATAGAACCATCACAGCAATCCCAAGTGAAAACTATGCCAGACAGCTCAACGGATGAACTACGAAGACTCGAAGATCTGGTCATGGACCCATATTCCATAATTTGGAAAAATTTAAGTCCCATGTCATGGCATATCTCTTGGAAAGGTCTTTCCGGAAAGGTATAGCAGCCCTCCATCGAATACCCGGATTGCAAGTTATGAAGGTTCAAGCAGACTATGCGTTGGTCGGAGTGCGCGTACTTCAAGACAATGGGTGGAGCCGCTGCTGATCGTGGCTATATATACCCCTCCTCCCTTTAGCTTCCAAGAGAAAAAAAAAAGAACAAGAAAAGAAAAGGGCCACGGCGAGAGAAAAATAGGCTAGAATAGCTAAACGGAGTTTCTATCTTACTCTGATTTCTGTAAAACTTCTTTGTAAACGTTCATATACATATATACTACAACGTATCAAATTTTAGCTGGTGGGAAATGAGTTTCGAGGCGCCAGAAGCCGTTTGAGAGCCGTTCTCATGAAATACTATACAATTTTGTCAGATCTGTCGTCTTCGCTTACTTTAATACGTATATAAGTGCTATATATATTTAGTAGCTTATATTCGTCATATCTGAAGTTTTAACCATTAATTCTTGCAAATAGTCAATATTTAAGTTATATTGACTAGATCTGTACTAGATCTAGGCAGATCTATCTTTTAATAGGTTCAAAAGTTGTAAAACTTGAACTTGGAAGCTAAAATGGCTAAGATCTGTACAGATCTAGTTTTCTTTCTAGTTTTTATAAGTATTTAACAACCATGTGACCTTTGATTTGTATCTAGAGGAAACTGGAAGCTATGAGCTACTCGCGTACTAGGATTTAACTGATGGATCCTTTGTTCAGCGATGTCTACTATAGTTATATGCTTCATTGCTATATATTCATTATGCAGGTTGTTTATGTGATATCCTGTGAGCTTAGGAGCTACAGGATATACGATTCAACCAATGGATCTAGATCAAGTTTTGTGATGGACCTTCTTAAGTTGTACAGCCAGCTTGCAAATTTTGTTCTTGTAAATCCAAGGCCTTAACATGGTTATACCGGTTTAAGGCCCCGAAATAATGAAAATTGTGCTTGTGGTGTTCGGGCTCACTTCGATGGCTTTTATGCCCATAAGGAGCCCGACACTTATATATATATATATATATATATATATATATATTATTTTGTTGAAGATGCTTCGTATCTAGAGAATAAAATCTAAATGAACCGAATACTAAATAAAATGGAAATATCAAAGGGCATCAATTCTTATACGAGTGAAAGGGTTTGAAAATCTCTTTTCAAAACATCACTTTCATGCGACGGCCATCAATGGTCGAACAGTCCGTTCTGGTCCCTTGAGCGTAGATGCCCAGAATGGGGCTTTGCTTGAGCCTCTGCCTGATGATCAGAGGGTTAGAGATTGCATCCTGTAACGACTGTTCTTAGTGATCATCAGGGATTGTTTTCTTGCAGACAACTCTGCGACGGTGCCCTTTGCCATAATCAGTGCCACTCGACATATGGAGCGCCTCAGTGATTTTGATTGGGGTACCTACACCTTTGCATATTTCCTTTAAGGTATGCGCATGCGCTCGGAGGGTGTGACGGAGGCTTGGTTAGGGTTCTACCCATTCCTGCTGGTGAGTACATCTTTCTTATACCTTTTTGATTTCTACATTTATATTTGTCAGTCTTGGTCATTAAGGACTTTTGATATTTACATGGCCAGTTTTGGGCATATGAGAGGCTTCCTTGCTTACGTGCTGCCACTACTTTGGGCCTGGAGACTTATCCTCGGGGATGGCGTTGGCACCACTCCACTTTGACGGAGGTCCCTGTAGCTAAAGGATTCACCCATTCCCACCTGCAGCTTGAGCTTTTGACGGTCGGATCGATCTCATGGGTATCGTATACCTCTGATTTTTTGACAGTCGGGTTTGAGGGCGGTTTCCCTACTGGCCGGGAGTTTGCATTATCCACCCGCAGAGTCCCATTTTTGACAAAGGGAGGTTGGGAGCTCTATTTAGGAAGGCGTGCTATCAGGAGCATCACGGGGCATATCTGTATTCCCTTTATTCCTCCTACTTGGCACCATTGGCCACTAGTTCAGCTGCTCGTAGAGATACCTATGGAGGACGTAGATGAATTTACCCTGTCAGAGGGTCCTTACAGCCAGAATGCATTTAGCAGCTGGTGGAGTCCTCGCACTATTGGGGCTCAGATTGGTGCTACCAAGTTCATGGCAGATATGGTGACGAGGTCTGTGATGATGACAGACTGGATAGCGTACCTTCGAGAGCCTACCCACTTGGACCAGATTACAAGACTGGCCCAGCAGTTGGAGAGCGCTCATTTGTTTATCAGGCATCTTAGCCGAGATCCATCAGAGGCATCTTCTTTTGATCCTTCCGGCTCTGGAGCGGGCCCTTCCACAGGTCCATTTTTTAGCAAGTCTTACAGAGGCTGATCCTCCTTTGTACCGTCCTAACATTCTTGATGGCCGAGACTTCGTATCTACGGAGGAGATGGAGCAGGTTAACAGCCTGATTGTAGATATTCTTGATCGTTTTGGATAGCTTTTCTTTGACGCCCCCAAATCCGGGCCCCCAGAACCTCGGACCTGGTACGTTACAATACAACATTTATATAACTATTGCGGAAGATATAAACATAAATTATTTATGCAATAACTTTTACAACATAATTTCCAAGGTCTGTAACCTTAACTTAATATATACATTCAATATCCTACACGACATACAATGTCATTTGTATTCAATACTATTACCATTTTAATCGTATAATAATCCCATCCTGGAACTTATTTTTGCCTTTGCCTGTGTCTGAAATTTCGTATTAATCTGAAATATTTATCATGATATAGCAAGGGTGAGCAATAAGTTTGCCCAGCAAGTTTAAATTCAAATGAAGATATATCATGATTGAAAGAAAGAATAAGCTTTCGAATTTTCAACAATATAATAATTGTGGAATGATATGAATCGATTTCAATAATGAATGACATAATCAAAAATATTTAATGTCAACAAGGATCATGTACAACTTGAACTAAACCTTATGGTAATGATGGTGATCAGCCTTTCATACCTGATGAACATATGCAACATGCACTAAGTGCGAATCAATAATCAATATAGATGTGAACAATCATCAATAATTATTCGCGAACATGCTTTAAAAATATAACTCAAGTTCGAGTTAAAGAAAACTTGTCTGCATAGTCGATTACCGCTACACAATTTAATTTAATCGCTTTATTGTAAAGACCTATCAGTTATAAGATTTGATCTTTCAATTAGTATAACATACTTTATTCATAATACTTTTACTTTAAAAGTAACTATCTAACACTTAACCACATAGTCAAATATTAGATAACCTAAACTCCTTACACGTTCATTTATAAGTTCTTAATATAACTTGATAAACTATTTATGACTTCAGAAGACTTAATATAACATTTCAGTAAACTGAAACCAAACAGTCTTCCTAACATTTTCAGTTTTTTATTTCAGTAACCTGAAATGTTTATTTCAGCAAGCTGAAATTCACTATTCACGAAAATACCAAAATAGATTATTATTTTTCCATCCTTTGTCCAAACACATATACATATATTCGTTACACAAAAACAGTTTTTCTGGAATTTTTCAACTTCCTTAGGTATTTTTGAAAAATCCATTTCTAGTTAATTTCTTAACAAATTAGCTACCTTACGCTTAACTCCAGAAATTCTCAACTCTTGGCGGGATCTTACACATGTTAACGTGAGCTTACAGTTTAAATTTCGTGGCCATCGGAGTTATACAACTGCGATTATAGCGATTTTTCGGCGTAAAAACGTAAATATTGAAATGGTCATAACCTGCTCAATTTAAGTCGGAATGAGCTCATTTTTGGACACAAACTACTTTATCCCATATATTTTCATGCCCCAAACGATTGAATTTTATTTCAAAAACAAAGTGGATGAAACTGCCCTTACAATTTCCAAACAGCCTACTTTTAGGCATTTTTCAAGTTTTGCTTCGTTTGCTAAATCCAGTCCACACAGAAATCTGTAACTTCTTTTTCAGTGATTCCACTTGAAAAAGTTATAATACTTGTATATCTAACTCCAAAAATTGACCACACTCAAAAATTCAAAGTAGAATGAGAGATATGGTCGTTTTCATTTCGTACTTCATTTTTACAAAAATCTAATTTTTCATACTTGATGATTTATAAGAATATTTCCATATCCTCACCCATACACCAACATAATCCATCATCAATCATTACAACACAAACTAATATCAAATATATTCATGGATCTATCATGATCCATGATCTAATACCTCAAATAATCACCAAACACAAGGTCAACACAAGTAAAGCTAGAAAAATTAAGTTTTTCTCACTTTTTAAAAATCTAATTTTTATTTCTTAGTTTAGATCTAACTTTTGATCCATAAAAGGATTAGATCTAAACTTAAAATACTATTAAATACTAGATCTAAGGTTTATGAGCCTCAAAATCATAGTTTTATAAAAATCAAACTCAAATCAAATAAAAAAGAATTAGACTATATAGGTAGAAATCTTTGTTATACCTTAGCTTAATTCCTTCCTTCCTCCTTCTTCTTCCTAATACTTGATTAGAAACTTATGAACTTTGAAAAACTCTCCCTCTCACTTCTCTCTTGTGGCCGAAATCCATCACACACACTCTCTCTCTTGGTTACTTTGCTAGCTAAAAAGAATGAGATGAAAGAGAAAAGAAATGAAATGAAATGAAAAGTAAAGGATATACTTGATTTGTTTTGATAGTAAAATTGAATAGATATAAAATATATATCTATCATAATCTCCCAAGATCTTTCCCTTCCTCTCTCTCATTATTGTAGATGTTTCTTGCAAGTAATAACAATAGTGTTGGCTCCTTTACAAAAGTGACACCTAGCAAGGTTGTTCACCAACTAAAGTGGCTAATCATTACCTACATCTCCCCTTCCTTTCCTTCTCCTTGTAATTTTCGGCCCTAAGGGCCTTCTTGGCCCAAATTCGATTTCTTTTTAAGGTCTAAATAGCTTACTTAATGTCATATAAGTCCCTTATCCCATTGGGCTAGGTTTGGACTTGCAATTTTTTATTCTTTGGACTTGCAAATCAACATAGTTTCCTACTCTTTAATTTTTTATCATCTCCTAATCATTTAGTTAGGGTGTCCTTACACATATTTGTAAGTTAATTCCTTCCTTAAGTGGCTAAGCTTGGGCCAAGCTTGGGCTCTCACATAATTTATTTTGGGCTTGCACCTTATTCTGAATTTACTTACTAGATAAAATGAACTTGGGATTCCACCCAATATTAAATTATGCCATTATTATACTTACCCTATACATAATATATTTGGCTATATTAACAACTTAATTGCTATTAAATCAAATTAGTTACAAGTCCAATCCTTAAATAAATAATTGGGATTCTTATACAATTTCTTGGGCCATACAATCATCTTAGTCCATTAAATCTATTATCACTAGAACTAACGCTCAACATTTTTGATATATACATATTTTTAATTATCTTTATATATAAAATAAATGTATACACATTTTATAATATATATTTATTTAATCATACACATAATCAATCACATATTCTAATAGTTTATTAACTAAATAACCATATTTGGCTTAATGAGTTATAAACACTCGCACTCACGTAATCATACAAGATAACCCTAGAAGTCATTTGATTCAAATACCTAATTTATATATTAGGTCACCAAACTTTATAGGTATCGTAGTACATTATCCTTATTATTCCTTCAAGTACATATAGATTCATTTCTAAGATTTGGAATTTTGTAACCCATATTTTTTTTTATTCTCATTCAAATAGCAAACCATATACGTTCTACTTTAAAAAATTTAAATTATTCCTCAAATTTCCACTCTAGGTTTTATCCTTTAACCTTTATTTAATCATTTAAGATTTTATTAATCTTATAAATTCTCGGGTTGTCACATTCACCCCTTCTTCTAAGAATTTCATCCCCGAAATTTACCTTACACCTTACACCTTTCATACTCATCAACACATGCTACCCAAAACATCACTTACCAGAGTTAAATCTTACAAATCATGCTGAGGATTCATATAGACTATGAACTTTCATTTTCAAAAAGGTTATACAGAAATTCATCCGCTAATCGTCATGACTTACGGACACAGAGGGTAATTAGCCTGTTATGCCCTGTATTTATTAAGTACTGCTTGTCGGAATAATTTTTTCCCGTTCCTCTTATCTACCTTAGGTGCACAAAATTTTCCCAAATTTTGGGATGCTTACCTCAGTCTTATCTGATTCCGCACCAAAATAATTTGATTCAGGAAAATTTCCATAGAACGCTCAGAATTTTCATAAACGTTGGTCTAGCTGAATCAAATAGCTTAGACTCATAGCAATAATTCAATTTCAATCAAAATATTTATGTATAGCCAAACCCCGTTGGCAAATAATTATAAAAATATAATTTGGAAATGACGTCATGATACCGTACTGTATTTACAGCCCGTTTGAGGATTCCGTCATTGTGTGACTTTGTTATAGCACATCATACAACAGTGGGACAATGATTTTTAGATCGAATTCAACACTAAGTATTCCTGTATTTACAACTTCATCTGCTTTTTATCATCTCTGCACTAGGTTACATGATGCATCAATGATAAATAAAACACATTTTGATATTTCAAATCATTGTCGTCTAGCCGAAATAATTCGCATAGACTATTCTTTAAATGGTTCAAAAAACATTGTAAATCAATTTTATCATCTCCACAAGTAACGATGTGTCAGTGTCCCGAAGTCCACACATACACACTAGTCAGCAGGAGTTGAGAATAAAAATTTATTTTTAAAAAAGGCACATAGTGCGTATTTAGTTTGATGTCAAAAATTTCAAAGTCTAGCATAGCTAGAAGATTTGGAATACCTATGCTTCCATCATCAACTTCAATTGCTCTAATGATCGATTGCTTAATAATTCTATCTATTTCTATTATCCTCAATCCTTCATTCACACTTAATTATACCCAGTTCGTCAAACTTACCACACGTTATGAGTTCGGGAACTTCCCATAATCATATGAGTTTAAGAACTTATCATAGACAGACCATTGGCGTCCATTCGCTTAGGGGTTCAAAACATTTTATACGATTATGAGTCACGAACTTACCAAAAGTATGAGTTTTAAGAACACGCACCTAATCTTATAATCTCTATCTATCTGTTATATATATGAAAAAAGAATCACCTTCTCAACATGTATATAGCAAATAGCGCGACACAAACATTTCAATTATTATCAGTACCAGAAGCTAAGTGGTTGTCGAACCAAACACAATCCCCTGCCCATACAAGGAATTGGTCAACCCAGCCACTAATCAATATAGGAAGCTAAGTGGTTGTTACACCAAGGACAATTCCCCGCCCATACAAAGAATTGTTCAACTTAACAATTATATCGAGTAGGAAGCTAAGTGGTTCTAAAACCAAGTACAAATTCCCCGTCCATACAAGGAATCATACAACTCAGCTGCTGACATGAGTCCTCAATTGAAAGCACACATAATCTTAGCTACCTCAATACACGATACGAATTTTATTTAATCTGTATCTACAATTCACAACTCTTTCCTGAGTTTAACTCGTACTATTTCATAGTACAACAGTCATACAACAATTCTGCTATAAAGTTTTCAATCATTTGATTGATCCTCCTCCTGATATAACCTTATCAGGTCATGTTGTGATCTCATATTAGAATCGTATTATATTACGATTCCTTTCTATGTTATGATCGTTTTATTTTACGATCTTCTTTCCTTTTATACTTTTAGTCTTTTAGACTCTATCTATTCATTACTACTATTCATCTTTATTATCAGAGTTAGGTAACTCTGGATCTTTATTACTTGTCATGATTCTTCTTTGAATCTTATTGACTTAATAATACCTTGCCCAACTTTATCGCTTAGAATTTAAACTCTATTTGAGTTTATTTCTATTCCTTATAACTGTGGTTATAGCCTAAGGTACCCCTACCTAAGGTTTATAACCTACATCTCTGATACCAACTGTGACGCCCCCAAATCCAGGTGCCCAGAACCTCGGACCTGGTACATTACGATACATCATTTCTATAACTATTGCGGAAGATATAAACATAAATTGTTTAAACAATAACTTTTACAACATAATTTCCAAGGTCTGTAACCTTAACTTAATATATACATTCAATATCCTACACGACATACAATGTCATTTGTATTCAATACTATTACCATTTTAATCGTATAATAATCCCATCCTGGAACTTATTTTTGCCTTTGCCTGTGTCTGAAATTTCGTATTAATCTGAAATATTTATCATGATATAGCAAGGGTGAGCAATAAGTTTGCCCAGCAAGTTTAAATTCAAATGAAGATATATCATGATTGAAAGAAAGAATAAGCTTTCGAATTTTCAACAATATAATAATTGTGGAATGATATGAATCGATTTCAATAATGAATGACATAATCAAAAATATTTAATGTCAACAAGGATCATGTACAACTTGAACTAAACCTTATGGTAATGATGGTGATCAGCCTTTCATACCTGATGAACATATGCAACATGCACTAAGTGCGAATCAATAATCAATATAGATGTGAACAATCATCAATAATTATTCGCGAACATGCTTTAAAAATATAACTCAAGTTCGAGTTAAAGAAAACTTGTCTGCATAGTCGATTACCGCTACACAATTTAATTTAATCGCTTTATTGTAAAGACCTATCAGTTATAAGATTTGATCTTTCAATTAGTATAACATACTTTATTCATAATACTTTTACTTTAAAAGTAACTATCTAACACTTAACCACATAGTCAAATATTAGATAACCTAAACTCCTTACACGTTCATTTATAAGTTCTTAATATAACTTGATAAACTATTTATGACTTCAGAAGACTTAATATAACATTTCAGTAAACTGAAACCAAACAGTCTTCCTAACATTTTCAGTTTTTTATTTCAGCAACCTGAAATGTTTATTTCAGCAAGCTGAAATTCACTATTCACGAAAATACCAAAATAGATTATTATTTTTCCATCCTTTGTCCAAACACATATACATATATTCGTTACACAAAAACAGTTTTTCTGGAATTTTTCAACTTCCTTAGGTATTTTTGAAAAATCCATTTCTAGTTAATTTCTTAACAAATTAGCTACCTTACGCTTAACTCCAGAAATTCTCAACTCTTGGCGGGATCTTACACATGTTAACGTGAGCTTACAGTTTAAATTTCGTGGCCATCGGAGTTATACAACTACGATTATAGCGATTTTTGGCGTAAAAACGTAAATATTGAAATGGTCATAACCTGCTCAATTTAAGTCGGAATGAACTCATTTTTGGACACAAACTACTTTATCCCATATATTTTCATGC
Organism: Panax stipuleanatus; assembly: GCA_020205555.1. Classification (NCBI taxonomy): domain Eukaryota; kingdom Viridiplantae; phylum Streptophyta; class Magnoliopsida; order Apiales; family Araliaceae; genus Panax; species Panax stipuleanatus. The sequence continues at coordinate 36,430,775 of CM035125.1, forward strand.
CCCAAACGATTGAATTTTATTTCAAAAACAAAGTGGATGAAACTGCCCTTACAATTTCCAAACAGCCTACTTTTAGGCATTTTTCAAGTTTTGCTTCGTTTGCTAAATCCAGTCCACACAGAAATCTGTAACTTCTTTTTCAGTGATTCCACTTGAAAAAGTTATAATACTTGTATATCTAACTCCAAAAATTGACCACACTCAAAAATTCAAAGTAGAATGAGAGATATGGTCGTTTTCATTTCGTACTTCATTTTTACAAAAATCTAATTTTTCATACTTGATGATTTATAAGAATATTTCCATATCCTCACCCATACACCAACATAATCCATCATCAATCATTACAACACAAACTAATATCAAATATATTCATGGATCTATCATGATCCATGATCTAATACCTCAAATAATCACCAAACACAAGGTCAACACAAGTAAAGCTAGAAAAATTAAGTTTTTCTCACTTTTTAAAAATCTAATTTTTATTTCTTAGTTTAGATCTAACTTTTGATCCATAAAAGGATTAGATCTAAACTTAAAATACTATTAAATACTAGATCTAAGGTTTATGAGCCTCAAAATCATAGTTTTATAAAAATCAAACTCAAATCAAATAAAAAAGAATTAGACTATATAGGTAGAAATCTTTGTTATACCTTAGCTTAATTCCTTCCTTCCTCCTTCTTCTTCCTAATACTTGATTAGAAACTTATGAACTTTGAAAAACTCTCCCTCTCACTTCTCTCTTGTGGCCGAAATCCATCACACACACTCTCTCTCTTGGTTGCTTTGCTAGCTAAAAAGAATGAGATGAAAGAGAAAAGAAATGAAATGAAATGAAAAGTAAAGGATATACTTGATTTGTTTTGATAGTAAAATTGAATAGATATAAAATATATATCTATCATAATCTCCCAAGATCTTTCTCTTCCTCTCTCTCATTATTGTAGATGTTTCTTGCAAGTAATAACAATAGTGTTGGCTCCTTTACAAAAGTGACACCTAGCAAGGTTGTTCACCAACTAAAGTGGCTAATCATTACCTACATCTCCCCTTCCTTTCCTTCTCCTTGTAATTTTCGGCCCTAAGGGCCTTCTTGGCCCAAATTCGATTTCTTTTTAAGGTCTAAATAGCTTACTTAATGTCATATAAGTCCCTTATCCCATTGGGCTAGGTTTGGACTTGCAATTTTTTATTCTTTGGACTTGCAAATCAACATAGTTTCCTACTCTTTAATTTTTTATCATCTCCTAATCATTTAGTTAGGGTGTCCTTACACATATTTGTAAGTTAATTCCTTCCTTAAGTGGCTAAGCTTGGGCCAAGCTTGGGCTCTCACATAATTTATTTTGGGCTTGCACCTTATTCTGAATTTACTTACTAGATAAAATGAACTTGGGATTCCACCCAATATTAAATTATGCCATTATTATACTTACCCTATACATAATATATTTGGCTATATTAACAACTTAATTGCTATTAAATCAAATTAGTTACAAGTCCAATCCTTAAATAAATAATTGGGATTCTTATACAATTTCTTGGGCCATACAATCATCTTAGTCCATTAAATCTATTATCACTAGAACTAACGCTCAACATTTTTGATATATACATATTTTTAATTATCTTTATATATAAAATAAATGTATACACATTTTATAATATATATTTATTTAATCATACACATAATCAATCACATATTCTAATAGTTTATTAACTAAATAACCATATTTGGCTTAATGAGTTATAAACACTCACACTCACGTAATCATACAAGATAACCCTAGAAGTCATTTGATTCAAATACCTAATTTATATATTAGGTCACCAAACTTTATAGGTATCGTAGTACATTATCCTTATTATTCCTTCAAGTACATATAGATTCATTTCTAAGATTTGGAATTTTGTAACCCATATTTTTTTTTTATTCTCATTCAAATAGCAAACCATATACGTTCTACTTTAAAAAATTTAAATTATTCCTCAAATTTCCACTCTAGGTTTTATCCTTTAACCTTTATTTAATCATTTAAGATTTTATTAATCTTATAAATTCTCGGGTTGTCACATTCACCCCTTCTTCTAAGAATTTCATCCCCGAAATTTACCTTACACCTTACACCTTTCATACTCATCAACACATGCTACCCAAAACATCACTTACTAGAGTTAAATCTTACAAATCATGCTGAGGATTCATATAGACTATGAACTTTCATTTTCAAAAAGGTTATACAGAAATTCATCCGCTAATCGTCATGACTTACGGACACAGAGGGTAATTAGCCTGTTATGCCCTGTATTTATTAAGTACTGCTTGTCGGAATAATTTTTTCCCGTTCCTCTTATCTACCTTAGGTGCACAAAATTTTCCCAAATTTTGGGATGCTTACCTCAGTCTTATCTGATTCCGCACCAAAATAATTTGATTCAGGAAAATTTCCATAGAACGCTCAGAATTTTCATAAACGTTGGTCTAGCTGAATCAAATAGCTTAGACTCATAGCAATAATTCAATTTCAATCAAAATATTTATGTATAGCCAAACCCCGTTGGCAAATAATTATAAAAATATAATTTGGAAATGACGTCATGATACCGTACTGTATTTACAGCCCGTTTGAGGATTCCGTCATTGTGTGACTTTGTTATAGCACATCATACAACAGTGGGACAATGATTTTTAGATCGAATTCAACACTAAGTATTCCTGTATTTACAACTTCATCTGCTTTTTATCATCTCTGCACTAGGTTACATGATGCATCAATGATAAATAAAACACATTTTGATATTTCAAATCATTGTCGTCTAGCCGAAATAATTCGCATAGACTATTCTTTAAATGGTTCAAAAAACATTGTAAATCAATTTTATCATCTCCACAAGTAACGATGTGTCAGTGTCCCGAAGTCCACACATACACACTAGTCAGCAGGAGTTGAGAATAAAAATTTATTTTTAAAAAAGGCACATAGTGCGTATTTAGTTTGATGTCAAAAATTTCAAAGTCTAGCATAGCTAGAAGATTTGGAATACCTATGCTTCCATCATCAACTTCAATTGCTCTAATGATCGATTGCTTAATAATTCTATCTATTTCTATTATCCTCAATCCTTCATTCACACTTAATTATACCCAGTTCGTCAAACTTACCACACGTTATGAGTTCGGGAACTTCCCATAATCATATGAGTTTAAGAACTTATCATAGACAGACCATTGGCGTCCATTCTCTTAGGGGTTCAAAACATTTTATACGATTATGAGTCACGAACTTACCAAAAGTATGAGTTTTAAGAACACGCACCTAATCTTATAATCTCTATCTATCTGTTATATATATGAAAAAAGAATCACCTTCTCAACATGTATATAGCAAATAGCGCGACACAAACATTTCAATTATTATCAGTACCAGAAGCTAAGTGGTTGTCGAACCAAACACAATCCCCTGCCCATACAAGGAATTGGTCAACCCAGCCACTAATCAATATAGGAAGCTAAGTGGTTGTTACACCAAGGACAATTCCCCGCCCATACAAAGAATTGTTCAACTTAACAATTATATCGAGTAGGAAGCTAAGTGGTTCTAAAACCAAGTACAAATTCCCCGTCCATACAAGGAATCATACAACTCAGCTGCTGACATGAGTCCTCAATTGAAAGCACACATAATCTTAGCTACCTCAATACACGATACGAATTTTATTTAATCTGTATCTACAATTCACAACTCTTTCCTGAGTTTAACTCGTACTATTTCATAGTACAACAGTCATACAACAATTCTGCTATAAAGTTTTCAATCATTTGATTGATCCTCCTCCTGATATAACCTTATCAGGTCATGTTGTGATCTCATATTAGAATCGTATTATATTACGATTCCTTTCTATGTTATGATCGTTTTATTTTACGATCTTCTTTCCTTTTATACTTTTAGTCTTTTAGACTCTATCTATTCATTACTACTATTCATCTTTATTATCAGAGTTAGGTAACTCTGGATCTTTATTACTTGTCATGATTCTTCTTTGAATCTTATTGACTTAATAATACCTTGCCCAACTTTATCGCTTAGAATTTAAACTCTATTTGAGTTTATTTCTATTCCTTATAACTGTGGTTATAGCCTAAGGTACCCCTACCTAAGGTTTATAACCTACATCTCTGATACCAACTGTGACGCCCCCAAATCCAGGTGCCCAGAACCTCGGACCTGGTACATTACGATACATCATTTCTATAACTATTGCGGAAGATATAAACATAAATTGTTTAAACAATAACTTTTACAACATAATTCCCAAGGTCTGTAACCTTAACTTAATACATGCATTCAATATCCTACACGACATACAATGTCATTTGTATTCAATACTATTACCATTTTAACTGTATAATAATCTCATCCTTGAACTTGTCTTTTCCTTTGCCTGTGTCTAAAGTTTCGTATTAATCTGAAATGTTTATCATAATATAGCAAGGGTGAGCAATAAGTTTGCCCAGCAAGTTTAAATTCAAACGAAGATATATCATAATTGAAAGAAAGAATAAGCTTTCGAATTTTCAACAATATAGTAATTGTGGAAGGATATGAATCGATTTCAATAATGAATGACATAATCAAAAATATTTAATGTCAACAAGGACTATGTACAACTTGAACTGAACCTTCTAGTAATGAAGGTGATCAGCCTTTAATACCTGATGAACATATGCAACATGCACTAAGTGCGAATCAATAATCAGTATATATGTGAACAATCATCAATAATTATTCACGAACATGCTTTAAAAATATAACTCAAGTTCGAGTTAAATAAAACTTGAATGCATAGTCGATTACCGCTACACAATTTAATTTAATCGCTTTATTGTAAAGACCTATCAGTTATAAGATTTGATCTTTCAATTAGTATAACATACTTTATTCATAATACTTTTACTTTAAAAGTAAACTATCTAACACTTAACCACATAGTCAAATATTAGATAACCTAAACACCTTACGCGTTCATTTATAAGTTTTTAATATAACTTGATAAACTATTTATGACTTTAGAAGACTTAATATATCATTTCAGTAAACTGAAACCAAACAGTCTTCCTAACATTTTAAGTTTTCATTTCAGCAACCTGAAATGTTCCTTTCAGCAAGCTGAAATTCACTATTTATGAAAATACCAAAATAGATTATTATTTTTCCATCCTTTGTCCAAACACATATACATATATTCCTTACACAAAAACAGTTTTTTCTGAAATGTTTTAACTTCCTTGGGTATTTTTGAAAAATCCATTTCTAGTTAATTCCTTAACAAATTAGCTACCTTACGCTTAACTCTAGAAATTCCCAACTCTTGGCGGCATCTTACACATGTTAACGTGAGCTTACAGTTTAAATTATGTGGCCATCGGAGTTATACAACTCCGGTTATAGCTATTTTTGTCATAAAAATTCAAATATTGAAATGGTCATAACCTGCTCAATTTAAGTCAGAATGAGCTCATTTTTGGACAGAAGCTACTTTATCCCATATATTTTCATGTCCCAAAAGATTGAATTTTATTTCAAAAACTAAGTGCACGAAACTGCCCTTACAATTTCCGGATAGCCTACTTTTAGGCATTTTTCAAGTTTTATTTCCTTTGCTAAATCCAGTACACACAGAAATCTATAACTTCTTTTTCAGTGAATCCACTTTAAAAAGTTATAATACTTGTATATCTAACTCTAAAAATTGACCACACACAAAAATTCAAAGTAGAATGAGAGATATGGTCGTTTCCATTTCATACTTCGTTTTTACAAAAATATAATTTTTCGTACTTGATGATTTCTAAGAAATCTTCCATATCCTCAACCATACACCAACATAATCTAGCATCAATCATCACAACACAAACTAATATCAAATATATTCATGGATCTATCATGATCCATGATCTAATACCTCAAATAATCACCAAACACAAGGTCAACACAAGTAAAGCTAGAAAAATTAAGTTTTTCTCACTTTTGAAAAATCGAATTTCTATTTCTTAGTTTAGATCCAACTTTTGATCCATAAAAGGGTTAGATCTAAACTTAAAATACTATTAAACACCTAGATCAAAGGTTTATGAGCCTCAAAATCATAGTTTTACAAAAATCAAACTCAAATCAAATAAAAAGGAACTATATTATATAGGTAAAAATCTTTGTTATACCTTAGCTTGATTCCTTCTTTCCTTCTTCTTCTTCATAATACTTGATTAGAAACTTATAAACTTTGAAAAACTCTCCCTCTCACTTCTCTCTTGTGGTCGAAATCCATCACACACACTCTCTCTATTGGTTGATTTGCTAGCTAAAAAGAATAAGATGAAAGAGAAAAGAAATGAAATAAAATGAAAAGTAAAGGATATACTTGATTTGTTTTGTTAGTAAAAGTGAATAGATATAAAATATATATCTATCATAATCTCCCAATATCTTTCTCTTCCTCTCTCTCTCATTATTGTAGATGCTTCTTGCAAGTAATAACGAAAGTGTTGGCTCCTTTACAAAAGTGACACCTAGCAAGGTTGTTCACCAACTAAAGTGGCTAATCATTACCTACATCTCCCCTTCTTTTCCCTCTCCTTGTAATTTTCGGCCCTAAGGGCCTTCTTGGCCCAAATTGGATTTCTTTTTAAGGTCTAAATAGCTTACTTAATGTCCCATAAGTCCCTTATCCCATTGGGCTAGGTTTGGACTTGCAGTTTTTTATTCTTTGGACTTGCAAATCAACATAGTTTTCTACTCTTTAATTTTTTATCATCTCCTAATCATTTAGTTAGGGTGTCCTTACACATATTTGTAAGTTAATTCCTTCCTTAAGTGGCTAAGCTTGGGCCAAGCTTGGGCTCTCACATAATTTGTTTTGGGCTTGCACCTTATTCTGAATTTACTTACTAGATAAAATGAACTTGGGATTCCACCCAATATTAAATTATGCCATTATTATACTTACCCTATACATAATATATTTGGCTATATTAACAACTTAATTGATATTAAATCAAATTAGCTACAAGTCCAATCCTTAAATAAATTATTGGGCTTCTTATACAATTCCTTGGGCCATACAATCATCTTGGTCCATTAAATCTATTATCACTAGAACTAACGCTCAATATTTTTGTTACATACATATTCTTAATTATCTTTATATACAAAATAAATGTATACACATTACATAATATATATTTATTTAATCATACACATAATCAATCACATATTCTAATAGTTTATTAACTAAATAGCCATATTTGGCTTAATGAGTTATAAACACTCACACTCACATAATCATACAAGATAACCCTAGATGTCATTTGATTCAAATACCTAATTTATATATTAGGTCACCAAACTTTATAGGTATCGTAGTACCTTATCCTTAATATTCCTTCAAGTACATATAGATTCATTTCTAGGGTTTGAAATTTTAAAACTCATATTTTTTCTATTCTCATTCAAATAGTAAACCATATAGGTTCTACTTTAAAAAATTTAAATTATTCCTCAAATTTCCACTCTAGGTTTTATCCTTTAACCTTTATTTAATCATTTAAGATTTTATTAATCTTATAAATTCTCGGGTTGTCACATTTTCTCGCTATGTCTTTTGATAGGCCACTGTTTTGGCTGTTAGGCGGTTGTGCCCCATTTTGATAGGCCACTGTTAGTAGTTGGGTAGTTATTCCCCATATCCCTGTACTTTTTATTTTGTATTTTATTAGCAGACCGAGATGATGCTTGCAGTAGATAGTTTATTATAGATATGCATGATATTTCCTATCTATTGCATCATGTTTATCGTTGTCATTATGCATGTATTATGTCATGGATATGCACTTAGACAGATGAGTTCAGATTTGACCCCTGGATGGTCTTGTGATACGGCGATACAGATGTCGTCATTGACGGTCAGCTGCATCGAGCATTTACCACCATCTGTGGTAGCATTGTCACTAAAGTCGTGGTACAGTGGATTGGATGTTGGGGCATTCATTGGCCATTGTGGACTTCCAAGTTCCATATGGATTTATAGACGGCATTCTATCCTGTTGGATACCTGAGCGGCAAGTTTTTCACTTCGGGCTGCATGAGTTGACACCGACTTTGGAGGAGTACAAGCGGCATACAGGTTTAGCCCTGGATCTGCCTTGCACTCGTACTGCTATTAGTGACATGAAGAGATCGTTCCTATGGATGTCGGGTCTGCGCCATAGAGTAGTCATGGATGAGATCATTTTAGGATATATGATCTCTATTAACTTTCTGATCGATCATTTTGGCAGACTGGATAGCTACGATCAACACGCTGGTGATTTTATTATCTCAGCAGAGGAGTGGCATTCAACCCTGATAGACATCTTGCTGATGTGCGTCGCAACTTACTTATACATTCCACTATACTTGGACCACTTAGATGTTGGGTTAATGGTCGTGGTTTGTGCCCTTAGTCAGGGTAGCACCATCCTGTCGATGATACTGGCCGAGACATTGAGGTCAGCTACCTATTGCAGTACCCATCTAGAGGGGTTTTTTAGAAGTAGCTCTGTCTTGTTGTATGTATGGATCATGACCCATTTTCTCCCAATTGGCTTCTTCAGACATCAAGGTTACTGCTTCACCTACGAGATAGCTACGTCCTACTCCTTTCAGCTAACGTAGTGTTCGGATGCAGATACATAATCAGCTTTTCTGGCATATATTTAGCATCTTTTTTTGATTCTGCCATGCTCAGGGATAGTCTCCCCTTATAGCTTCATCACCCATGCATCTGGCATGGACTACTTGCCCCTAGCGGGATTGAGAGGGGTGACCACATATCATCCGTTGGTAGTCATGGGTCAGTTTGATCAGTTCTAGAGGCTACACCAATTTGAGGGGGCTATTAATCAGCAGATATCAGCTTCTTATATGTCGCCAGCAGACTTGATGAGGATTTATGAGTGTTGGACTCATAGGGAGAGGGTTAATTTCTCTACTAGCCATCTAGATTGCTCTCCAAAGTACGCAGCGTGGTTGGAGACTGATATAGCAGCAGCCGTACTCATCCAGTCAGCTCCGATTGTGGATTCAGATGAGGAGGAGCCTATGGAGGATCCTGATTCTCCTACTAAGGCGGATTTGTTCATGGGTCTGATAGCAGCCTTAGTTAGTGACCCGCCGATTATTTTTCCCGGTAAAACTCTCTTAAGCACCAAGTCGCTTTCTTTAAATTGCCAGATTTAAACTTTCTTGTTGTATGATCGAGCAATCCTTTGTTGATATAACTGCCCATGGAAAATGGCTATAGCCCTCTTTTCATCTATCAGCGACAGTTGGTGGTGCCGATCTATCGACCACTGATTTTCTTCCATTTGAGCGTCTATTAACACTATCAAGGACTCCATTTCTACTTCTATGGGAAGTACTACTTCCATGCCATAGACCAATGAGTAGGGGGTAGCCCCAGTAGAGGTACGCATTGACGTTCTTTATGATAACTGGTTTTGAGGCAACAGGTCAGGCCATTCTTTGTGATTGGCAGACATTTTCTTAATGATCTTCTTGACGTTTTTGTTGATCGCTTCGACAGCACCATTCATCTTGGGTCGATAGATGACGTAATTGAGATGTTTGATGTGGAACTTTCTATATAGTTCTCTCATCATCTGATTGTTTAAGTTCTAGGCGTTGTCTGATACGATCACCTCCAGTTGTCCATATCGACAAACGATATTATTTCTGATGAAACCAATGATATTATTTCTTTGGGGACTTTGGGAAAAGAGGCAGCTTCAACCCACTTGGTAAAGTAATCGATCATTGTGAAGATGAATCGATGACCATTGTTGGCTTTAGGTTCTACTGGACCTATCACATCCATTCCCCACATGGAGAAAGCCGTGGCGAACCAATGTTGTGCGGCTCATTCGGAGGAGCGTAGATGGCATTTCCATGTACTTGACATTGATAGCATCTCCTGACATGATCATCGCAGTCTGCTTTTAGAGAGATCCAATAATGCCCTGTTCTTAATATTTTCTTGGCCAGCAGATGACCGCTCATGTGTGGACCACAGATTTCGCCGTGGACTTCGTCCATCAATATTTGGGCTTGCTCTTTATCATAGCATCTTAGGAGCCCTATTCCAGCATCCGTTTTGTAGAGTGCGTCTCCGCTCAGATAGAACTTCATATCCATCTTGTGAATCCATTTTTGCTCGGATTGGTTTGCTCTAGCGGGTGTAGATCTATCTTAGAGATATTCCTTAATGTCTTGATACCAAGGATGATTGATAGGAGGTATTTCATCTGATACTCCTCCGATGTCATTCCCGTATATCGGGGTCTTTTGGCTTGTGATTTGGATGTCGGGGATCCTCCTTCTATCGAATATGCGGATCAAGGAAGCCAACGTCGCCAATGCATCAGCAAAGTCATTCTTACCCCTAAGAATATGGATGAAGGTTATGTCTTCAAACTCCATAGATATTTTGACGACCTGCCGATGATAGGGCAGCAAATATAGTTCTTTGGTGTGCTATGCCCTAGTGGTTTGTTTGATAACCAACTTAGAATCTCCAAAGAGCAATAGATGCTTAACACCTATGGATTGGGCTAATTTCAACCCCATTATGCAGCCTTCATACTCACTCGTGTTGTTGGTGTTGATAAACTGCAGCTTGGTAGCCACAGGATATTGTTCTCATGTACCAAAGATAAGGACTGCCCCAGCTCCGACACCTTCCATATTTACTGCTCCAACGAAATACATTTTCTATGGTTGGACTATATTTTCTTGAAGATCTTGCTAAATTGTCATGATCCCATTATCCAGAAAATAAGTCTCAAGAGGTTCGAACCATCCTGATGGTGCTTCGGCTAGTTGATCTGCAATGCCTTGACCTTTGATGGACTTTTGAGTAACGTAGACAATGTCGAACTGTTGGAGGATCAACTGCCATTTAGACATTCGATAATTCAATATTGGCTTTTTGAATATATATTTTAGTGGATCCATGTGGGATATGAGGTATATCGTGTGCCCATGCAGATAGTGTTGTAATCTCATGGCGGCCCATGCTAACGCACAACATATTTTCTCGATCAAGGTGTATTTCTGTTCACCGCTGCTGAATCTTTTGCTGATGTAGTAGATAGCTCTCTCTTTGCTACTATAATCTATTTGTCCTAGCATGAAGCCCATTGCATTGGCATTGACAGACAGGTACATAAATAAGGGAACTTCATCCCTCGGGGGTACCAAGGCAGGCGCTTCGATCAGCTACTTCTTGATGGCAAGAAAGGCTTTTTGGCAATCTTCATTCCATTTGGTGGAGGAATTCTTCCTTAGTAGCTTGAAGATGGTTTCACAAGTCGCTGTGAGCTGGGAAATGATTCGGCTTATGAAATTGATCCTTCCCGGGAACCCGCGTATCTCTTTCTCTTTTCAGGGTATGGGCATTTCAGTGATGGCTTTAATCTTGGCAGGATCCAGCTTAATGCCTCTATTACTCACTAGGAATCCCAACAGCTTGCCCGATTTGACACCAAAATCACATTTGGCTGCATTCAGCTTGAGGTTGTACTTACGTAACCTGTTGAACAACTTCCTGAGATGGTCAATGTGATCGTCCTCCTTCCGGGATTTAACAATGATGTCATCCACATAGACCTTTATCTCTTTATGCATCATATCATGAAACAGAGCCATCATAGCTCGCTGATATGTGGCCATGACATTAATGAGGCGAAGGATAAACGTCTGTAACAGAAGGTTCCTCAGGGAGTAATGAAAGCTATTTTCTCCTTATCTTCTTCAGCGACCATGATTTGATGGTAACCAGCAAAGCAATCCATGAAGGAATGCATGTCATACTGCGTCGTGCTGTCTATCAAGATGTGGATGAAAGGTACCGAGAAATTATCCTTTAGGCAAGCTTTATTCAAATCCATGTAATCTACACATACTCGTACTTTCCCTCTGGGCTTAGGCATGGGAACCATGTTTGACAGCTACTCCGTGTGTGACGAAATAGAATTTTGTAAAGATATTTGAATATTTATTGAAATAAATAAATATTTTTAATGATTTAATTATTGAGTTAAATAATTAATTGATGAATTTGTGGTAGATTAATTTAATTATATGTGTTACATTAATTAAATTAATGTGTAGTAATTTAATAATTCAAAGAATATATTTAATTGAGTTTATTTGATTAAATGAATTAATTAAATAAGCATAATGTACTTTAATTAATTTAGTACTTAATTAAAGAATTAATGAATTGACATAATTAATAAATAAAAATATTAATTATGTGACAATGTGAATTAATGTAAAGTTATTATTATTTTATTTAATTGATTTAAATAAAATTAATTAGTTAATTAGTAGTGTGACTATTAACTATATATAAGAGTTTATTAAAATAAATGAAAAAGAAATTAAGGGTTTAGCCAAACAAGGTCTTAAGGGGAGTTAGTCCGTTTGTTATACAACGGATATATTATATATACATATATTATTCTGTTAAACGGAATTGTTTTCATTTTGTTCAAAGTTAGAGAAAGAAAAAAAAACTTAGAAATTTTCAGAGAGAAGAAGAAGAAGAGAGAAAGAGATTTGAGGAATCATGAGTGTTGTATTAGATTTATCTTCATACTAACAAAGGATAATCTTCTTTCAATGTTTTTAAAATTAAGTTTTCCAAAGTTTTTCATATACGTATTCTAAAGTCTGTGAAAATTGAGTTTCCCAATTGGGTTATGATATGGCTTTATCTGTATGGGTATGTGATTATAACATGTTTTCTAACATATAAACATGTTTTAAAGTAATCAATTTTATATAATTTGGCCTTAATTGGTTTTTCGAAAAGTTACAGAGTTTTCTACGATATTGTAAAATTTCTCTGTCAGTACTTGTTTTTGGAAAATTAAAGTGTGAAGTTATTATAAATGTGACCGTATTTGTTAGTATTATATGTTGGATCATGTATTCATGATTTACACTGATCACATCAAGTAATTTTGTTAATAATTGGGTTTATGAAATTATAAAGTATTGAATATGGGTGAATAACCCATATGGGTCAAATTCATGATTGATTCATATAATTGTATTAAAATTGACGAATGAACATGATTGTATATGTTTAAACAAAGAGAATGGAATTAAAATGAACGGATTCGGTGTAGTAACGAATCCGTAATGATAGATTATATATTTTTCATAAAAACTTTACAAGTTTTGAAGAATAGTGAGAATTAATGTCTTGAATTGTATAATTACATGACTTGGAATGTTAAGATTATGGTATAGGTGATATATAATGTTTCTGTGAAGTTTATACTTTATGGGTAACATTATTAATCAGTATATTGGTGCGAAATTGGAGAAAGTGGCCAAATTTTTGTGTTCTTCGCGAACCAGAAATTCTGAAAAACGCAGCCGCGCGGCCGCGCCGAGTGCAAGGCTAAAAGCGCGCGGCCGCGCCAGGCCTGAAATTTTGAAAAAAAAAATATTAAGTGTTGGAATTTTGTGAAATGTGTTTTGAATCCAATAGACATGAATACATGTTGTATATATGATAAGATGTTAATATGAGTTTAATAATTTATGTTACGTGATTAACTAATAAATTAATTATGTGACTTCAACTATGATTTGTAAAGTTTAAATAGTGTGATATAAACATGAAGACATGTTATGTATGTAATAAGTTGTTAATACAAGTTAATAACTTAAGTTATGTGATTAATTAATAAGTTAATTAATCAACATGAACCATTATTGAAAAAAAAAACTAATAATGAGTTCGAAGAATACTATTGTAAATCAATAATCATATCGAACCTGTGATTAATTTATATTGTAAATGTGTGATAGGTAATAGTAATTAAAGAAGTGAGTAATAACTGTAGCTTGCGCACGAGGCAAGTTTTCTATCACTAACTTATTATTATTGTTGGGCAAGTTTCCTAAACTAAACTCTTTAAATTAAGCAATTGCTATGCTTAATTACTATTGTTGAGCAAATTCTTACTCTTGGATATCGAATTTCACATGAGATGCCATGATTCTTTTAAAAGTATCATTTAAGTGTATAATACTTATTCGATTGTATACCTTGAGAAGTTAATATTCAATTTGAATATCATTTATTGAGTAATCCAAACCAACTTTATTTGGTGCGGATTCTGATGTCAAATTGAGATGAACAACCCTAATATAGGGGATTAATGAAGATGCTTTAAGCGTTAAGATAATGTGCACAGTATCAGTACAAAGGGCTGATCTCCCTAAGTACGAGAAGTAAAGTCTATAGTCTTATGACTGTTAAAGGTTTGAAAGGTTAATATACTTGACAACTTAAGACTCGGTTCAAGGTCTTAATGACCCTCAGAAGTAGTTTGATTCGCGATTAATATTCTTGATTCAAAAGTTGAGAAGTAATTTAATTCACGATTAATATTCGTGATTCAAAAGTTGAGAATTAATTTGATTCTCGGTTAATATTCCTGATTCAAAAATTGAGCTATCTGTTAATCAGATTTCTTTCACACGCATGTTATTATTGTCCTATTTTTATACTTGCGGGCATTCGTGCTCACTCTTACATAATAACATTACAGCTAATAATGAACGAAGTGATGTACCTTCTAGTAGCAAGGGCAAAGGAAAAGCTAACAAGTGTTGAAGACTTGTGTTGATGTAAAGAATGTTAAAGTTTAAGATTTATGTGTGATGACTTTATGTGTGATGACTTAAGACTTATTTATTTACGTTTCCGCAACAGAGATTTAAGGTTGAGTTTAACCTGGGATTTATAATGTATTATTATTTCAGATGATGTAAGATGATGATTTATTTATCTAATAAATGAATTTCATTATTTATGGGTAGATAGTTGTATGATATTAGAACAGTGAACACCAAATCTTGTGAAAATTAAGATACCGGATTTGGGGGTGTCACAAGTTGGTATCAGAGCCGTAGGTTATAAAACATAGGTGGGGGGAAAACCTTAGGATAGTAGCCTTCGTGAAGATAGTACTGATAACTCTGATTGAGTTCTAAGAAAGATAATAAAATTACCTTATGTGCTACGTGCTTATGTGTTCACACTTGTTAGAGTATTGATTAGCATCACATAAAAACTAAGAATTAAAACTTATTTTATCAGGATGTCAGATACTGGAGGAGCTAGTAAGCCCAGGGATGTTGTACCCCTAGAGACTAGAGATGAGGAGCCCCGGGACATACATACTGTCTGGGAGCAGTTAGTACAGCCAGAGCCATCTCCTGTGATTCCAGATTTTGGTCAGGAGCATGAGCCAGAGACAGACTTAGAGGAGGACCCTGAAGAGGTTGAGATTTCGGCCGAGGAGGAGGAAGAAGAGGAGGAAGACCCTAAGGAGTTCCCACCGAACTTTGTTACTGCTGATATGTATGATTTATTATATGATCGCAATGTAGAGTTACGAGATACAATTCAGGAGTTGACGGAGCAGTCAGTTGCTCAGGGTGGTGAGATTGAGACACTCCACACCCGTCTTGGCAATGTGGAGTGGGATTTGGTTCATGAGAAGGGCCAAACTGAGCAGAAGACAGAGGAGATAGAAAGGTTAAAGAATGAGTTGAAAGAGAAATCTAAAAGACTCGCCATAGTGAAAGAATCTTGGGTGAGAAATGCACGACGTGCAGATCTGGCAGAGGATGATGCGTGTGCGAAGAGAGTTAAGGTTGCAGAGACGTGTTACACATTTCTGAGGGCAATGGATGAGGCCTAGGACCGAGTAATGAGATATCCAATTCAGTTCGAGGGACTGCCTGGGTATATGTTAGATGGCAGAACTATGTCCCGCATTATAGAGAAGGAGCGTAGTGAAGCTGTCCAACGCCTTAGTAGGCCGTGATAGGACAATATAATATTGTTAATATTTAAATAATCGTAAATAATGTAAATTTCGATGTGATTATAAACAAAGGAATATTGTGATAATGTAAATCTTGTAGAAACTTTATTTCAGGATAGTTGATGTAAATGGCAGAAATGTTATCGTATTGTATTAAAAGCTTTTGGTTTTAATAAAATAATAAATTTTGTTCAAGATGATATGGGTTAAGTGAGTATGTTAAAATATTTAACATTATGTGATACTCTTTGGAGTAGTTAATGTAAATTTCGATGTGATTAAAAATAAAGGAATATTTTGAGAAACTAAATCCTGAAGATTCTTTATCTTGGGATAGTTGAGGTAAATGGCAGAGATGTTATAGTACTATGTTTAAAACTTTTGATTTCAATAAAATATCAAAGGTTATTTGAAATGAAAAGAGTTAAAGTGGTTATGTTAAATATTTGAGTTAAGTCTTAAATATTTGAGAGATTGAATAAAGATCTAATGAGCGTATATTCTTAACAGAAATATGCCGCCAAGAAGGAGACAAAATCATCGACAAGCCCAAGAAGGGCCAACCAATAACAATAACAACAATGATGCCAATGTGAACCCCGTTCAGCAGTTGGTAAATCTGTTGGCTGGAGCGATGAACAATCAGCCATAAGCTCCACCGAACACCTCATTTAAAGACTTTAAGGCAGTGGGACGGCCAGATTTTAAAGGTTCCACAAACTCGATAGAAGCTCAGACTTGGGTTATGGAAATGGAGAAAATTTTTGAGGTCGCCCGAGTTAGGGAGGACCAGAAGATCGCCTACGCGACATTTATGTTAAAATCAGAAGCCAGCTACTGGTGGAAGGCAAATAAGATCAGGGGAGGAGAAGGTGTAATAACCTGGGAAAGGTTTAAAGAAATGTTTTTCTAGATGTATTTCCCCACCAGCTCCCAGAATCAAATGGAGGTGCAGTTTCTGGAGTTGAAGCAGGGGAATATGTCTGTGCCCGACTACGCGGCAAAGTTTAACAAATTGTCTAGATTTGCCCAATATCAGGTGCATACTGACAAAAGAAAGGCTAGGCATTTTGAATAGGGACTGAAACCCTGGTTGTATAGCAAGGTGTCAATGTTTCAATTAAACACTTTTGCTGGAGTTCTGGAGAAGGCCATTCTCGCTGAAGGTGGAAGCGAAGCGGTGTTTAAGTACAATCAGGATCAAAAGAAGAAGAAGAATGATAGTGAAGGAAACAATAAGGCTAGTGGCAGTCACATAGGGGGAACTAGTAATCATAAATGAAAATAGAATGACAACCCGCGTCTGTAAGTCAGCAAGGTAGTCAGAAGAAAAAGTTAGAACCATGCCTAACCTGTGGGAAGACTCACTTGGGAGTCTGCATGAAAGGAAAAAGAGTTTTCTACAATTGTGGTTAGGAAGGCCACATAGCACCTAACTGCCCTAACCCTAAGAAGGGCGCCTGCTACACATGTGGGTCAAAGGATCACTTGGCTAGAGACTGTCCAAAGAAGGTATATGGAGGGGCAAGGTCAGGTGGACATAAGGGAAATAATAGTGGAAATCCTCTTACCATTACCGGACCGACTTTGACAAACCGACCAACTGCAGAGACATTTAACATGATCGTACAAGACGTTGTGCAGTCTCGTGATGTGGTGTCAGGTATCATTCCAATCAATAAAGTCAATGCTTATATTTTATTTGATTCGGGTGCTACATGTTCATTTATATCTGATGACTTTGCAAAGAATTTAGAATTGCTTAAAGACGAATTATAGATCCCTATGAACATATAGATTGCGAATAAGGAAGTAATTTCTGTTAAGTATATACACAAGAACTGTAGAGTGGATATTAAAGGTAACATTATGAACGTAGATCTGATCCCGATTAAACTTGGAGAATTTGAAGTTATCCTAGGAATGAATTGGCTATTCAATTATGGAGCCGTAATTGATTGTCAGAAGAAATGTATTAACCTTATGATTCCGTCAAAGGTTGTGTTTTATGGCAGCAAGTCACCTAGACAAGCGAGTTGTCTGACGATAATGCAGGCCAGGAAGTTATTAAGACAAGGCTGTGTGGGGTATTTAGCCTACATAGTCGATAGTCGTAAAGAGAATCCAAAGTTAGAAGAAATACCAGTCGTAAGAGACTTCGTGGATGTTTTCTCGGATGATCTGCCAGGACTTCCGCCTGACAGGGAAGTAGATTTTGTTATCGATTTGGTGCCAGGAACGGCTCCAATATCGAAAGCACTGTATCGGATGGCTCTGGTAGAAATAAAGGAATTGATGATACAGCTACAAGAGCTGTTGGACAAGAAATATATTCAACCGAGCGTATCACCGTGGGGAGCGCCGGTATTATTTGTTAAGAAGAAGGATAGAACGATGCGACTCTGCATTGACTATAGAGAATTGAACAAGGTTACCATTAAGAATAGGTATCCGTTGCCAAGGATTGATGATCTGTTTGATCAATTAAAAGGAGCGAGATATTTCTCGAAGATAGACTTGAGAAGTGGTTTTCATCAGTTGAACGTAAGGCCAGAAGATGTCCCGAAGACAGCGTTTAGGACACGATATGGTCACTACAAATTTTTGGTTATGTCATTTGGTCTAACAAATGCGCCTGCAGCATTTATGGGCCTAATGAATGGAGTGTTCAAGCCGTTTCTGGACAAATTCGTGGTGATTTTTATTGATGATATATTGGTCTATTCTAAGACCAAGGAAGAACATGTTGAGCATTTGAAGTTGACGTTAGAAGTATTAAGAAGAGAGAAGTTGTATGCCAAATTCTCAAAGTGTGAATTCTGGATTGAAAGGGTGCAATTTCTCGGACACGTGATTGATAAGGACGAAATTTCGGTGGATCCCTCCAAAGTCGAAGTAGTGATGAATTGGGATCAGCCGAAAACACCTGTCGGAAGTAAGAAGTTTTCTTGGATTAGCCGATTATTACAGAAGATTCATTCAGGATTTTTCTAAGATCGCAACTCCATTAACGAATTTGACTAGGAAAGTTATGAAATTCGTTTGGACGGAGAAGTGTGAGGAATGTTTTCAAGAACTTAAGAGAAGGTTAAGTACAGCACCTGTGTTGTCCCTTCCGGATGACATAGGAAATTTTATGGTATATAGTGATGCGTCGCATAAAGGGCTAAGCTGTGTGCTTATGCAAACCGACAAAGTCATTGCGTATGCGTCACGACAGTTGAAAGATTATGAGAAGGGATATCCAACCCACGATTTGGAATTAGCTGCGGTGGTATTTGCTTTAAAGATTTGGAGACACTATCTCTATGAGGAAAAGTGTGAAATATATATACAGACCATAAGAGTCTGAAGTATATTTTCACACAGAAAGACTTGAATATGTGCCAAAGAAGGTGGCTGGAGCTAATAAAGGATTATAATTGTGATATCTTATACCACCCAGGCAAAGCGAATGTTGTAGCCGACGCCTTAAGCAGAAAGAGACGGGAGAAGTTGATGATGCTGACAACACAGGAAGAATTGATTTCAGCAATGGAAAAGCTGGAATTGGAAGTAGGATGTCCAATGGAGACTGACGAGAAACTGTTCCAGATGCAAGCTGGTACAACTTTATTGGATAAGATTAAGGAAGCACAAATACTGGATAACGAATGTGAGGAAGTAAAGAAAACGATATCTGAAGGGACTGAACTTAGACTTAAAATAGACAGCGAAGGATTGTTGAGATTTGAAAGTAGAGTTTGGGTACCGCCAATACCAAGAATAAAGTAGGACATTCTGAGCGAGGCTCATAGTTCGAGGTATTCCATTCACCCCGGAAGTACCAAGATGTATCAAGATTTACGACAACACTTTTGGTGGCCAAATATGAAGAAAGACGTTGCCGATTGTGTTGCCAAGTGTCTGACTTGCCAAAGGGTTAAGGCAGAACACCAAAGACCAAGTGGTTTGTTACAACCTTTAGAAATCCCAGAATGGAAATGGGAACATATTATAATGGATTTGTTGTTGGCCTTCCGACGACCGAGAAAGGCTATGACGCAGTATGGGTTATCGTCGACCGATTAACAAAATCCACACACTTTCTTCCGATCAAAATCAGATTTAACCTCGAACAATTGGCGAAGTTATATGTAAAAGAGATTATTTCGAGGCACGGAGTGCCAGTGTCAATTATTTTTGACCGTGATCCGCGCTTCACATCAAATTTCTGGAAGCGACTGCAAGAATGCATGGGAACACAGTTGAGGATGAGCACCGCTTATCAGCCTCAAACTGACGGACAAATTAAAAGAATGATCCAAACATTAGAGGATATGCTTAGAGCATGCATAATGGATTTTAAAGGAAATTGGGATGATCATTTGCCGCTTGTAGAAATTGGTTATAATAATAGTTACCACGCTAGTATTGGTATGCCGCCTTACGAAGCATTGTATGGTAGAAAGTGCAGAACTCCACTGTACTGGGATGAAGTTGGTAAAAGACAATTGCTAGGACCAGAGTTAGTCCATCAAACGGCAGAAATAGTTAAAGTGATTTGGACAATATTAGTAGCAGCTCAGGATAGGCAGAAGAAATACGCCGATCCGCACCGCAAGAATGTAGAGTTTGAATCGAGTAGTTTTGTATTTTTGAAGGTCTCTCCTTGGAAGGGAAAGATTAGATTTGGTAAGAAGGAAAAATTGAGCCCGAGGTTCATTGGACCCTTTGGGGTACTCCGAAGAATTGGAGAAGTATCCTATGAGGTAGCTTTACCTCCGGCACTGGAGCTTGTCCACAACGTTTTCCATGTGTCGGTATTACGACGTTATAAATCTGATTACAAACATATGTTAGAATATGAAACCCTACAATTTGAGAAAAATTTATCATACGAAGAAGTTCCTGTTCAGATAGTTGACAGGAAAGAGCAAGTTCTCAGGAACAAAGTAATACCTTCTGTTCAGGTAATTTGGAGGAACCACAGCGCTGAAGAAGCTACGTGGGAACTCGAAGAGAATATGATGAAGAATTATCCACACTTATTTTCTTGAATAGGTGCACGTGATTCTGGGGACAGAATCCTTTTAAGGGGGGAAAGATGTGACGAACGAGAAATTTGTAAAGATATTTGAATATTTATTAAAATAAATAAATATTTTTAATAATTTAATTATTGAGTTAAATAATTAATTCATGAATTTGTGGTAGATTAATTTAATTATATGTGTTACATTAATTAAATTAATGTGTAGTAATTTAATAATTCAAAGAATATATTTAATTGAGTTTATTTGATTAAATGAATTAATTAAATAAGCATAATGTACTTTAATTAATTTAGTAGTTAATGAAAGAATTAATGAATTGACATAATTAATAAATAAAAATATTAATTATGTGACAATGTGAATTAATGTAAAGTTATTATTATTTTATTTAATTGATTTAAATAAAATTAATTAGTTAATTAGTAGTGTGACTATTAACTATATTATAAGAGTTTATTAAAATAAATGAAAAAGGAATTAAGGGTGTAGCCAAACAAGGCCTTAAGGGGAGTTAGTCCGTTTGTTATACAACTTATATATTATATATACGTATATTATTCTGTTAAACGGAATTGTTTTCATTTTGTTCAAAGTCAGAGAAAGAAAAAAAAACGTATTAATTTTCAGAGAGAAGAAGAAGAAGAGAGAAGGAGATTTGAGGAATCCTGAGTGTTGTATTAGATTTATCTTCATACTAACAAAGGGTAATTTTCTTTTAAAGTTTTTAAAATTAAGTTTTCCAAAGTTTTTCATATACGTATTCTAAAGTCTGTGAAAATTGGGTTTCCCAATTGGGTTATGGTATGGCTTTATCTGTATGGGTATGTGATTATAACATGTTTTCCTAACGTATAAACATGTTTTAAAGTAATCAATTTTATATAATTTGGCCTTAATTGGTTTTTCGAAAAGTTACAGAGTTTTCTACGATATTGTAAAATTTCTCTGTCAGTAATTATTTTTGGGAAATTAAAGTGTGAAGTTATTAAATATGTGACCGTATATGTTAGTATTATGTGTTGGATCATGTATTCACGATTTACACTGATCACATCAAGTAATTTTGTTAATAATTGGGTTTATGAAATTATAGAGTATTGAATATGGGTGAATAACCCATATAGGTCAAATTCATGATTGATTCATATAATTGTATTAAAATTGACGTATGAATATGATTGTATATGTTCAAACAAAGAGAATGGAATTAAAATGAACGGATTCAGTGTAGTAACGAATCCGTAATGATAGATTATATATTTTTCATAAAAACTTTACAAGTTTTGAAGAACAGTGAGAATTAATGTCTTGAATTGTATAATTACATGACTTGGAATGTTAAGATTATGGTATAGGTGATATATAATGTTTCTGTGAAGTTTATACTTCATGGGTAACATTATTAATCAGTATATTGGTGCGAAATTGGAGAAAGTGGCCAAATTTTTGTGTTCTTCGCGAACCAGAAATTCTGGAAAAACGCAGCCGCGCGGCCGCGCCGAGTGCAAGGCTAAAAGCGCGCGGCCGCGCCAGGCCTGAAATTTTGAAAAAAAAATATTAAGTGTTGGAATTTTGTGAAATGTGTTTTGAATCCAATAGACATGAATACATGTTGTATATATGATAAGATGTTAATATGAGTTTAATAATTTATGTTACGTGATTAACTAATAAATTAATTATGTGACTTAAACTATGATTTGTAAAGTTTAAATAGTGTGATATAAACATGAAGACATGTTATGTATGTAATAAGTTGTTAATACAAGTTAATAACTTAAGTTATGTGATTAATTAATAAGTTAATTAATCAACATGAACCATTATTGAAAAAAAAAACTAATAATGAGTTCGAAGAATACTATTGTAAATCAATAATCATATCGAACCTGTGATTAATTTATATTGTAAATGTGTGATAGGTAATAGTAATTAAAGAAGTGAGTAATAACCGTAGCTTACGCACGAGGCAAGTTGTCTATCCCTAACTTATTATTATTGTTGGGCAAGTTTCCTAAACTAAACTCTTTAAATTAAGCAATTGATATGCTTAATTACTATTGTTGAGCAAATTCTTACTCTTGGATATCGAATTTCACATGAGATGCCATGATTCTTTTAAAAGTATCATTTAAGTGTACAATACTTATTCGATTGTATACCTTGAGAAGTTAATATTCAATTTGAATATCATTTATTGAGTAATCCAAACCAACTTTATTTGTTGCGGATTCTGATGTCAAACTGAGATGAACAACCCTAATATAGGGGATTAATGAAGATGCTTTAAGCGTTAAGATAATGTACACAGTATCAGTACAAAGGGCTGATCTCCCTAAGTACGAGAAGTAAAGTCTATAGTCTTATGACTGTTAAAGGTTTGAAAGGTTAATATACTTGACAACTTAAGACTCGGTTCAAGGTCTTAATGACCCTCAGAAGTAGTTTGATTCACGATTAATATTCTTGATTCAAAAGTTGAGAAGTAATTTAATTCACGATTAATATTCTTGATTCAAAAGGTGAGAATTAATTTGATTCTCGATTAATATTCCTGATTCAAAAGTTGAGCTATCTGTTAATCAGATTTCTTTCACACGCATGTTATTATTGTCCTATTTTTATACTTGCGGGCATTCGTGCTCACTCTTGCATAATAACATTGCAGCTAATAATGAACGAAGTGATGTACCTTCTAGTAGCAAGGGCAAAGGAAAAGCTAACAAGTGTTGAAGACTTGTGTTGATGTAAAGAATGTTAAAGTTCAAAATTTATGTGTGATGACTTGAGACTTATTTATTTACGTTTTCGCAACAGAGATTTAAGGTTGAGTTTAACCTGGGATTTATGATGTAATATTATTTAAGATGGTGTAAGATGATGATTTATTTATCTAATAAATGAATTTCATTATTTATGGGTAGGTAGTTGTATGATTTTGGAACATTGAACACCAAATCCTGTGGAAATTAAGATACCGGATTTGGGGGTGTCACACCGTGTATGTTGATACCATGATGATGCCGGCTTTGAATTGTTTAGCAACTTCTTCTTTGACTTTCAGACTCCATTCAGGTTTTAATTGTAACGACCAGGAATTTTAAGCTCCTTATTAATTTTATATGTGATTTAAAATTTTTAGGAGTTAATTTTTTCAACTTATTTAAACCTTATGTGCTTATGTGAATTTAACATATGCGAATAAATTGTAGGATTTTTTTTAAAGGACTCACTAATGGTTATTTATAAATTAGTAGATAAACCTTGAGACTTTTATATCAGAGTATTGATAAAAGTGTTAGTAATTATATATTCAAATTTACTTGAATATAGTGTAGAGAGTTAATCGTGATTGATTAATTGATATTGGTGTAATTAATCGATAACGTATGAAATTATTATTGTTGTTGATTTATAATTATTATGAATAAATAATAGTTAATGAATTGGGAGTAATTAATTGATAATGTTGTGATTAATTATTATTATGAATAAATAATAATTAATTAGTAAGAGATTAATAAATATATAATAATATTATATTTACTGATTTATTATTTTTATACAAGAATGTGATAAGTGAACCTTTAATATATAGTAGTTACCTTTATATATTGTATAAGGTGCAGGGTAACACATTTGATATGGCTATATAATATATCTATATCCTATATAATAAATTTAATTACTTTATGTGAGTTACATTATATTATGACTTATGTAACATAATATGGGTGGTAGACATTAATGAATGCCCTAGTGACATATAGTAATAAACAATTGCTAGTTGGTAAATGATTTCAATAAGTTCTTAATTGAAATGATAAACGTTATGGGATAATGAGTAATAATAAAACCCAATTGCTTTATATTCGATGTTAGTAGAAAATGTACATGGATTATATGTATATACCTTACTTAATGCATTATATCATTATTTGTTCATTAGAAATAACATTGTAGCTCCCATTTAAATGTAATGGAATGGATACATGTAGCTTAAGTATATACTATATGTATAAATATATATAACATTGGTACATGGAATGCAAGTTGCTGAGTTATATGAGAGCCCCTCTTCTCTTCATTCTTCGTACGTAAACACCCACATGCTATGCCACTTTATCTCTTTCTCCTCAAACTCAACCAAGCTAGCTAATCATGAGATGGGGAGTGGGATTCATGAGTCGAATCACCAACAACTCACCTGCCAATCCTTATACATTATGTAATCTTGCTATCCTTTGTTTCGATTTGGTGAACAAAGGCAAGAACTGGATATACATTTGCCTATATAAGAGCTCTCCTCCTTCATAATTTACATTGCTGAGATTTTCTCTAAGTTTAGAATTCAGCTTGTATTCTGAGAGTTCAATTTAGTTGAGGGAGAGTATTATTGCAGCTAGTCCATTTCTCACAGAGGTACAATTTTATTTCCATGTTCTTCATTGTTCTGTTTCTGAGATTTCTAGATTTTGATTTCAATTGAGCATGGATGGATTGTTAAGTTGATTGGAACATGATTGTTAGGGGGTATATAAGTTTTTATATATGTTAGAACTTGTTTGGAAAGATTTTGGTTGGAAAATTTTTGATTTGGGCTAGCTCACTGCCGAAACTACACCGCTTCTGGCCTGGCCTCAAGCCTGCGTAGCTGCACCAGTATTGCACTGGCCAGCGGCGCAGCTGCGCCAGTGCCTGTCTGCAGAAAATTTTTCTATTTTGCTTCCTGCTCATGCTAGCTTGATGGTACTAAGTTGGACATGCATGAAAGTTAGTTTAACTCATATATATATATATATATATATATATATATGTTTTTGATACAACATACATGATTTTAACCATGCTAGTATACGTTATGGAAGGAAGCTTTATAGTTTTATATATGAACTTAGGATTTGTTAAAGTAAACTTGTCATGAGCATATAAGTACCCTAGCTATATTCTGACTTTTAAGACTTTCTTGTATGACCTAGAAATATATGAGAAGCATGTCAACTTGCATACATAAGTTTCATGACGGAATGTGAACCCCACTATTAAACGTTTCTAATGAAAGATATAAGTTTCAACGGTGAACTTTCACATATAGATATTGTATATGCATTCTAACGAAAGATATAAGTTTCTCTTTGTGTTTACTTTACTCAAAGAACGTTGTAAGCAAATGTCCTAACCTATGCATTTACTTTATGCAAGGGATCTATTATGGTGAAATTCCCCGAATTTCACTCTTTGATGTTGTAAGTGTCTAAGCCTATGCATTTATTTTATGCAAGGAATCTATTATCGTGCAAGTTTCCCGAACTTCACATTTTGAGTATTGTGCAAGTTCCCCGAACTTCACACGTTGAGTATTGTGCAAGTTCCCCTAACTTACTGTTGGTCGGAAAATCGATCACTGAACACGCGCAAGCATACGCGGTCTAACAAGTAATACAGTGATAAGGAAAGTGTCGTACCCACGAGAAACTATCACTAATATTTACCAAATACCAACTTTGAATTGCTTAAGTCTTATTCCAACAGTAAACTAATAGGAGTGTGGTTAAACTAGTTATAACTAATTATTAAAGCAAGTAAACGGATAATGAATGGTAATCGAAGGAATTACAAGCTAAGGTTATAACTTCACCCCACACAGGCATTCCGTCGAACACCTGGCGTGCTATGCTTCATCAAACTTCCTACCCTTCTCTCTTTGGTCTTAATGGTCACGACAGTTTGTCGACCGAGAACACACAGGTGCTCATACACCTCTGTCGAGGTATGCACACACATATCCTCTCCAGATCCACCCGATAGGGAATAGAACAGAAAAGAACGTCCAAACTAGGTGATAATCCTACACATGTCTATGCGAATTAACCTAACAAGGATTTTAGCATAAGTTCTCAATTAGGCCACACGTGGCACACAGATATATGTCTATTCTAAGCACAACTTATACAGTCGAAACTCATAATCACATGCCAATATATTTAGGTGTAAATCTATAATCCTTCTTTCGATATCATATAGATTACCAAAATCATAACTAATGTCTTAGCGAGAATCATTAAGCATGAATATATTAAACCAAACCGTATGGTGCCAACCAAAGAGATAAGACAGTCAATTTAACTAACAAAGGGTTCCATTATAACCTTAGAGCCAATACTCAGTTCATAGCTATTGAACAAAATATAAGTAGCAATAAAGACAACATTTAGGGATTACAAAATTAGAGGAAATAAATGGATAAGAATAAACTCTGTCAAGGCTCGTCAGTCTCCAAGCATTCCGCTCCTTTCAAGCTCTCCAATCCGTGTAGCTCACTTCTCTTGTTGCTCCAAGGAAATCCCATACTTTATCCTAATCTACCTAATCTATATTTGCAAACATTACCTAAAAACTAGAGAGAGAAAGTACAAAAGAGATCTAATCTATCCTAAGCTAAGCTAACCGATTCTATCCCAGTCTTCTTTCTCTCCTCCCTCTTCTCGCTCCTCTCCTTCCTCTTTTGGCAGAGGCTCCCTTGATATATATATCTCTTTTCTTCTTTTGATAGGTCAAAAGCAAGCCTTTTCTGCCTGGGCACCGGAGGTTGTGCTGTGGCGCGAGCAATAGGTTTATAAGTGGCGCTGCGGCGCCACGTTAAAATCAAAAGACCAGAGGTCGCGCTGCAGCGCGAGTCCATAAAGGAACTGTGGCGTTGCAGCTCCAAGATGACATCAGCAAGGACCAGGGGCGGCTCCGCGGCGCGAGAGTAAGACTAGACATTGGCGCTGCGGCGCCAGTGTATGTAAATTGTCCGTTTTCTCCCCTAAAAGCTAGAAAAGTACTGTAAAGCCTGCAATACATCGGTTAAGCATAGTAATACTATAAACATATAAAACTATATAAAAACTACAAAGATCAGGCAACTATTTAAGCCATAAAGTATCCGATTTGCGGGTATAAATCCCACTCATCAAATACCCCCAAACTTAAGTCTTTGCTTGTCCTCGAGCAAACTATCTAACACAAACTCACAATAGAAAAAACACACGCGAAATAAAAATATCACTGTATACTAGTATCATGGCTTCTAAGCTCGATCATAGCTACTCAGAAAGAACAGGGCAGACACAGATATTAGTAAGAGTTCATTCAGTTTCAAGCATAAGACTGTATTCGATCCATTCTATGTGTGTGTGTGGAGACCAACCATCCTAACTAATCATTGCTCAAATAAGTTCGCACAGTCGATTGTTAATACCAATATGCACTACTCCGTAACTTAAACATTCAACAAGCATTAAGAATAAGACGCAAGTGCAGAAAAGGATCAAAAGACTTTAGCATGAAGACAGTAAAATATGACTCGGACAGTCCTTAATTACCTTAGGCTGTTCAGAGCTACCCATTAACGAGCTTTTGATCAGCGACACCCAAGTCAGACGAATTTAGGGGCACTAGGTGTGGAACACCCCTATGAATCTAATAACTCGAGCAGCAAAGGCCACATAATCAACATAAGCTAAATTAGACTTTATGAAATTCGAGGATTATTTAGCGAGTGCATTTTATGCTCCATCTCAACATCGGTCCTGCGTTTATGGGCGAGTGCATTTCACGCTCCATCTCGACCCACCGCAAGACTTTCGATATTCAATCATCTTTTCTTTTAATTTTTTTTTATTTGTCAACATGCCAGAATCCAAGATCCAAAACTGTATATGCGTCGAAGTCTTTTATTACCTTGTAACAATGAAAGTTTATAAATGTGAACATACTCCCAAAGCAATAAACAGGTGAACTAAATTCAAAAAATAACTAGTTAACACAGTTGGTCGGTGCTTACTAAAAAGGACGGATCAATAACAGTCTCAACTTATCGATTGAACAACCCCTGACTCATATATGCTTGACACGACTCTAAGAAATAGACATAATTACATGGCGCCTGTCATTAGCCACGATAAAAAATTAGTGAAAAATATAACACCCTTGCATAAAAACAGCTCAAAATAGGGGAAAAAGGCCATTCACATGGCACAAGCATCTAAATCTGTACAAGCCCCAAAAAGATGGTTATAAACCACAAACATGCTAGTAATAATCAAAGCGTTAATAAATAACCAAAAACTGTTCATGGCATCCATCATAATAAACCCAAAACATAATACCGCAGTTCAAAATGACTGCACTATAATCCTGATAAAAACATAAGCAAAGTACTAAAATAGCAACCTATCATGGCAATAGACAAAAATAAAATAGATAATAAACCATAGCGCCCCCAAACTTAAGGTGAGCAATGCCCTCATTGCTAAACATATATCAATGTAAACAATAGGGCTTCCCTGAAGTCTGTTCACTCGGCAGCAGCAACGTCCTCGTCAGCTTCGGCAGGCGGTGATGGTGGAAGGTATGGTGGGAAGACAGGAGGCTCTGGGAACTGGAATGGCGTGAACTCATAATCCTCGCCACTATACACGGTGTATATCCTCTGCATCGTGTTGACCAGCTCAGCCTGATACTGCATCGCTATGTCTTGTCTCAAGGCCACCGGTGCTATATGCCTTTGTTACCTCTGAGCATTGGCGTCCTGGTTCTGATGTAGTAGGGTGAGGGATGCCATGATTTCTACCAGTAGTCCCTGTGAAGCTGGGCCTGCGTCTGGTGGCTGCGAAGGCTTTGCTGGAGGAGGTGGCTCAGTAGGTGGCCCGAATCCTTCGCCTCTAACATGAGAAATAGCCCCGTCCCACACATCAAAGCGTGAGATGGTCTGATAATCAATGACTGACATTGGCGGCAAAGCTATCTCTTCTGGCCCCCAATGGATACCTGCCCTCTTGCACAGCCGGGTGATCAAGGATGGATGTGGAAGCCCCGCAGAGATGTTACTCTTGATCGCCTTCAAGATGGACTCATGGATGAGAACTCCGATGTCCACGTTCAGACCCGTGACAATGGTAAATAATAGGATCGCTCTATCCTTAGTCACGTTGCTTAGGTGACGAGTCGGGATCATGTTGGCACAAATAAAGCTGAACCATGCCTTCCCATAGCGACTAAGTGTAGCATGCGGGAAACTGGTCCTCTCACCCGTGAAGTCATTTGTCTTCCATGTAGTCCCGGGCTTGCAGAGCCTCCTAACAATATCCTCGAGGTCATAGTTGCGGAGTCCCGGCTCCATATAGTCCTTACCCTTAAAACCAGGGGTCACGAATCATGCATTGATGGCTTGGCTTCCAAACGCCACTGACCGCCCCCTAACTTGAACAACAGCAGGACCTTCAGGATTGGCATTTTCATAGAACTCTCTGACCACAGAAACAATGGCCGATTCAGGTGGTTTTGTGAAGTGCACCCACTGGCGACCCGCAATCATGGCTAACAACTCGCCATCCTTTGTTTTGTCAGGCCTCAAACCCCTTTCGGGAATCAAATTCTGTGCGGCAAAGGAGCTTTTGTAACGTTTCCATGCCTCTTCGTTAACAAATTTGGTGTTGTCCCATGCCGTTGGTGCTACGGACGAGGAACCGCCGACGCTTAGTCGTTGCCTCTTTGATGCCATGTCAAAAGTTTTAGTTGGCGTGAACAAAAACAGTACCTAAACAATGCCACTCTCTGTAGAAGCAACCCTTAAAGAAATAGGCAGCAAATCCCCTATGAAACCCACTAATTTTAAGCCAAAACAGTCAACTTTCTCTCTTAGGCAAATTATCAAACACCTTGTGTGCATTCTGAAAATCCAAATTGGACAGCCCTTGCTTGACAGTGCTCTGTCCCGATTTTCGTCAGTGGAAATCACCCCAATCAACAGAATAAAACCAACCCAAATATCGAAATCAAACGGTAAATGAATGACTAAAATCCCCCAAATACCTTAAGTGGGAAACCCTAGATTGACTCTGATCTCCTCTTGCTGCGTGCATTGGCTTGGGGTCTTGTGGGAAGAATGTATGGATTTCTCTCTTGTGAGTAGAATTGATCAAAGGCTCGGGGTGGAGAAATGAGGCACGTTTTGGTTTTGGGTCAGTTGGGTTCTCTTTGTGCTGCCGAACTGTCGAGAGAAATGGGAGGTAATGGGCAACTGCTGGCTTCAGTTGTGCTTTTAAAAACCAAAACTCGTTACCGGCGCTGCGGCGAGAGCATTACTTCATTGATTGGCGCAGCGGCGCGACTTGGCAGTAGCTTGGTCTCACCTTGACGCTGCAGTCGAGTCCCCCTTTGTTCCTGGGCGCTGCGGCGCCAGCCTTGTATCTGAGTTTTTTCTGCACAAAAACCATGTATTAGACAACATAAATTACACAGATATCATGCTAAGTAAATAACATGCTATATACTAAATTCTAACTAAGATATACACTAGTAACATACTAAATAACATGCTGCCTGCATCCTATAATCACAAAAACATACGCATTGGCAACGATATTTACATGGTAAAAAGAAAAGACACAATATAAACTAGACATAAGTAAAGAAAAACAGAGAAAATTGATACTGAGATGGGGTTGCCTCCGCACCAAGCGCTTGTTTTAAAGTCGTCGGCTTGACTATACCGATGCCGCTCAATCCGGCTCATAAGCAAAAATGACCATTTCATGCCGCCTATTTGTCAATTCCTTTAAATTTGTGGCGGACATGGATGATTGATCATCCTTGTTTTCTTCACCCATCGGCACGAAGAATCTTTCACCACTGGAATTATCCAATAATTTGCCTTTTTCATCAAGTTGAAAGCGTTCTTTGTGCACAGGGTTTCCACAATCGTGAGCGTGGTCTCCGGTTGTTGTTTACTCTTGACAATACAACCACTCTTGATCCTCTTTTCTCTAACTTCAGACTCCGCCGGTTGGACAATTTGCACCTTGACATCTCCCTCAATAATTTTGTGAGACTCATCGCCTTCTCCTTGCGTATCCACCGTGCAATGCTCTACTGCTTCATCGTTGAGATCGGTTATGACTGGTAGATTTCCCTGCGGTAGATTTATGATGGCATTGACGAGTTGTCCCAATTGATTTTCGAGGCTTTGCAATGCGGCGTCTTGGCTTGCCATTTGAACCTCATTTCTTTCGATAAAGTTGGTGGGGAGCTCTTCAAGCCTTTTCTCTTCTTCTGTTAAGTCTGCCGAAAAGCTCTCATTGGGTTGGAATGTCACCTTATACTGCGGAGGAGATGGACATTCAAATTGATTCGGATAGGAGTAATTCGTATCATGATATTGCTCTTGACTGTAGTCCCAAGAGTTTGGATAACCCTGACAATTTGGATGATAGTAAATTGGTTCGATGTCAGCTCTTTCCTGACAGTAGGCAGTCTGAGTGGACTTACACTCAAGATTATCATAAAACCTCAAGACATTTGCAATTTGAACTCGTAATTGCTCGAGTCCTTCTTCCGAGCTTGGTTGTGTCGTCCTCTCATAAGGCCATTGATAAAATTGTTTGTCCATAACCTGTAAACTTAAAAACAAAAAGGAAGATCAAACAAATAAAATAAATATATACACGTTCAAATTAAGACAAAATTGATTTAAATCAATATTGGACAATATTAGAATAATAGTTCCCCGACAATGGCGCAAAAAACTTGTTGGTCGGAAAATCGATCACTAAACACTCGCAAGTATACGCGGTCTAACAAGTAATACAGTGATAAGGAAAGTGTCGTACCCACGAGGAACTATCACTAATATTTACCAAATACCAACTTTGAATCGCTTGAGTCTTATTCGAACAGTAAACTAATAGGAGTGTGGTTAAACTAGTTATAACTAATTATTAAAGAAAGTAAATGGATAACGAATGGTAATCGAAGGAATTACAAGCTAAGATTACAACTTCACCCCACACAGGCATTCCGTCGAACACCTGGCATGTTGTGCTTCATCAAACTTCCTACCCTTCTCTCTCTGGTCTTAATGGTCACGACAGTTTGTCGACCGAGAACACACAGGTGCTCATACACCTCTGTCGAGGTATGCACAAACATATCCTCTCCAGATCCACCCGATAGGGAATAGAACAGAAAAGAACGTCCAAACTAGGTGATAATCCTACACATGTCCATACGAATTAACCTAACAAGGATTTAAGCATAAGTTCTCAATTAGGTCACACGTGGCACACAGATATATGTCTATTCTACGCACAACTTATGCAGTCGAAACTCATAATCACATGCCATTATATTTAGGTGTAAATCTATAATCCTTCTTTCGATATCATATAGATTACCAAAATCATCACTAATGTCTTAGCGAGAATCATTAAGCATGAATATATTAAACCAAACCGTATGGTGCCAACCAAAGAGATAAGACAGTCAATTTAACTAACAAAGGGTTCCATTATAACCTTAGAACCAATACTCAGTTCATAGCTATTGAACAAAATATAAGTAGCAATAAAGACAACATTTAGGGATTACAAAATTAGAGGAAATAAATGGATAAGAATAAACTCTGTCAAGGCTCGTCAGTCTCCAAGCATTTCGCTCCTTTCAAGCTCTCCAATCCGTGTAGCTCACTGCTCTTGTTGCTCCAAGGAAATCCCAAACTTTATCCTAATCTACCTAATCTATATTTACAAACATTACCTAATAACTAGAGAGAGAAAGTATAAAAGAGATCTAATCTATCCTAAGCTAAGCTAACCGATTCTATCCCAGTATTCTTTCTCTCCTCCCTCTTCTCGCTCCTCTCCTTCCTCTTCTGGAAGAAGCTCCCTTGATATATATATGTCTCTTTTCTTCTTTTGCTAGGTCAAAAGCAAGCCTTTTCTGCCTGGGCATCGGAGGTTGCGCTGCAGCGCGGGCAATAGGTTTATAAGTGGCGCTGCGGCGCCACTTTAAAATCAAAAGACCAGAGGTCGCGCTGCAGTGCGAGTCCATAAAGGAACTGTAGTGCTGCAGCTCCAAGATGACATCAGCAAGGACCAGGGGCGGTGCCGCGGCGGGAGAGTAAGACTAGACATTGGCGCTGCGGCGCCAGTGTATGTAAATTATCCGTTTTGTCCCCTAAAAGCTAGAAAAGTCCTGTAAAGCCTGCAATACATCGGTTAAGCATACTAATACTATAAACATATAAAACTATATAAAAACTACGAAGATCAGGCAACTATTTAAGCCATAAAGTATCCGATTTGTGGGTATAAATCCCACTCATCACTTACACAAATTCATATAATGTGCAAATTCTAAACTTCACTTTGTGCAAGTTCTCTATCCTTCTCATATTGTATTGAGTATGTTATTGTTGAATTGGAAGTTGTTTACTTAATTGCTTGAATTTTATTTCCAAGCATGTTATTTAGTGGTTTAATTACTTATCAATTATTCCACATTGATATTATTGATTTCTGCACCTAGTGCATTTGAGCTCGTACAGTCTTGGACTTATACATTATTCAAGGTCCTACATTTCTTGAACTATGTCAGTAAAAGTCTGAACCTTTGCTCGGTCAGACTAGTGTATGAAGTTTTCTTTGAAGCTATCCAAACCAATTGATGGTAAGGATTCTTAGACAGAACAGAACACCCCTCATATATAGGAGTGTGCCCAGCTATCTAATATATATGATACGAGTAAGCAGATATAAGTGTTATGCATATTCACGTTGTGCCCGAGGCTGATCTCCTCGAGGTACTTAGTTTTTGTAGCCAGAAGCCAGTAATTCTAAAAAGGGTCAATTAGCTATTGAACCCATTGGAAAGTTATAGTTCAGAGTCTACTCGACTATCAGTCATTCTAAAGGCAATTATTATCTTTGCTTTTAACATTCATATTGTTGAATTGTTTAGATGTTCATATCGTTGAATCTATCAGATATTCATATTATTGAAATCGTTAAGATATTCATATTATTGAATCGTTCTAATATTCATATTTTTGAATCGTTCAGATATTCATATTATTGAATCGTTCAAATATTCATATTGTTGAATCATATAGATATTCATAGTATTGAATCATTCAGATTGTTGAATCATTCTAACATTCATATTGTTGAATCTTTAAGATATTCATTTTGTTGTATTCATTGTCAGACATTTTTCCATTCATTATGATATATCCTTTATTGTTGTATTTAAACTTGCTGAGCAAACTTGTTGCTCATTCTTACTATATCATGACTTATATTGCAGTTAAGCCGAGCCCTCAGGGAAGGACAATGGTAAAGGAAAGATTTAGGATGGTTTGCAAGGAGCAGACTTTGTCTTTTTGATTTGTTTAATTACTGTTAATGTAATATGAACCCTAATGTTTATTCTAGAGTATATTTGTATTGATGTATCAAGGTTATCGAATCTTGGGACTAGTAACACCTTTTGAATGAACGACGTACGTTTATTATATTCTGTATTTTAGTTATCGTATGTTACTTAAAGGTGGATGTTTGTATTGTTTCGTGGCGATCGGACCGGGGTCAGAGGACCTGGATTCGGGGGTGTCACAGGTTGGTATCAAAGCTTTAGGTTATAAACGTTAGGAATACGAAACCTAAGTTATAACCTTAGTAGAAAACTCAAGTAGAGTTTGTAGGTGATGGATTGAGGATATCCATCGAGTCTTATTGTGATACTTAAGTTGTTTATTTAAATCAGCTATGACTGACAGACGTCCTAACTTATTAATGCTAACATGAATATCATATAACATAAAGCCTAATGTTTTCTTCCTGTCCTCAAGATCATACCGCCTAGGGGATTTTTGCGAAACAAGAAGGAGGAAGGATCTGTTAGCAATGGTGGAGGGGGAAATGTCGACCCAATGTAGAGCTTCGTTAACCTATTAACAGAAGCAATGCAGAACATAACCCCGCCAGCAGCTGAGCAGCCAGGACATTACTTGGCTAGCTTTAAGGACTTTAAATTGGCAGGACCACCGAAATTCCGGGAAACCTTAGACCCAATCGAAGCCCACACATGGATAGAAGAAATTGAGAAGGTGTTTGAGGTCGCACGGGTAGCCGAGGCACAGAAGACGAGTTTTGCCACATTCATGATGAAGGGCGAAGCTAAATAATTGGTGGGAACCAAATAAAGGACTAGCAGGCGAAGAAGTTATTATGTGGGATAGATTTAAGAATTTCTTTTCGGAGAATACGCAACAAGATATGGAAGTTAAGTGTCTGGAGCTGAGACAAGGAGGTATGTCAGTCGCAGAGAACGCATCAAGATTTAAAGAGTGGGCTCGATTCACCTCGCATCAGGTGGATACGGAGGCCAGGAAAACAGAGAGATTTGAATTAGGATTGAAACCATGGGTGCAGAAGGCAATAGATGTAATGAAGATTAAGACCTTTTCTGATCTTCTGGAAAGGGCTATCATTGCCGAAGGAGGTAATGAAGCTATAGCACAATTTAAGCAAGTTAAGAAGACCGGTCAGGAAGGACAGAAGGGGGAAAGCGGCGGAGGCAGCAACCCCAATAAGCGTAAATGGATGGAGAGCCAATCATCCGGAGGTAGCAAATCCAGGGGAGAGGCTAAGAAAAGTTTAAAGTGCAGTAACCGTGGAAGGAACCACTCGGAGGAGTGCTTGAAGGGGAAGAACGCATGTTATCATTGTGGACAACCAGGGCACATGGCTCCTCAATGTTCGAAAAAGCCAAAAGGAGGATGTTTCACTTGTAAAGCCACGGACCATCAAATCAAGGACTGCCCGAAGAGAAAGGGCATTGCAGCTAGCAACAACCGCAACAACAAGGACGTAGTGTCAAGTATCATCCCAATCAATTATATAAATGCATATGTGTTATTCGATTCGGGTGCCACCTGCTCTTTTGTTTCTGAAGAATTTGTTAAATAGTTAGACTTACCCATGAGAAATTAGAACACCCTATGGGCGTAGGAGTAGCAAACAAGGAAGTTATCCCCGTAGAATACATTCATAGGAACTGTTATGCCTTGGAGTTTTGGAAGTATTATTTGTATAGCGAGAAGTGTGAGATATACAGAGTCTAAAGTATATCTTCATGCAGAAGGAATTAAACATGAGGCAGCGCCGATGGCTAGAATTGATTAAAGATTATGATTGTGAAATTCTGTACCATCCAGGCAAAGCAAATGTAGTGACAGATGCCTTGAGTAGGAAAGGCAGAGGGAAGTTATCAAGGTTGACCATTTAGGAGAATTAGTGAGAGATTTCAAAAGACTAGACTTAGAGGTTAAGTATCCGATGGAGACCAAGAGAGATTATTTACAGTGTCAGTAAGCCCGACATTATTAGATGAGGTTAAGGAGGCACAAGAGAAGGACGAAGTTTGTGATAACATCATGAAGCGATCAGCTGAAGTTGATAAGTTAAAATTTAAGATTGATAACATTGAACTGCTAAGTTTTGAAGGACGAATTTGGGTACCGTTAGTACTAGAACTAAGAGAAGAGATTTTTCTACAAGCATTTTATGGGAGATAGTGTCGAGCACCGTTGTGTTGAGACGAGGTAGGTGAACGTCGACTGTTGGGACCAGAAGTGGTACAGCAGACGGTAGAGATTATCTAAGTAATAAGAGCGAATCATCCGTTTTTACTTGAGTAACCTTATTTTTATAATTCCGAGGACGGAATTTTTATAAGGGGGGAGGGATGTAACGACCAGGAATTTTAAGCTCCTTATTAATTTTATATGTGATTTAAAATTTTTAGGAGTTAATTTTTTTAACTTATTTAAACCTTATGTGGTTATGTGCTTATGTAAATTTAACCTATGCGAATAAATGCTAGGAATTTTTTTAAAGGAATCACTAATGGTTATTTATAAATTAGTAGATTAACCTTGAGACTTTTATATCAGAGTATTGATAAAAGTGTTAGTAATTATATATTCAAATTTACTTAAATATAGTGTAAAGAGAGTTAATCGTGATTGATTAATTGATATTGGTCAAGTTAATCGATAACGTATGAAATTTTTATTGTTGTTGATTGATAAGTCGTTTTATGACCACTTATTCGGATAGTAACCAGCTTGTTTCGTTGCTTAAACTCAAGTAATCCTGTGTTTTTAATATATTTTTCCTGTGTTTTGCAGTTTTCATATTTAGGAACTCTTCGAGTGCAATTTGAGTGTTAAAGGACCATAGATGGCCTAAATGGGGCAAAGCACATAAAGTGGCTTAAAGCATAAGGAAGGCATGATGGCATGCCAAATGGAGCAAGAATGGAATGATGGCATGACAACGGGAAAGAAATGCAATCCGGACATCATTTGGGGGTTTCATGTTCATTTCATGTTCTTGGATTGGAACTTGGGTCATATTGTAGAGAATCTTATAAGCTTTCCGGAACATCTTGAATCATCCCAATCGGAGTTCGGAGGCGAGAGTTATGCCCCGTATACCAATGAACGTTAAACTTCACGGTTTTGAGTTTTTATGCACAGCTGTCACTTGGAGCTCAATTTCAGCCTTCATCCATCCATTATTTATCAATGCTCAAAGAATGAAAGTTGTAGAACTCTTCGATAGCTTCAATTTGACAGGTGGAAAACCTCATAACTCCTCCCGGATCAAAAGTTATGGCCGTTTTACCAGAGGACTCTGCATCAGAAAATCCTTGGCGCGGGCGCGCGGATTTTAGGGCATTTTTGGGCGCGGCCGCGCCAGTCCCCAGCTGTGCCAGACTTGACTTTTCAATTGAATGGGACTTGGCTTTTGATTGGGATATAAGGGGGCTCGTTTGTGGCCATAAAATGCATAAAATATTGCCCTTAAGCCCTAGCCTAACTTGTTCTTTCATTTCCCTTACATTTTTTGTATAGATTAGGAGTAGATTAGTGTTAGATTAGGGTTTAGTTAGTTAGTTAGATTCTAGGGTTAGATTACAGAAGAAGATTGAAGCAAGAGATTGACATTGAAGATCCACACTTGGAGAAAGAACAAAGATTTGCAATTTCTATCTCTTCACTCTCCTTGTATTCAATTTATATTTGGATATTGTATAATCTACTTGTGGATAATATATTCGAGTTATCTATGATTTAAATCATATTTTGAGGTTTCAATGGAACCTAATGAGTAGTTTAATTTGATATTCCTTCCTATGATGGTCTTATTTGATTACTATGTGTTTGTCTATTGCGATGTATGCTTTCGTTGCTTAATTGAGTCATGACCAATTACTGTGATAACCCACATGGGATTGAAAGACGAAGTGTGGGTTTAGATCTAATCATAGTAGCGGGAGATTGTACGTTCACATGGCGTTGGATGTATGATTTGTGCTTAGGATAGACATATACCGAAGCGCCGCTCGTAGTCAATAGAGGACTTGACCTTAAACCCTATTTATTTGTAAACACCATAGACATATAAGGGTTTAGATAATGTGGGTGTTCACGTGCATTCTATCATCTGTGGATTTCACGTGATATGGATTAGGTGCATCGAAAGATGGCCTTCTCTTACCTTCGTGTTCTCGGCTAACAACTGTATTGATTAATTTTACCTAATTGGAAGTGTGTCGACTTAGACGAATCATTAGGGGAAATTGGAATCTCTTATCTTCATTATCTGATTTTACTCTAGGATTAATTAGTTGAAGTTTACTTCCTTGCCTAGTTTAAAGTAGTTTTAATTCCTTCTCTTTACCACCCGTTTAAATAAGACTAAAATGATTATGTGCTAGTGTTTTGGCGACCTTTTATCTGTTAATTCCTCGTGGGAACGATATCTTTACTCACTCTTTATTACTTGTTGATCGCGTATACTTGTCCGTTAATTGTGTCGTTATCTAATCGGACCAACAAGTTTTTGGCGCCGTTGCCGGGGAATTAATTGGATAACTGTTTGCCAACATTAGTTTAAATCAAATTAGTCTTAATTTAAACATTTTTATTTTTATTTTAATTCTCTTCATTTATTTTTTCTCAGGTACAATGGACTTAAATTTCTATCCATGGAATGGTACAAGGCAAGAGCAGCCAAGGGAAGCATACAATGATGGCGTCAACCCAATTGCAACACTTTCAGCACAACTAGAGGTTCTCTCGAGGAAGTTGGATATTGTTTCAGCCCAACGGAGTCGAGAGCAAGTTATTTCATATGACCATGGTGCTGGAAGCTACACGAGCCATCAAGAGCCTGTCAGTTATAGACAGGAGCAGTATGGGGGTGAGTACTCCTACAGTGAGCCTTACACCAATTATCAGCCAGATTGGGGGTATCACCCAGACCCTTCAGCAAACTATTATCAAGAGCAGTACTGGGATCCAAATCCCGTTTACGCCCCAAAATGCACTTTCCAGACTCCAGTTTACGAGCCTCAATACAATTCTGAAGGTGACACAGAAAATGCAAGATTGGAGGAAGGAGGTGACATATCACTGAAGGAGATCTTGATTGAGCAATAGAAGTCAGTCAAGAATATCCAGAACTGGGCAGAGCAAATTAGCAAGGCCTTGATGATAGAGAAAGAACAAGGGATTCTGACCAATACTGCGAGCTATCAAGATCAATACGAGCCAAGTCCAAATTTTGCACCCAATCCCACATACCAACCCCCGTGTTTACAAGGAGAACATTATTCAATGGAATTCATGTATGCAAGCTCAGAAAACCAAGAGGAGTTGTTTGAGAGCCATGAACCATCAAATCAAAGTTTTCAATATCAGATGGCCCCCATCAACCATACTTCTACCAGTGAGACTCAGTACATGGAGCCCGAGGCTGAAACAGAAAAGGAAGGATTGGAAATTATGTTAGGGAATTCCATAGCATCGACAAAGGAGACCTTGATTGAGCAAGAGCAATCGATTGAGGATCTTCAGATTTGAGTGCAACAGATTAGCACGACATTAAGGAAGGAGGAGGTATGTGAACAAGACACAACAGTGCAAAATTTTGTGCCTCCAATGACTAAAGCCGTAAGTTATGATCCCCAGACTACTTGGTGCTATGACATGGGTGCAGAAACTGATAGAGATGCAATTGCAACTGGACGAGTCGAAGGCAATGGAAATAGAGGAAATAATTGGGGATATGGAGCAGTATGAATCAACAGTGATAATACCCCAAGAGCTTCCTCTGCTGAAGTTTGAGACTCCAGTCAAGTTTTCCACCCTTGCCCCCTTGGTAGCCACATTACAGATACGGATCTCTATGACATGAGAGAGTCCGTGAGCTTCAAAACATGGTGGTCAGAAGAGAAGAGAATAGAAGAAGAGTCCGTTGTGTGGTCTATACCTCCATGCCCTGATCATTTCACCTACACAACGGAACTCTTGCCTAGCTCCCCAACCTTCAAGACGGGGAATTCTTTTACTTATCCAATGCTAGGTAGTTTAAATCTGCATCATCTCTTACTGGGAAGCCGCCAAAGTCACACAGCTATTCTGATGGATGGATGGAGGGGTTCTCCAGTATCGTCGGGGAGTTGGATAGCAGTGAGCAGACACAGTCGAGCTAGAGGACTATAAGTCAAGCGCTAGATGGGAGGCACCCCATCATTTCTCTCTCTATTTGTTTAATTCTCCATTACCTACTTCCCATCATCCCTCTCTCTATCCCTTTGTTTAATTCTTCATTTACATGCTTTCTATCACATTTCCCTCCCCCTTATTTAATTCTTATTAGTTAATATTTAGTTTAAATTTTTGCATACTGTAGGAATTAGGACTTCATTGCCTAAATTTTTGAACTTATGCATGAATGCGTATATTTTTGGGATTACAGAGCTTATAGCATACTTTTGATGCATTTGCATTGCATATACGCCTTTAGAGAATTTTTGGGAATATAAATGCATATATCTTTCCATGTTCATTCTCTTGATGTAAATAGATTTTATATACTTTGGTTAGTCTAAGAGGGCTTAATAAGTATTGTCTGCGTATTTCAGGTCAAAGGCTGCTCGGAATGAATGAAATGTAAAAGCCAACCTCAGTTCATGCCAAAAATCTACAGCAACAAAATCTGATGGTCCTCGCGACAGCGCCTAATCCAAGGCATTACCATGCGCGGCCGCGCCACACATAAACTGGGCCTGTCTTGGGAAAAATCCTTCAGATTTTAGGGGGTACCACTTCATGTCAATTATTAGCAGCCCCCAAGCCCCAGTCCCTATAATCCTAAACCCTAAGTTCCTTAATGCAATCCCCCCCCCCCCACCCACTACAAGCTTTAGTTTTGAAAATCTCCTACCTCTTCAATCCAAAGTACCAATTCCCATCCACCTCATCCTCTCAATCAGATCAATTGAGACATTGAGTGTGGAATCTCTAGCAGAGCAAGATTGATATAGAGCTGGGTTGGTTCGTTGAGTATAGTGTTGAGCGGA
Organism: Panax stipuleanatus; assembly: GCA_020205555.1. NCBI lineage: Eukaryota > Viridiplantae > Streptophyta > Magnoliopsida > Apiales > Araliaceae > Panax > Panax stipuleanatus. Next base: position 36,473,030 of record CM035125.1, read on the forward strand.
ATTTATTTTACCAAGAGAAAGAGAGACGGGGGAAACTTCTGAGAGGGCGCCACTTCATTTCATGCAGCATAAGAAGCCAAATAGGGGAGTTTCTTTCTTTTTACCTTTACCTTCAATGAGGACATTGAACAGTTTAAGTTTGGGGGTATTGGTGTTTATTTTGCATATAAGTAATTCATTTCATGTTTTGCATGTAAATAGTTTATTGCATGTAAGTTAGTTCATATAGTGCATATAGGTTGTAAATAGTTAAAATTAGTAAAAATTTTAAAATTTTTCTTTTGTTTTTGCATTCTGTGTTAGAGCATACTACATGAATCTAGTTTTCAGTTGGTTAGTTATGTATGTTGCTTGTGAAGAAACTAAAATCACTTGATTGTTGAACTGATTTGAGACATAAGCCTGATTTCATGGTCATATATGTAAACCCTTACCTGTCAGATACTGTGTAACCAGTAAGCACGATATAGTAAACACCATGATATGCTAAGTTTAAATGTTTACATACTTGTCTTCTGCTGGAAAAACTATGTTTTAATAAAAGAGTTTCAGTTCGCATATAATAATAACTAGACTGTTAAAAGCTTAAGTTTGGGGGGAAACAGGGGACATGCATGATATATGCGGGGAGATTGAGCGTAAGATGCACTCCCTTGCAAGAAAAGAAAAAGAAAAAGAAAACAAAAGAAAATGCATTGAATAAGAAAAAAAATTAGAATAAACACTTCGGCTACGTCGAGTTTTGTGGCCTTTGATATTCGAGCAAGTAAGCCCTAGGGGTGTCTCTACACCCAGTGCCCTAAGGCCGTCTGGTCTGGGAGTCGTTGGTCGAAAGCTCGCTACACGAGTATCATTGAAAAGCCTAAGAGGACTAGGCATTGCACAGTCAAATGTGTACACGGGAAAGTGCGAATACGCCCTCGTGAGTAATAAAAGCTTAATGAAATCCCCCTATTGACTCTAAACTCTAGTAATGCACGGTCTTAGTTAGAACTTATATGATTTACTGTTTTTCTTAAGTTAAAGCTTGTTTTTCCCCTAAGAAGCATAGTATGTGAATTATTTGTCTGAATGCATATCTAATGGTTGCTAGGCACACAACGCACAATACATCAGTGCTGACAGTTTTGGATTTGCAGAATATGCCTTATGGTCTTGTTTTGGATAGCTTATCTGTTCGATTATCTTGTGGTTTTCTGAGACATTGATTTAAAAGTTCAATACTGACTGGGACATGGATTCGCATTCATAGTAGTATAGGTTTCATACATTGTAGATATTGCATTGCATATTTTGTTTTGTTTAGTTTTGTTTTGGTTGCTTGAGGGCAAGCAGTGTTTATTTTGGGGGTATTTGATAAGTGGTTTTATGACCACTTATTCGGATAGTAACCAGCTTGTTTCGTTGCTTAAACTCAAGTAATCCTGTGCTTTTAATATATTTTTCCTGTGTTTTGCAGTTTTTATATTTAGGAACTCTTCGAGTGCAATTTGAGTGTTAAAGGACCATAGATGGCCTAAATGGGGCAAAGCACATAAAGTGGCTTAAAGCATAAGGAAGGCACGATGGCAGGCTAAATGGAGCAAGAATGGAATGATGGCATGACAACGGGAAGGAAATGCAATCCGGACATCATTTGGGGGTTTCATGTTCATTTCATGTTCTTGGATTGGAACTTGGGTCATATTGTAGAGCATCTTATAAGCTTTCCGGAACATCTTGAATCATCCCAATCGGAGTTCAGAGGAGAAAGTTATGCCCTATATACCAACGAACGTTAAACTTCACGGTTTTGAGTTTGTATGCATAGTTGTCACTTGGAGTTCAATTTCATCCTACATCCATCCATTATTTCTCAATGCTCAAAGAATAAAAGTTGTAGAGCTCTTCGATAGCTTCGATTTGACAGGTGGCAGGCCTCGTAACTCCTCCGGGATCAAAATGTTATGGCCGTTTTACCAGAGGACTCTGTAGCAGAAAATCCTTGGCGAGGGCACGCGGATTTTAGGGCATTTTTGGGCGCGGCAGCGCCAGTCCCCAGCTGTGCCAGACTTGACTTTTTAATTGAACGGGACTTAGCTTTTGATTGGGATATAAGGGGGCTCGTTTGTGGCCAAAAAATGCATAAATATTGGCTTTAAGCCCTAGCCCTAGTTTGTTCTTCATTTCCCTTACATTTCTTGTATAGATTAGGAGTAGATTAGTGTTAGATTAGGTTTAGTTAGTTAGTTAGATTCTAGGGTTAGATTAGAGAAGAAGATTGAAGTAAGAGATTGACATTGAAGATCCACATTTGGAGAAAGAACAAAGATTTGCAATTTCTATCTCTTCACTCTCCTTGTATTCAATTTGTATTTGGATAATGTATAATCTACTTGTGGATAATATATTTGAGTTGTCTATGACTTAAATCCTATTTTGAGGTTTCAATGGAACCTAATGAGTAGTTTAATTTGATATTCCTTCTATGATGGCCTTATTTGATTACTATGTGTTTGTCTATTACGATGTATGCTTTCATTGCTTAATTGAGTCATGACCAATTACTGTGATAACCCCACATGGGATTGAAAGACGAAGTGTGGGTTTAGATCTAATCATAGTAGCGGGCGATTGTAGGTCACATGGCGTTGGACGTATGATTTGTGCTTGGGATAGACATATACTGAAGCGCCGCTCGTAGTCAATAGAGGACTTTACCTTAAACCCTATTTATTTGTAAACACCATAGACAAATAGGGGTTTTAGATAATGTGGGTGTTCACGTGCGTTCTATCATCTGTGGATGTGCACGTGATATGGATTAGGTGCATCGAGAGATGGCCTTCTCTTACCCTTCGTGTTCTAGGCTAACAACTGTAATGATTAATTTTACCTAATTGGAAGTGTGTCGACTTAGACGAATCATTAGGGGAAATTGGAATCTCTTATCTTCATTATCTGATTTTACTCTAGGATTAATTAGCTTGAAGTTTTACTTCCTTGCCTAGTCTAAAGTAGTTTTTAATTCCTTCTATTTTACCACCCGTTTAAATAAGACTGAAATGATTATGTGCTAGTTGTTTTGGCGACCTTTTATCTGTTAATTCCTCGTGGGGACACGATATCTTTACTCACTCTTTATTACTTGTTGACCGCGTATACTTGCAGGTTAATTGTGTCGTTATCTAATCGGACCAACATTGATTTATAATTATTATGAATAATAATAGTTAATGAATTGGGAGTAATTAATTGATAATGTGATGATTAATTATTATTATGAATAATAATAATTAATGAAGGTAAGAGATTAATAAATATAAATATATTATATTTACTGATTTATTGTTATTATACAAGCATTCGATAAGTGAACCTTTACTATATAGTAGTTACATTAATATTGTATAAGGTACAGGGTAACAAATTTTATATGGCTATATAATATGTATATAGACTATATAATAAATTTAATTACTTTTATGTGAGTTACATTATATTATGACTTATGTAACATAATATGGGTGGTAGACATTAATGAATGCCCTAGTGACATATAGTAATAAACAATTGCTAGTTGGTAAATGATTTCAATAAGTTCTTAATTGAAATGATAAACGTTATGGGATAATGAGTAATAATAAAACCCAATTGCTTATATTCGGTGTTAATAGAAAATGTACATGGATTATATGTATATACCTTACCTGATGCATTATATCATTATTTGTTCATTAGAAATAACATTGTAGCTCCCATTTAAATGTATATGGAATGGATACATGTAGCTTAAGTATATACTATATGTATAAATATATATAACATTGGTACATGGAATGCAAGTTGCTGAGTTATATGAGAGCCCCTCTTCTCTTCATTCTTCATACTAAACACCCACATGCTATGCTACTTTATCTCTTTCTCCTCAAACTCAACCAAGCTAGCTAATCCTGAGATGGGTAAGTGCGATTCATGAGTGGAATCACCAACTACTCACCTACTAATCCTTATCCATTATGTAATCTGCTATCCTTGTTTGATTTGGTGAAAAAAGGCAAGAATCGGATATACATTTGCCTATATAAGAGCTCTCCTCCTCATAATTTACAATTGCTGAGATTTTCTCTAAGTTAGAATTGAGCTGTATTCTGGAGAGTTCAATTGAGTTGAGGGAGAGTATTATGAAGCTAGTCCATTTTCACAGAGGTACAATTTCGTTTCCACGTTCTTTATTGTTCTGTTCTGAGATTTCTAGATTTTGATTCAATGAGCATGGATTGATTGTTAAGTTGATTGGAACATGATTGTTAGGGGGTAATAAGTTTTATATAGTTAGAACTTATGCTAGAACTTGTCTGGAATTATTTTGGTTGGAAAATTTTTGATTTGGGCTAGCTCACTGCCGAAACTGCACAGCTTCTGGCCTGGCCGCCAGCCTGCACAGCTACGCCAGTATTGCACTGGCCAGCGGTTGCAGCTGCGCCAGTACCTGTCTGCAGAAAAATTTTCTGTTTTGCTTCCTGCTCATGCTAGCTTGATGGTACTAAGTTCGACATGCATGAAAGTTAGTTTAACTTATATATATATATGTTCTTGATACAACATGCATGATTTTAACCATGCTAGTATACGTTATGGAAGGAAGCTTTATAGTTTTATAAATGAACTTAGGATTTGTTAAAGTAAACTTGTCATGAGCATATAAGTACCCTAGCTATATTCTGACTTTTGAGACTTTCTTGTATGACCTAGAAACACATAAGAAGCATGTTAACTTGCATACATAAGTTTTATAACGGAATGTGAACTCCACTATTGAACGTTTCTAACGAAAGATATAAGTTTCAAAGGTGAACTTTAACATATAGATATTGTATATGCATTCTAATTTGGTGAGTATGTAGTATGACCCAGAATGCATGATTAGGGTATTAAACGCACTAGCATACTTGTTTGAAAGACTCAAAGGTTTACAAAGGAAAACTTATGTTTTGAAGCTTATAGTTTTGAATGTGAACTTTGACGTATACGTAGCATGAATGAATCCTAATTTCATGATCATGATCATGTGTTCTATATAAACATGAGAACTAAGACTAATGTGATAGAACATACTAGTATACTTGATCGTAAGTTAAGACATTTTCAAAAGAGAAACTTAAGACTTTCAAAGTGAACTTAACCAAGACTTGTGTCTTTTAGATTGTGACCACTTAAATACATGTAACTTATTGTATGCATTCTAATACTTGTGAGTAATGGTTACGAGATACTTTATATGTACCATATTGTCTTTTTGACTTGGTGTACCTTGTAATAGAAACTTTTAATGTGAAATAGCATTGATTACCATGTGAATTATATTATGATCATGCAAACATGTCATTATGCCTATAGACATATTGACATGAGCATCCTTTAGTTAAAGCATGGATTTCACATATACACGTATTCATAG